>SJYT01069401.1:20585-80360 GCA_006410635.1 Cephalophus harveyi
TTGACAAAGTAATGTCTCTGCTTTTTAATATGCTGTCTAAGTTGGTCATAACTTTCCTTCCAAGGAGTAAGCGTCTTTTAATTTCATGGCTGCAGTCACCATCTGCAGTGATTTTGGAGCCCCCCAAAATAAAGTCAGCCACTGTTTCCCCATCTATTTCCCTTGAAGTGAGGGGACCAGATGCCATGATCTTAGTTTCCTGAATGTTGAGCTTTAAGCCAACTTTTTCACTCTCCTCTTTCACTTTCATCAAGAGGCTCTTTAGTTCTTCACTTTCTGCCATAAGGGTGGTATCATCTGCATATCTGAAGTTATTGATATTTCTCCCAGCAATCTTGACTCCAGCTTGTGCTTCCTCCAGCCCAGCATTTCTCATGATGTACTCTGCATATAAGTTAAATAAAGCAGGGTGACAATATACAGCCTTGACGTACTCCTTTTCCCATTGGAACCAGTCTGTTGTTCCATGTCCAGTTCCAACTGTTGCTTCCTGACCTGCATACAGGTTTCTCAAGAGGCAGGTCAGGTGATCTGGTATTCCCATCTCCTTCAGAATTTTCCACAGAGAAAGCCCATGCAGCAACAAAGACCCACTGCAGTCAAAAATAAAGAAATAAAGAAAATAACAAATAACATTTGTGTTAAAAAAAGAAAAATCACATTAACATAGAATAGCTTACAAACATGTTAGTCTACAAAAGACTTTAATATCTGTTTAGAAAAACAGTCTAAGCTAATGGAAAAGATGGACAAAACTGAATAAAATTTTAAAATACTCACTACTTGGAAATAATCAACATACTCATAAATTTAAATTACTTATGAACTACATGCTGCTAAGTCACTTCAGTCGTGTCCCACTCTGTGTGACCCCATAGACGGCAGCTCACCAGGCTCCCCCATCCCTGGGATTCTCCAGGCAAGAACACTGGAGTGGGTTGCCATTTCCTTCTCCAATGCATGAAAGTGAAAAGTGAAAGTGAAGTCACTCAGTCGGGTCCAACCCTCAGCCACCCCATGGACCACAGCTTTCCAGGCTCCTCCATCCACGTGATTTTCCAGGCAAGGGTACTGGAGTGGGGTGCCATTGCCTTCTCTGATGAACTACATAGTTAAGTCTAAAAACTGAAACTTTAAAAAATAGATGAATAGAAAGTAAATATATGTACTCTGTGTGAAAAAGTCACTTTTTTAAAAATAATTTATTTTAATTGGAGGCTAATTACTTTACAATACTGTGGTGGCTTTTGCCATACACTCACATGAATCAGCCATGGGGGTACATGAGTTCCCCATCCTGAACCCCCTTGCCACCTCCCTCCCCATCCCATCCCTCTGGGTCATCCCAGTGCACCAGCCCTGAGCACCTGTCTCATGCATCAAACCTGGACTGGTGATCTGTTTCACATATGATAATATACATGTTTCAATGCTGTTCTCTCAAATCATCCCACCCTTGCCTTCTCTCACAGAGTTCAAAAGTCTGTTCTGTATATCTGTCTCTCTTTTGCTGTCTCACATATAGGGTCATTGTTATCATCTTACTAAATTCCATATATATGTTAGTATACTGTATTGGTGTTATTCTTTCTGACTTACTTCACTCTCTATAATAGCTTCCAGTTTCACCCACCTCATTAGAACTGATTCAAATGCATTCTTTTTACTAGCTGAGTAATATTCCATTGTGTTTATGTACCACAGCTTTCTTATCCATTTGTCTGCTGATGGACATCAAGGTTGCTTCCATGTCCTAGATGTTGTAGACAGTGCTACAGTGAACATTGGGGTACACGTGTCTCTTTCAATTCTGGTTTCCTCGGTGTGTATGCCCAGCAATGGGATTGCTGGGTCATATGGCAGTTCTGTTTCCAGTTTTTTGAGGAATCTCCACACTGTTTTCCAGAGTGGCTATACTAGTTTGCGTTCCCACCAACAATGTAAGAGGGTTCCCTTTTCTTTGCACCCTCTCCATCATTTAGTATTTGTAGACTTTTGGATAGCAGCCATTCTGACTGGTGTGAAATGGACCTCATTGTGGTTTTGATTTGCATTTCTCTGATAATGAGTGACGTTGAGCATCTTTTCATGTGTTTATTAGCCATCTGTATGTATTCTTTGGAGAAATGTCTGTTTAGTTCTTTGGCCCATTTTTTGATTGGATCATTTATGAAAAAGTCACTTTTAAGCCTAAAAGCAGTGAAATAAATGCAACAACACATTTGATTGCACAAAAACGTAAAGTCTCTATTTAAAATATTAAAACCAAAGTTTAAAGGCAAGTATTAAAAACAAATCAGTTTGAGCGCCCCTGGCCACCTAGTAGTTAAGAATTCACGGTTCTACTATGGGGGGAACAGGTTTGCTACATTGTGAGGAAACTAAGATCTCACACACTGCACAGTGTAACAAAAAAAGAAAAAGAAAAGCAAATGAGTGAAAAATCTGTGAAGCAAAGAAATAATAGTCTTACTCTATGGGGACTCAAACAATAGGCAGTATGGTGGTATGAAAACACACTCAAATGTTAATGGGCTTCATCTCTGCATGTTTTTCTTTCTCTCCTCTAAGTATATTTAAAAATATAATAATAATAACAGGACTTCCCTGGTGGCTTAGTCGGTAAAGAGTCTGCCTGCAATGCAGGAGACCTGGGTTTGATTTCTGGGTCAGGAAGATCCCCTGGAGAAGCAAATGGCAACCCACTCCAGTATTCTTGCCTGGAGAATCCCATGGACGGAGGAGCCTGGCAGGCTACAAGTCCTTGGGGCCACAAGAGTCGGACACGACTTAGCAACTAAACCAAAACAAAAAATAACAAAATGACTTAAAAAAAGAATTTTGAAAAGTGATTAGACAAAAGAAGAAGGAAAATAAAAATGAAAGAAAGAAAAATGGCCAAGAAAATTCTAATTAGCAGAGAAAGGTTGTTTTGGGTTAAAAATTCATAGATTTTTAAAGTAGAAGACAAGTTATCCAAGAATCAATGTATAAATGATAGCAAAGGAATCTGCTGGAATGTATTTAGTATCTGATTTTAGAAGGGGCTTTGGTCAAAAGGACAAGGCCAAAGGATCTTGGGAAAATACTAAAAGCAAAAGCAATTTCATAAAGAATAATATACTGCTCAATCAATTATATACTCTTAGACTGAATAAAATGCTATAATCCAATTGAAAGCCCTCTACTTTCATCCCATGGTTTATGAATAGTCACAAAATTCTACAAGTGAATTACAGTGTCAGTATTCACTTTTGGATAATAGCTTGATATTGTTAATACACATAAACTCAGGATAGTTTGAAAGGGAGAAGATCATATTTTTAATATGGAACATGTATCAGCAGACAATCAGAAGCTGCAAAAAGAAACTGTACCCTGCTTAAAATAATCTGTGTCAAAAATTAAGTGCTGAATTTGAGATTTGAACAGTGACATTTAATTAACCAATCTAATAATTATTTATAAATAGACTACCATGTGCCCCTGTCATGAGGAAGGGTCACAAGGACCAAAATAATTATTTCCCATCTTGAAGAGCTTTCAGCCCACTAGAGGTTACAGAAAAGTAAACAGTGGGCAGGGATTACACAGTGTGATAAGGGCTGCTCAGGTGAAGGGATGTAGGAAGCTCAGACAGTGTAAAAGGAGCATTTATCTCCATATGAGAAGTCCAAAAATAATTTCTGAAAGAATATACTTTTATTAGCCAAGACCAGGAAGCCAAGCCAAGTATTATTAAGTCAATACTTCTATTAAGCCAATACTAGACCATTCAGGTATGACCTAATCAAATGCCTTAAAATTCTACAGTGCAAGTGACAAATAGATTCAAGGGATTAGATCTGGTAGACAGAGTGCCTGAATAACTATGGATGGAGGATCGTGACATTGTGCAGGAGGTGGTGATCAAAACCATCCTCAAGAAAAGGAAATGCAAAAAGGCAAAATGGTTGTCTGAGGAGGCCTTACAAATGGCTGAGAATAGAAGAGAAATGAAAAGCAAAGGAGAAAAAGAAAGATATATCCATCTGAATGCAGAGTTCCAAACAATAGCAAGGAGAGATAAGAAAGCCTTCCTCAGTGATCAGTGCAAAGAAATAGAGGAAAACAATAGAATGGGAAAGATTAAAGATCTCTTCAAGAAAATTAGAAATAACAAAGGAACATTTCATGCAAAAATGGGCTCAGTCAAGGACAGAAATGGTATGGACCTAACAGAAGCAGAAGATATTAAGAAGAGGTGGCAAGAATACACAGAAGAACTGTACAAAAAAGATAAAGAACTGGCTGATTGCTGTCTCTTATACACATCTGTAAACAGTGGGCAGGGATTACACAGTGTGATAAGGGCTGCTCAGGTGAAGGGATGTAGGAAGCTCAGACAGTGTAAAAGGAGCATTTATCTCCATATGAGAAGTCCAAAAATAATTTCTGAAAGAATATACTTTTATTAGCCAAGACCAGGAAGCCAAGCCAAGTATTATTAAGTCAATACTTCTATTAAGCCAATACTAGACCATTCAGGTATGACCTAATCAAATGCCTTAAAATTCTACAGTGCAAGTGACAAATAGATTCAAGGGATTAGATCTGGTAGACAGAGTGCCTGAATAACTATGGATGGAGGATCGTGACATTGTGCAGGAGGTGGTGATCAAAACCATCCTCAAGAAAAGGAAATGCAAAAAGGCAAAATGGTTGTCTGAGGAGGCCTTACAAATGGCTGAGAATAGAAGAGAAATGAAAAGCAAAGGAGAAAAAGAAAGATATATCCATCTGAATGCAGAGTTCCAAACAATAGCAAGGAGAGATAAGAAAGCCTTCCTCAGTGATCAGTGCAAAGAAATAGAGGAAAACAATAGAATGGGAAAGATTAAAGATCTCTTCAAGAAAATTAGAAATAACAAAGGAACATTTCATGCAAAAATGGGCTCAGTCAAGGACAGAAATGGTATGGACCTAACAGAAGCAGAAGATATTAAGAAGAGGTGGCAAGAATACACAGAAGAACTGTACAAAAAAGATAACCACAATGGTGTGATCACCCAACTAGAGCAGAGATCCTGGAATGTGAAGTCAAGTGGGCCTTAGGAAGCATCACTATGAACATAGCTAGTGGAGGTGATGGAATTCCAGATGAGCTATTTCAAATCTTAAAAGATGATGCTGTTAAAGTGCTGCACTCAATATGCCAACAAATTTGGAAAACTCAACAGTGGCCACAGGACTGGAAAAGGTCAGTTTTCATTCCAATCCCAAAGAAAGGCAGTGCCAAAGAATATTAAAACTACCGCCCAATTGCACTCATCTCACACGCTAGTGAAGTAATGCTCAAAATTCTCCAAGCAAGGCTTCAACAGTACGTGAACCAAGAACCTCCAGATGTTCAAGCTGGATTGAGAAAAGGCAGAGGAACCAGAGATCAAATTGCCAACATCCGCTGGATCATGGAAAAAGCAAGAGAGTTCCAGAGAAATATCTATTTCTGCTTTATTGACTACGCTAAAGCCTTTGATTGTGTGGATCACAACAAACTGTGGAAAATTCTTAAAGAGAGGGGAATATCAGACCACCTGACCTGCCTAAGAAACCTGCATCCAGGTCAAGAAGCAACAGTTAGAACCGGACATGAAACAACGGAATTGTTCCAAAATGGGAAAGAAGTACATCAAGGCTGTATATTGTCACCTTGTTAACTTATATGCAGGGTACATCATCAGAAACACTGGGCTGGAAGAAGCACAAGCTGGAATCAAGATTGCCAGGAGAAATATCAATAACCTCAGATATGCAGATGACACCACCCTTATGGCAGAAAGCAAAGAGGAATTAAAGAGCCTCTTGATGAAACTGAAAGAGGAGAGTGAAAAAGTGGACTTAAAACTCAACATTCAAAAAACAAAGATCACGGCATCCAGTCCCATCACTTTATGGCAAATAGATGGGGAAACAATGGAAACAGTGAGAGACTTTATTTTCTTGGGCTCCAAAATCACTGCAGATGGCGACTGAAGACTTGAAATTAAAAGACGCTTGCTCCTTGGAAGAAAAGTTATGACCAACCTAGACAACATATTAAAAACCAGAGACATTACTTTGTGGACAAATGTCCATCTAGTCAAAGCTATGGTTTTTCCAGTAGTCATGTATGGATGGGAGAGTTGAGCCATAAAGAAAACTGAGCACCAAAGAATTGATCCTTTTGAACTATGGTGTTGGAGAAGACTCTTGAGAGTACTTTGGACTGCAAGGAGATCAAGTCGGTCAATCCTAAAGGAAATCAGTCCTGAATAGTCATTGGAAGGAGCGATGCTGAAGCTGAAACTCCAATATTTTGGCCACCTGATGTGAAGAACTGACTCATTGGAAAAGACCCTAATGCTGGGAAAGATTGAAGGCAGGAGGAGAATGGGGTGACAGAGGATGAGATGGTTGGTTGCCATCATCAACTTTATCAACATGAGTTTGAGCAAGCTCCGGGAGTTGGTGATGGACAGGGAAGCCTGCTGTGCTGCAGTCCATGGGGTCACAAAGAATCAGACACAACTGAGTGACTGAACTGAACTGAAGCCAAGACCTGAAGAGGGTGAAAGCTGGCCAAATTTATATGGAAAAGAAAAAATTTAAAGGCAGAGAGGACAGGTATGTGCCCAGCTGCAATAGAAAGCACATACGGCTGCTGAGCATAGAAAGTGAAGGAAAAGCAAAGAAATACCCAGAAGGGTTGAACCAGGCTTCAACCTGGTTGAAGGACCAGTTGAAGGACTGGTTGGACTTCTCCTGAGGGTAATGGAAAACCATTTACACAGGAGTGAGAGAGGTGATATGTTTCGCAAATCCTCTTGGCTGCTATATAGAGAAAAAAAAATAGAGAGGGGCAGGGAGAGTCAGTGGGTTCAGCTAAGGGTTTCATACAACGAGATAAGATGGTGACCTAAGCCAGAATATGATACAGAAAGATGGTGAGACATTAACACATTTCAGAAATATTCAGGGGCCAGGTCTTTAAGACTTAGTGATGATATGTGGGGAGAGTAAAGCCTTTGAATATCTGTAGATTCTTAGGTCATCAAATTTATTGATATAATTTTTCATAAAATTCCTTTCTTCCTTTTTATCTGTAGAATCTGTAGGTGTCTCATCCTGGTGATCAGCGGTTTCTCTCCTTTTTGTCTCGTGAGTCTGGCTAGTGGTGTATCAATTTTACTGATCTTCTCAAAAAATTACCTTTTGGTTTCATTCATTTTCTCTACTTTTGTTTTCTGTCATTGATTTCTACTCAGATCTTTGCTTCTTCTGCTTATTTTTGGTTTCATTTGTTCCTTTTTTCCCCTATCATTCTGTTTTCTGTATCAGATGACTTGCTTTTAACCTTTATTCCTGGGGATTGGAGCATAATCTAGGGTACCTTTTTTTCCACTTCTGAGTGCTCTACCCAACATCTTGTGAATTATGAGGTTTCTTACTCTGGGTGGTGGGAATAGTAACTATTCCTGGCCCCCTGTGAGCACTGAGGGTTGTCCTCTTTAAACTTCTCCAGTAACTCCTTCCACAGCTTCCAGGAATTCCCTCACAAGTCAACTGAAGAGTCAGAGGGAACCGTCTGCAGACTCTCTGGAGTTCTCTCTCTCTGTACTGCTCTCTCCTCTCCCTTACTCTACTCTACACCCTTCAGCCTCTTGGAGGAGGGAAATGGGAAAGGTTGGAGTGACCATCTCTTAGCAAGTCCTCCATAGATATGCCCCCTTCTTCAGCATGGATGGGTATGCATCATCCCCACTGGTCTGACTTCTCCAACAAAAAAAGAGAAACATTCTGATTTTCTTCCTGAGTCAACTGCCTTTGGGGTCAGGAAGGTCCACTTTTGGCAGGATGCAGGGAGAGAAGTTAAGAATCCATATCTCAGCATCACTATTGATAAGACCTGCATTAGTCTAGGGGTTAAGTGAGGTAAGATCCAAAGTTCTCTCCAAGTCTAATATTCTATGACTTTAGGCATGATGTTAAAGGAGTTATTTTGAAATGCAGTGGGAGAAAAAAAGTATGCACAAAGGACAAAAACAAAAACGAAGGTAATTTCATCATATTAAAATGAATGGCTACATGACAGAAATGAGTGAAGGAGGATGGCAACTTCTTCCTTAGTGTAAGGGGAGTAAAAGTCATTATGTCACTGATGTACTGTAAAGTTTTCACACTTAAGGAACATCTCAGAAAAGCTAGCAACCTCGACTCTGGTTCATTCTGTGTATCCTTAGTGGGCCATAGCACAATCAACATTAATTATAGTCATTAGGGAAGAAGTCTCTAAAATGCCTTCAACTTAGGGTCTCTCCCAGTGAAGTCTAGAAAACAAGATCTGATGGACATTTACAATCCTCTGCTCGAGTCAGCTTTTGTCTTAATAAGAAGGAAAAAATTCTAGGGCTGCAACACGTTACCCTTTTGAAGAGTTACTGACAGGACAGTATCAATACCTACTCCCACCTACTGAAGCCTGTCTTTCTCCTAGGAGATGGATTTGCAATTCCCATGTATAAAACAGAGTGAAGGCTATTATTCTGGAGTTTCTCCAAACTGTGAGAAAATACAGGTCAATTCTTCCAGTGTGACGTTTCAGAACATCAACCCATTTCATCACTTGAGGTAAAGGAGTGGCCCAATAGGTAGGTAATTTCCAAGTTATCTTGGAAATGTGGTTTCTACAAAATCAGAAGTGAGTTTGACTGCTTTCCCCTAACATCTTTGCTTTTGCCTAGTTTAATTCACACCTGCTTCCAGCTGAGAGGTTTCATGACATAATACAGTCATCAGTACTGCCCTTAGAGCATCCAACCAGAACCCCTGCCCTGGGTTCTTTAGAGGACCAGCTCTGGAATTTCTCCAGCCATGATCCTCTGTGCAGTATGAGGAATCTGAAGGTCCAAGGGGATAGGTTCACTTGGAACCCATTCCCTCCCTCGCTGGGACAGAGAATACCTGGAATTCCCCAAGTCACTTCTCTGAATCTAGTCTCCCGAGTACTGGCAGGGCTACATCATGCAGGCCCCTAAGCCTCAGGGCTTCATAAGATGTGGAAGGGGTCTAGATGGAATGTGCATGGACCCGCTTCCTAAGAGACAAGCAGGGGTGATGGGCAAAGACCTCAAGTTTTACTCTCTCCTTGGGTGAAGCATGCCCTCCCAGAAACCCTAGGCTAGAAGCACACCAGCCACCGTAAGATATCAGTTAAGCTGGTGAAGTCTGAAAGTTAAATCACATATGCACTGGTGAAGGGAAAACTGGGGGGACCATCAGCCTTTACCCTTTCGTGCTACCCTTCCTTCTTCTCCGTCCTCTCTCCCCCAGGTAGGAGGCTGATGAATATAGTGCCTCCAACTTCACAAAATCAGAAAGAGGGAACAGCAGTACTAGGGGATCCCAGGTCCTTCTTCCCCTCAAGTCACAGCGGCTGAAGCCTCAAACCTTAAAGGAAAATGCAATAAACTCCCAAATCGAAATCTATCATCCTCTTTTCCATCACATCTTCCCATCTCCCCTTCTTAGTCAAGTGGACATCAGACTCATTGAGCACTTTTGTGCTTAACACAGAATAATGGCTGCAGACGGGGACATGGGAGGCTGCTGGATTCCAATTAACTTTGCCACTTAACTTTGACTGCTGTGCTACTCTGGATGAACTCGCTGTTTTTTACTAAATGGGGGTGAGGATCTCAAAGATTAATGGTGGCACTGAGTGTAGCTACACAACAGGACCCAGATGTTCCTATACTTATTGCTTCCTCTTCTTGACTCTCTTTCCTGTAGTTACTAGAGAGAAAACGCAGATATAGCATTTAGGAAACTTGACACCAGCCTAAACTACTGAGATGGTACAGGGCGAAACTTTGAATAACACATTGTCTTATACTCAGATTTCTTAAGACATAATACCATAACGGAGATACTAAAAGGGGGGAAAAAGTGCCACACTACATACTGGAAAGTGAGAATAGACAAAAAGTTGAAGACACATATGAACATGTGTAATTGATACCAAAACCAAATTTTGATGCAAAAGATACACTCTGCTATATATCAAGTTCCTTTATCACAAAGTGAGTCATAGAAAATAATCCATACTGAGTGCTCTGCAAAGAACAAACTACATATGTGTATTGTTCATTTGGGAGCTAATCTTACTGGTCACTCATTTCTTTCACAGTATAGAAATTTAATCAATCACTTCCATTGCTCTTGATTAATTTCCTACCTACCATAGAATTTTCATTGGGAAATCTTAGAAGAACGTTGGCCTGTTCTAGAATTGTAACCTGATCAAATTCTTGCAAAACTAACAGATCAAAGACCAATTACCATGTAAACCTCACAGTCCACTCTCAGGATGAGGAGGAGAGATGACTAGTTCTCAACAAATCTGATCCCTTTCTTCTTCCTGTGGACCTGGCTCGCTCATAATTAGGCAAGACTGTGATTAATTCTGGCCAAGGGGCTGAGTGAAAGGGAGTGGAAGGGACGGGACCCTTTCACACTAAGGCAAGGAGAAAGCCTGACATCACCCTGCTTCGCCTGTTCCCATCTTCAGCAAGTGTGGAGCCATGAGTGCTGAAGGTGGCATCACGAAACAGTACCCACCTGGATTTCTGAGTCACTTACTGCCTTGGAAGGAAGTGTCCCTGGAGCATCTCTAGAACTGCAACAGACTTTATGTGAGTAAGAATGAAGCCACGGGCAGTGGTTCTTACTGTAGCATTCCCTATTCTATCATAACGAGGATAGGTATATTCTCAAAGTGAAGATATTTAATATATTAAAGGTGATTTCATAAATGTAATCATTAGACCAAGAAAGAGATCACTGTGTCGATCTGACAGCACATCTAATATTAGCATATAAATAACTGAATTTTTATATTCCTAGTCCCAAAAACCTTTCCAAATTTATGATCAAATCTATGTAATATTTACTTTGTCTGAAACTTAATTTGAGGGCATACTAGCTACAATTACCCTGAGGAATTTCTGGCATCAGACATCAAATCATTGAATCACTGAATCATAAAGATGGGGAAAAAAGAGGAAAAACCAAAGACAATCTTATTTTTCCTAGCCCAGGCCCACAAATAATCCTTACCTCTTCTCACTCACACACACACACACACACGGAGGCACAGAAACAGATACTTAATCCACTCTATGCCTGAGCTCTGCTAAGTATCAAGAATAGCTAATAAGACATGATCATTACCCTGCGGGAGGAAGTAAGGGGGGAGAAAATCACACAAATAATTCTGGTAGAGTGTAATAAGATTCATGATCCAGGCTATGTTGGGAATTCAGTGGAAGGAGAAACCACTTCTACCCAGAGGAAGGTGACAATGTCATCATAGAAAAGGTGACACAAGGCAGTCCAGTGGTTAAGACTGCCTCCCAATGCAGGGGTGTGGATTTGATCCCTGGTCAGTGAGGTGAGATTCCCACATGCCTTGTGGCCAAAAAACCAGTACATAAAACAGAAGCAATATTATAACAAATTCAATAAATACTTTAAAATGGTCCAATCAAAAAAAATCTTCAAAAATAAAAGATGGCACAAAGTAAAGCATGAGGGGAAAAAGAATTTTCTAGGTGGACAACAGGTAGAAAGTTATTCCACAGAAAAGCATAGCACACGCCAACAAATGAGTTACAACAGAGTTCACCAAGTATTTAGTCTTTCTGGAATATACTGTGCTTGCAGGATGAACATCAGCTGTAAGTTTAGAAGAGCCAAGCAAAACAGCATTGCAAAGCACATTTTAAGTCAAGCTCATAAAGTGATCTATTGGCTGCATAAAATAAGCCACTTCAAAACTCAGCAACTTAAAATAACAGTTTACTAATACCTCTCCTGCTTCTTGACGGTTACTGGGCTTACTCTGTGCTTCTTATTTGAGGTCTAGGCTTTGTAGGCAAATGTTGGCTGGGAATGCAATCTATCTGAAACATCAGTTGGGCTGGAAGTTCAACAGAGCTCACTCTCATGGTTGGTAATGGATGCTGAGAGCGCAGATGGAGTCATCCACAGGAGCACCACACTTGGCCTCTCCATAAGGCTTGGACTTGTCATGGGTGGCAGCTGGTTTCAAGAGAAAGTGTCCTGAGAATGGTCCAAGAAATAGGAAGTACCCACAGCCAATCTCTTAACTCCTGGTCCCCAAAACTGCAATAGTATTACTTTAATCATATATATATATATATATATTTAGTAAAAACAGTTGCAAAGCCCATCCATACTAAATAGGAGTTAACAAAGATCCCATTTCTTAAGGGGAAGAGAAAGAATACATAGCTACCTTTAATCTGTCACACGGTGCAGTAGCTTGAACTGAAGCCAATGAATGGAAAGCTAACAGATACTTTTGAACAGGAGATGGATGGGACAGCGTTATGTTTGACTCTGATGGTAAAGATGTATTGGATTGTGGAGGTGATAGGAGTAGAATGTGGAAGCTCAACTAAAAAGAAATGAGCCCACAGAATTAAGATTAAGGGTTTCAAATACTGATAGCCTCTAAAAGGCTTTGGGGCAGGGAAGGGGAAAAGAATCAAGGAAACTGTAGGAGGCATAAATGACAGGATGGGGTGGCTAGTTTGACAAAGGGATAAAAGAGGAAAAGAGAGGAGACAAAAATCAGTACCAAGCATCTAGGTTCATATCTAAGTTACAGTACATGAAAAAATAATAAAAATTTCCATCATAGGAAAAAGAAAACTTCAGAAAAAGAAAGAAGAATGGAGAAGGGCATGAAGAAGATGAATCATGAATACAATTTTTAAAGCTATACATAAATTTCTTCTAATGGACAAAAACAAGTTTGTTTTTCAGGGAACAAACATTAGATAATCCATCTTTCTAGCTCTCAGAGTTCTCTTCCTGATCTTTCCTCTAGTCAAAGAAGTGTGCACTGTGAAAGGAAGAAATACTTTTCCTTTTCCTTTTAAATTTTATCTACAGAGTATTCCTTGGCAAATTTCTCAAGAGTTTGACAGAAATGAAATTTAATATGCCTGCCTATATTATAAGAAATATGTCATTTTGGACACTTCTAAGTTTGTCGTTCAAGATTCAAAACATTCATGTTCTACAAAGCAATTTTCCACCACCTTCCATTTTTCAGAATCATATTTCAGGATCTAATTAGTATACATTTTTACCTCCCAGAAGTGACTGGCTTTAGCCATTTCAAGGGAGCCCCTACTTGAATTCCCTGGTAGCAATGAATTGAGATTAATAGTGTCCATAAACATCTACTCAGAGGACCCAGTAATCTCCACTGTGCATATAAAATAGAATGTTAGCTACAGATGCTCCCTCACCAAGCACAAAAACAACATCAGTGCTCCTACTGCTAAGCATTACTGCTGCCCAAGAAAGACTAATGGTAGATGGGAACCAAGCCCAGGCCTCACAGCAAGTACACACTGTTGAGGAAACTCTCAGTGATCCAGTGTGTCACAGAACTGATCTATTGACTCTGGGATTACACCCACCCTATGAGACAGAAAACAGTTTAAAAAATGCTTTCATAGGATCTTTATTTTTTTTTATTAATTTTATTATCACAGAGTATCCTCAGACTTCACCTGAGTCTGGAAAATCCCACTAACGTTAGAGAAGCAAATTGCTCTGGATCTCACCACGTCTCTAAGATTTCTAGCCCCATATAGGTATAGACTAGTTGCTGAATCCATTCCTTCCTACAAAATTCACCACATTCCAGGTACAATTCCTAAATTCTTTACCTGTGTTACTTCACGTAATCCTCTCAACTGTATGAGGTAAGTACTATCATTTCATTCTTCAAAATGAAATTCAGACATGAGATTATGTAACTTGTTGCATGTCCGACAGATAAATGAGGCAGAACCAGGATTTGAGACCTAATCAGTTCAGTCACTCAGTTGTGTCTGACTCTTTTCGACCCCATGGACTGCATCACGCCAGGCTTCCCTGTCCATCACCAACTCCTGGAGCTTGATCAAACTCACGTCTATAGAGTCGGTGATGCCATCCAACCATCTCATCCACTGTTGTCCCCTTCTCCTCCTGCCTTCAATCTTTCCCGGAATCAGGGTCTTTTCAAATGAGTCAGTTCTTCACATCAGGTGGCCAAAGTATTGGAGTTTCAGCTTTAGCATCACTCCTTCCAATGTATAATCAGGACTCATTTACTTTAGGACTGACTGGTTGGATCTCCTTGCAGTCCAAGGGACTCTCAAGAGTCTTCTCCAATACCACAGTTCAAAAATATCAATTTTTAGCCACTCAGCCTTCTTTATGCTCCAACTCTCACATCCATACATGACTACTGGGAAAACCATGACTAGACAGACCTTTGTTCACAAAGTAATGTCTCTGCTTTTTAAAATGCTGTCTACGTTGGTCATAGCTTTTCTTCCAAGGAGCAAGCATCTTTTAATTTCAAGTCTTCAGTCACCATCTGCAGTGATTTTGGAGCCTAAGAGCTCAAAGATAAATTTTATGCATATTCCTTGAGGAGGAACCAGGACCATGCCCCAGGGCTGCACTATTATTTCTTTCTTTCTTTTTTTTTTTTTTTTTTGCACTATTTTTTTTCCTGACTGCTCCTCCTTTATTTCTACATTCTCTCCCTTTCCTGATTAGCAACTGTTTCAATCTGCCCTTTGAAACTCAGGGAACATCTAGGAGGCTGAAGTCTTTTTGCTACAAACAAGAAATGACAGACACAGAAAGGCTTTTGTGCCCAGGAGGGCCCCACAGTGTCCCACTAGGTTTCACAATCAGACCAGAAAGCAAGCTTTAAACTGTAGGTTAGAGAGTCATCAATACAGAGATGATTGCTTCAAGCTGTGGGAGATGATGAGCTGTGCAAGAGAAAAAAACAGAAAGAGAAGAGCAAAAGGCCAGGACTGTGAAGAGAACAAAGATCTACATTTAACAACCAAACGTGACACTTTCAGTCATTCACCAAATGCAGATATTGTTAAATATAAAAGATTATACCCTGTATAATTTTCCAACATTGTAAATTCATTCTCAATTTATATGCTCTTTTTAAAATCTTTATTAATGCCTAACAGGTACAAAGCATGTGTCAGGTAGTAGGAACAGAAAAGTACCTGGTTCCTGTGCTCGAGTGTTTCTAACTTATTGGGGAAGGGCATGAATATGAAAAGAATTGTGACACTGAATGACAATTGGGGAAGAATGAGGATGAAGTAGGTCTAAGAAGTAACCAAGCTCAAAGTTACATGTTAAAATAGAGAAGTTACATATATAATGCATATGCTGCTGCTAAGGCGCTTCAGTCGTGTCCGACTCTGTGCGACCCCATAGACAGCAGCCCACCAGGCTCCCCTGTCCCTGGGATTCTCCAGGCAAGAACACTGGAGTGGGTTGCCATTTCCTTCTCCAATGCATGAAACTGAAAAGTGAAAGTGAAGTCGCTCAGTCGTGTCCGACTCTTTGCAACCCCATGGACTGCAGCCTACCAGGCTCCTTCGTCCATGAGATTTTCCAGGCAAGAGTACTGGAGTGGGGTGCCATTGCCTTCTCTGGGATACTTTAAAATCTCATTTTATTGCTCTATAGTAGCTACAGAGACTATTCTCAGGCCTTCAGGATGGAAGCGACAGCTCTTAAATCTTATTCATCTATTTTCCACCATTGAATAATGCAAGCATTAAGTATGTCCAAAGGGGTGCCATGGTAAAATCAATACACTTGGCTTTGACTTATGATTACTCCACTCTCTACAACATGCTCTGAGTAATTTTTTTCAATGCTACTCCACTGGACAAAATCAGCTATCCATTGTGCTACTCATACATGGAGAAAAGTAAATTTATCAGTAACATCTCCTAGACAAATTTCTTCACATCTACCAGAAAATTTATTCTCATCTATCAGATGTCCTTTTCATCATAGGGGACTGGAATGCAAAAGTAGGAAGTCAAGAGATACCTGGAGTAACAGACAAACTTGGCCTTAGAGTACAAAATGAAGCAGGGCAAAGGCTAACAGAGTTTTGGAAGAGAACACACTTGTCATAGCAAACACCCTCTTCCAAAAAAACAAGAGAAGACTCTAAACAAGGAAATCACCAGATGGTCAATACTAAAATCAAATTGATTATATTCTTTGCAGGCAAAGATGGAAAAGCTCTATATGGTCAGCAAAAAAAAAAAAAAAAAGCCCAGGAGCTAACTGTGGCTCAGATCATGAACTCCTTATTGCCATATTCAGACTTAAATTGAAGAAAGTAGGGGAAACCACTAGACCATTCAGGTATGACCTAAATCTAATCCCTTACAATTATACAGTGGAAGTGACAAATAGATTCAAGGGATTAGATCTGATAGAGTCCCTAAAGAAGTATGGACAGAGGTTCGTGACGTTGTACAGGAGGCAGTGATCAAGAAAAAGAAAAATACAAAATCCCCAAGAAAAAGAAATACAAAAAGGCAAAATGGTTGTCTGAGGAGGCCTTACAAATGGCTGAGAAAAGAAGAGAAGTGAAAGGCAAAGGAGAAAAGGAAAGATAAATGCAGAGTTCCAAAGAAAAGCAAGGAGAGATAAGAAAGCTTTCCTCAATGATCAGTGCAAAGAAATAGGAAAACAATAGAATGGAAAGACTAGAGATCTCTTCAAGAAAATTAGAGATACAAGGGAACACTTCATGCAAAGATGGGCACAATCAAGGACAGAAATGGTATGGACCTAACAGAGGCAGAAGATATTAAGAAGAGGTGGCAAGAATACACAGAAGAACTATATAAAAAAGATCTTCATGACCCAGATAACCATGATAGTATGATCACTCATAAAGAGCCAGACATCCTGGAATGTGAAGTCAGTGGGCCTTAAGAAGCATCACTATGAACAAAGCTAGTGGAGGCAAAGGAATTCCAGTTGAGCTATTTGAAATCCTAAAAGATGATGCTGTTAAAGTGCTGCACTCAATAGGCTAGCAAATTTGGAAAACTCAGCAGTGGCCACAGGACTGGAAAAGGTCAGTTTTCAATCCAATCCCAAAGAAAGGCAATGCCAAAAAATGTTCAATCTACCACACAATTGCACTCATCTCACATGCTAGCAAAGTAATGCTCAAAATTCTCCAAGCCAGGCTTCAGCAATATGTGAACCATGAACTTCCTGATGTTCAAGCTGGATTTAGAAAAGGCAGAGGAACCAGAGATCAAATTGTCAACATCTGCTGGATCATAAGAATTCCAGAAAAATATCTACTTCTGCTTTATTGACTACACCAAAGCCTTTGACTGTGTGGATAACAACAAACTGTGGAAAATTCTTAAAGAGATGGGACAACCTGACCTGCCTCTTGAGAAACCTGTATGCAGGTCAGGAAACAACAGTTAGAACTGGGACATGGAACAACAGACTGGTTCCAAATCAGGAAAGGAATATGTCAAGGCTGTATATTGTCACCAAAAACAGATATTGTTAAATATAAAAGATTATCCTCTGTATTGTCACTGTGCTTATTTAACTTATATGCAGAGTACATCATACAAAATGTCAGGCTGGAATCAAGATTGACAGGAGAAATATCAATAACCTCAGATACACAGATGACACCACCCTTATGGCAGAAAGTGAAGAAGAACTAAAGAGCCTCTTGGTGAAAGTGAAAGAGGAGAGTGAAAAAGTTGGCTTAAAACTCAACATTCAGAAAACTAAGATCATGGGATCTGGTTCCATCACTTCATGGCAAATAGATGGGGAAACAATGGAAACTGTGACAGACTTTATTTTTCTTGGCTCCAAAATCACTGCAGATGGTGACTGCAGCCATGAAATTAAAAGACACTTGCTCCTTGGAAGAAAATGTATGACCAACCTACACAGCATATTAAAAAGCAGAGACATTCCTTTGCCAACAAAGGTTCATCTAGTCAAAGCTATAGTTTTTTCCAGTAGTCATGTATGGATGTGAGAGTTGGACTATAAAGAAAGCTGAGCAGAGAATAATCGATGCTTTTGAACTGTAGTGTTGGAGAAGACTCTTGAGAGTCCCTTGGACTGCAAGGACATCCAACCAGTCCATCCTAAAGGAAATCAGTCCTAAATATTCATTGGAAGGACTGATGCTGAAGTGGAATCTCTAATACTGTGGCCACCTGATGCAAAGAACTGACTCATTTGAAAAGTCCCAAATGCTGGGAAAGATTGAAGGCAGGAGGAGAAGGGGACAACAGAGGATGAGATGGTTGGATGGCATCACTGACTCAATGGACATGAGTTTGTGTAAACTCTGGGAGTTGGTGATGGACAGGGAGGCCTGGAGTGCTGCAGTCCATGGGGTCGCAAAGAGTCAGACATGACTGAGCGACTGAACTGAACTGATGAAAAAATCAGCGCCTGAAGGCAACAAAGTTCACCCCAGCTGTGTTCTTTTTCTGCAAGGTAATGGTAAACTTCAACACAATCAGGGAAGTGTTTTTTCCCTCTAAGTGAAAGTGAAAGAAAGTGAAGTCGCTCAGTCGTGTCCGACTCTTTGCGACCCGTGGACTGTAGCCCACCAAGCTCCTCCGTCCATGGGATTCTCCAGGCAAGAATACTGGAGTGGGTTGCCATTTCCTTCTCCAGAGGATCTTCCCGACCCAGGGATTGAACCCAGGTCTCCCACATTGTAGGCAGACGCTTTAACCTCTGCACCACCAGGAGGACCTTTTTCCCTCTAACTGGCTATTAATCAGCTCGTTTTACAATGTAAATAGCAAAAACGGCTTACAGTGACTCTGAGGCCATGGAATTCTCCTGGAGCCTCCATATTTCTACTGGCTAAAGTCTAACAGCACCCAAGGGTAAGGAAGAATTGTGCTAAGGCAAAATTCACAATGCAAAAGTGAAAAAAAAAACCAAAAAACAAAAAACTGTTTTTAGACAAATTCCCTGACCCAAAAAAAAATTCTGATAGAACAGTTAGGAAAAATCTCTGCTTCTGAAGAGAACAACCTTGGGGGAAGCTTTCACAGATGATAAAGTTAGCAGTCACCGTGATTGAAAAGGGACATTATACTTTAAAATGTAACGCTGTTAGGACAGATGTGGTTAGGAAAAGAAAAAAAAAAAAAAAAAAACTACACTGCATAGATCTAGAAAACTAAAATAGAAATAAAAATGCCTACTTAGCCATATTTTCCTAGGAGTTAGTCTATTTATCCCCTTTCAGTTAAGCAGGGAAAGAAGGTTTGAGTTGAAGATGTCCTCCCTGTCAGCAGGTTAAAAAGTGATCAACAGTCAGACGAACTCTCATAAGCTGGTGGGGTTTTATTCCACTCAATTATTTACTGCTCCTTGAAGGTCCCTTCTCCCCATTGCCTTTCTTAGAAATGAAAAACATCCACCAAGCTACACAAGTTTTATCATACACATAAAAAGCCAGATTTTATTCCCAGCCAGTGTTTCATAGGGTCACAAGACTCTGTCTTAATAGCAGTTGAATTTAAGAATTAAGAAGGTATTGAGTGTTTGTATAACAAAAAGCTTCTTGCACTTATTTTCAATTCACCAGCTATCTAACAAATGAGAGTTACCTATGGAATCCAGGTACAAGCAAGCCTTGGTTTTCCAATTCCTTTAAGACTAAACATTTTCTTCCTCAGAGTACGTTAGAGTTGACCAGGTTTATGTAGGGTAGGGACTGGATTTGTGGTGATCATCAAGGAAGGTGCTTTCCCTGGATTTAGATAACTGCTGCTTCATAATCAAGACTAGTGCCATGAAGTAAGAGATACCTAAAAAGAGGATTATTTAAAAATCAGAATTCTAAGGAAAGAGAACACATATTTGAAATTCTGCCAAACCTGAAGAAAGAAGCAGTTGAAGACAGCATATAAGTGATTAGACAAGTCTTTCATTTGTCCATGAAACATTTATAGCACAAAATCATATAAATTCGAGTCCACATAACCAACGTGACTGAGTCCCTAAGCCATCCAGCTGGATTTGGAAGTAATTTGACTGCCCTAGAAGCCATACCATGGATCATAAGGGTTGATTTGGTGAATCGGATGCTTTGCAAGTATTTCATTCTTTCATGTAAATTTCCCTAGAAGCTGTGTAATTGACAAAAAGTGTAACTGACTCTGATAGGAGGCATGCACTCTTCAGCCAAAGATACACAAGTATTAAGCTTTAGGCCAGACATTTTCACTGTGCTTACCAACCCTCCTTGCAATCCACCAATATCTCACCTTTCAAAACTCATAGCAGGAAATTTATCATCATTTTCTTGACACTATTAATTAAATGGATTACAGTGATTTATACCTACGACTACTTTGAGTGGATTATTTTTATAATTTTCTATCATGCTATCCACAGGACTTCTAAAACAACCACCACCATAAGGAGCACTATATAAATATGTAAGCAGCCACCAACTTTGGATACTTCCGTAATAATTAAGTTTTCATTGTAAATGCAGATTTTTTTTCTAATCAAAATTATAAATAAACCCTCCCATAGTCACCTTCAAGCATTCCAAGCTTTAAGTTTACACTGGCCCTGTTCCATCATGTCCAATTTTAGATATTAAATATTTAATACTAAGATTTCTTCTATTTGCATGAGCAGAAAATGTGTTTTCTGGCTCCTAGAACCCAAGCTATTAACCTTATTAAATAACTAAGCAATTTGTTCTCTTCAAATACTGACATAACATGAACTGATAGCTTAACCATTCCACCTTAAAGACTATCTTATTTTTTAACTTGCCTGGACTCCATGCTTTTCAGGTTTACCTGAGTAGAACACAAGTCAACAACTGCTGTTCAGAGCAATTGAGCATTTCTGAGTGTTTGTGTCGAGACGGAGGTTTTACTTGGAAGTTAACCTAAAACCATATTTAGTGAATGAGAGAAATCTTTCATTCAAAAACTAAAATACTATCATGTAAGAAACGAATCGCCAGTCTATGTTCGATACAGGATACAGGATGCTTGGGGCTGGTGCACGGGGATGATCCAGAGAGATGATATGGGGTGGAGGTGGGAGGGGGGTTCAGGATTGGGAACTCATGTACACCCGTGGCTGATTCATGTCAATGTATGGCAAAACCAATACAGTATTGTAAAGCAAAATAAAGTAAAAAAAAATTTTTTTAATAAAAAAATAATTAAAAAAAAAACTAAACTACACTTTAAAAGTCCATAATTATCATTACACATTACATTACACATCTTACAACTCCAGAAGCCGCAAGGTTGATAACTGTCACTTTATTGCCTCAGAAACAAGATACCTCAAAGCAAATAGGAAAACAACATTCAATAATCCAACCAAGGTATCAAATTTAATTTGGCACATCTTAAGGGTCAAGCATCCAGCAAGACAACATTGATTAAACTCTCTCAGTGAAAATCAGTCGAAGAGATGTCAGCAGAGTTACCACAAGAGAGGACAACCCAATTCTAAAATGTCAACAAACAGAATTCTGTGAGATCTGGGTTTTCACATTGCAATGGATAGATCCTGGATACACTGATTTCTATCTTACACAAATTTGGGGGAAATCTCTGTGATTATTTTTGGGAAAATTAATAATTACTCACTTATGTGAGTAATCAAAAAAGATGACCCACTTTGGGTTTGGTGTTGGTTAGCTTTACTGGGCCAAAGGAAGACAATCAGCAGAGTCAAGCAGCTGAATAAATACCAGGTATCATTTAAGAGACTTCAGAAAGAATACAAACATCTTATTTGCCGTCTTGCCTCATGTCTGAATTTCCATCAACATTAAATCATTTTTTTGTCCTGTCTCCAGGTATCTCCTTAAAAATGCAAATATTCTTGGAATGGAAGGTGTACTCAGGGCTGCACTTGCTGTTTCTGAATTAGAAGGGTTCTCTGTTGGGCCAAAGCTGCTGCACTGGACCAAGACTGTGGTTCTGGGTGCAATTTCAGCCCTCACCAGTCCCCACAGCCTGCAGCATTCATGTACAATAACACTAGATTGCTTGTGTGTATGTGCTTAGTCACTCAATCATGTCTGCTTCTTCAGGACCCCATGGACTGTAGCCCACCAGGCTCCTCTGTCTACGGGGATTCTCCAGGCAAGAACCCTGGAGTGGGTTGCCATGCTCTCCTCCAGGGGATCTTCCCAACCCAGGAATTGAAACCAGGTCTCCCACATTGCAGGCAGATTCTTTATCGTCTGAACCACCAGGGAAACCAAAGAATACTGGAGAGGATAGTCTATCTCTTCTCCAGGGGATCTTCCTGGCCCAGGAATCGAATCAGTGTCTCCTGCATTGCAGGCAGATTTCTTTACCAGCTGAGCTACCAAGGAAACCCACTAGGTTGCTTGCTGATGGTCAATAAACTGTGCTTTTATTTGCTGGAGAGCTTTCACTATCACTGTTGATGCTTTTGAAATGTAATCTCCTACTTACCTTAGGCAAACATCTTGAGAGACACCAATATGAAATTTCACCAGTATCATATTAGCAATTCTGAGAAAAGGCAGGTTTCAGGCTGAACTTGCATGGTACCTCAAGGATGACTGTTCCAATGAAACCGCTTATCCCTGACACCCTGATGGCTGCGACAAAAGTGAAAGTGAAGTCACTCAGTCGTGTCCGACTCTTTGCGACCCCGTGGACTGTAGCCCACCAGGCTCCTCTGTCCATGGGATTTTCCAGGCAAGAGTACTGGAGTGGGTTGCCATTTCCTTCTCCAGAGGATCTTCCCGACCCAGGGATCGAACCCAGGTCTCCCACATTGTAAGGAAGACGCTTTACCTTCTGAGCCACCAGGGAAGTCCTGTGACAAAAGGAGACCCTAACGTTATTTAGTTATTTAGTTTCACTCCTCACCATCTCCTCGTCCCCAACCAACTCTTTCTCCACCTGAAAATCTTCCAAAACTTTTATTTCTGGAGCTGTGATTCAATGGTGTACTGAAGCTGGCTTCTCTGGGCCTGCTAGGCAAGTTGGGCACATCTTCTCGCAAGTTTATATATTCAGTAATGTTGGTAGCCTGAAATCAGCCCAAAGCACAGTATTTATACTATAAAAATCAGCAAACAGTACAAATCACAACCTTTTAAAAATGATGAGCCAATTTTTTAAACATTTACCAGCACACCATTGCTATATTTAAGAGAAAAAACCTCTCACTTTCGCAAAATTAGTTTCTTCCTTTCATTCTTATTTTTTAAATCAGCTAAAATCTGCTTCTCCCAAGATATCACCATTTATCATGAAACCCTCTCAAGTTGAAGTAGGTCATTTTACCATATTCCTGTTATAGAATTCCTCCAGCAAATGCTTTAAAGCATTTTATTGAAGGAATACTTTCTCTTTACACTATCATATCATCCATCTGTAATCATTTGCCTCCTTGCATTAAATTTTCATATGCACCTGCCTCCTTAATTTCCTGAAAGCTACTTGAAGACAGGAGCCATGTTATACTCATCTTTGTATATCCAGAAGATTCTTCTTGCTTCCTCAGTTCAGTCCAGTCGCTCCAGTCATGTCCAACTCTTTGCAACCCCATGGACTGCAGCACACCAGGCTTTCCTGTCCATCACCAACTCCCAGAGCTTGCTCAGACTCACATCCATCGCATTGGTAATGCCATCCAACCATCTCATCCTCTGTCGTCCCCTTCTCCTCCTGCCTTCGATCTTTCCCAGCATCAGGGTATTTTCAAATGAGTCAGTTCTTCACATCAGGTGGCCAAAGTACACGGAGTTTCACCTTCAACATCAGTCCTTCCGATGACTATTCAGGACTGATTTCCTTTAGAGTGGACTGGTTGGATCTCCTTGTTGTCCAAGGGACTCTCAAGAGTCTTCTCCAACACCACAGTTCAAAAGCATCAATTCTTCAGCACTCAGCTTTCTTTATAGTCCAACTCTCACATCCATACATGACTACTGGAAAAACCATAGATTTGACTAGATGGACCTTTGTCGGCAAAGTAATGTCTCTGCTTTTTACTATGCTGTCTAGCTCCCTGTTGCTGTTTAAAAACCACTGCTCTGCTCATCCTCCTATAGAAACATTTCCATTTTCAAGACTGTATCCACTGGTTCTGCTTCCCTCTGCATCTCCTNCGGCAAAGTAATGTCTCTGCTTTTTACTATGCTGTCTAGCTCCCTGTTGCTGTTTAAAAACCACTGCTCTGCTCATCCTCCTATAGAAACATTTCCATTTTCAAGACTGTATCCACTGGTTCTGCTTCCCTCTGCATCTCCTCCTTCTAGTCATACATGCATCTTGTGCAGCTCCCTCATACTCAATGAGAACTTACTGTCCTCCTTTCAAAACTGTTTGCTCTCATGCTGACAACTTCCAACATCCTTTAGGATGTCTCATGCAACTTAGATCACAAGGATCCACAATTTTTTCAACTCCATTCTCCCTTAGATACTATCTCCTAACACCATGCCCCAGACCTTCATTGCTTTGGGAAATTTTCTACTTAAAATATACTATAGGGAAGGAAGAATAATTTTCCCTCTGCCCTTCTAGGTTCTTGGCTGAGACCCCTTGGAATAAAAATCAGAGTAATAGCAGACAAACAAAAGTTTTATAACATGCATACCTCTTGTATAAATGGGAGATATCCAGGAAAATGAAATAACTCTCAGAAATGGTCCAAGCCACCACCTTAAATACCATCTCCAGCTAAAGAAAAAAGGAGATGCAGGGGTTGAGGATCAGTTATGGGAAGCCATCAGGAAAAGCACAGAACCAATATGGCTGTTATGCAGATTAAACTCATTGCTGTCTCCATTGGTAAAAGTGTCTAGACATTTATTTATTCTTTAAATTTTATTTTTACTTTATTTTACTTTACAATACCCTATTGGTTTTGCCATACATTGACATGAATCCACCATGGGATGTTTCCATGTCCTGGCTATTATAAACAGTGCTGCAATGAACATTGGGGTACATGTGTCTCTTTCAATTCTGAAGAGTCATCCTTCTCTCCCACCACACAGAGAGGGAGTAACTTTTGAAAATAGTAATTTTCCTTATAAATGTAAATATCTCTTAGAAAAGGGTAACTTCTGGTGGGTCTTCTGAACTTTTCCTGTGTCTGCAGTTTCTTGATCACCAGCTCAAAACAGTCTACACTTAAGAGACATATTTTAGGGTAGCAAATTCTGCTCGCTTTCAATGCCAAACTCCATGTTCCCACTGAATGAAACATCTTAGACTTACTGTTTATTTTAGCCAGGGTATCTACAATATTTCCTTCATTCTTCCTTTTTCTCTCAGGATATCAAACTCTTTCAGTTCAACAAATTTCCCTATAAAACTTAAATTCCATGAAGAGTCATTTCAGTCACTTTCTTGCTAGCACTTCCAACTCATTTAATCTGTTATCCTGCACTGATATTGACCCTGACTCTTGCCACCACCCATGAGTACTAACAGCACCTTCTCTCCTCCTATAGCGAATCTACTGAGCCTGCAGAGAGCAGGAGGAAGAACACTGCACAGATAGCTTCCATAACAGAGTCATGGTCTCCAACTGCAGGTGGCCTCCAAGTGCCTCTCAGCAATCCTTCTATAAATACCTAATCTGCTCTTGCTTCATTAAATTTTTTTTTTATCGTGGTAAAGTATACATAATATTTATCATTTCAACCACCTGTGTCTTACTTTGATTTTTACAAAAGTTCTTCTGAACATTTAGTACTCTGCTAGAAATCCCTAACCTTTCAGGGGACAAACTTCTCCCAAATCACAGCTATAAATAAGGTTCTTATGTAAGGCCACCACTAAAATGCACAGAGTCCAGAGGAAGTGTCCACATGGAGGCCTTAAGGTACAGTCTATACATCCTTTTTCTCCCCTAGCTGGCTCTTGCCTATACCATGGGGAACAACAAACCTATGGACAAAACAACCAGCATGGTCATGCTCCATTCACATGCCCCCAACAGATGCCTCTTGGCCACTCCTCAGACCCAAAGGTATCAATACCAGTGTCATAGCCCTTGCTCAGGAAAACAGCCTTTGGGAATAAAACTGTGCAGACCCTGAAAGTGGGTGGAGGTATCTGAGAAGAAAATTCCAAAGTCTCAGGTACCTAGAATATGGCTGAAAATGGGAATCTCAGACTCGGGGTGAGCATATCCCATTAGCTGCATGGACTTCTCACCTCATAAAGACGGTATGTTTGTGTGGGCTTAGTCGCTCAGTTGTGTCCAACTCTTTGTGACCCCATGGACTGTAGTCGAAAGACTCGGGGTGAGCATATCCCATTAGCTGCATGGACTTCTCACCTCATAAAGACGGTATGTTTGTGTGGGCTTAGTCGCTCAGTTGTGTCCAACTCTTTGTGACCCCATGGACTGTAGTCGAAAGGCTCCTCTGTCCATGGGATTCTCCAGGCAAGAATACTGGAGTGGGTTGCCATGCCCTCCTCCAGGGGATCTTCCCAACACAGGGATCAAACCCAGGTCTCCCGCATTACAGGCGGATTCTTTACCATGTGAGCCACCACGGAAGCCCAAAGAGAGTATAGGGGAGCAGTACTTGCCACCCCAGAATGTGTCTCTTGGGCCTGAATTTTATTCTGGGCTGGATGTTTTTAAGAAATGAATGGCTCAGGAAGAGCTTTTACCTCCTCCCCCTTAACTGCCTGGGCTTCCCAGGTGGCACTAGTGGTAAAAGAACCTGTCTGCCAAAGCAGGAGACATAAGAGACGCCATGGGTTCGATCCCCTGCAGGAGTCTAAAATAATTTAGATACAGGGCCCAACCTAGGAACTATCGCCAGAAGTAACTACAAAGAATAAGAGCTAAGTGTGGATGAAGGGGGAAACTTGGAAAGGCCTGTTTGATCAAAGTCCTCTCTGTATCCCATTGTCTCTGCAGAGCGTGGCAAAATTTGCTTAATGACATCCGTTTTTCCCGTCTTGCTACAAATTGTTCTCCCCTGTGAAGTCTCAAGCCCATAACCCCCTTTCCTTCTCTCAGATGGCATATTAGCCTCAGCTGCTGAATTTGTCTCTGGGTCTTGTGTTGCATATGTTTCATATGGCGCCCATATGTGCACAGTCCTTCAGTTGTGTCCAACTCTTTGCAACCCTATGGACTGTAGCCTGCCCGGCTCCTCTGTCCATGGAATTTTCCAGGCAAGAATACTGGAGTGGGTATCAGATATGGGGTCCCCATATATAATGGGGCCCTTATATATACATAATCAAATTTGCTTCTCTCATATTAATCTGTTTCTTGTCAACTTAATTCTTAGATCAACCAATAAGGGTATAACCATAAAAAGACCAGAACAGGCCACTTTAAGCACAGGGCCCAAGGCAAGGCTTCTAGCTGCTTGCTGCTGCTGCTAAGTCGCTTCAGTCATGTCCGACTCTGTGCGACCCCATGGACGGCAGCCCACCAAGATCCTCCGTCCCTGGGATTCTCCAGGCAAGAATACTGGAGTGGGTTGCCATTTCCTTCTCCAGTGCATGAAAGTGAAAGTGAAGTCGCTCAGTCGTGTCCGACTCTTCGCGACCCCATGGACTGCAGCCTACCAGGCTCCTCCATCCATGGGATTTGCCAGGCAAGAGTACTGGAGTGGGGTGCCATCGCCTTCTCCGTCTAGCTGCCTGGGTTCTCCTTATTTCTTTATACTGCGCCATATATACCCTATGCTTCAATCATACCAAAATTTTTTTTGCTATTTCCAAATGCTTCATGGTCTTACAAATTTGACCATTCCATTCTCCCTCTCTGTAACTTCTTTCCACATTAGGTAGTCTGTCAAGCTAACACCTCTCAGATTCAGTTTACTCATCGTTTCTTTTAGGAAAACTGAGTTAGTTACACGTTCCCTGTGCTCCTTAGCTCAGAATGGCATAGAAGCCTCAATTGCCCAGCTGGCCCTTGGTTCTCACGTTCTTATAAGGACCCCAGACATATGTAATTAAACTTGTTTTTCTCCTGTTAATCTGGTGTCACTTTGATTATTAGATCAGACAAAGAACCAACAAGGGTAGAGGAAAAAATTTTACTCAACATTTCCTTCACTGATTGTAAAACTTTTTATTCATTATGTAATGAACACTGGGAATATACACTCAAGATGGTAAACGGTGGTGGATTATTGCTTATTTCTGATATTTCTTCAGTATTTTATATTAAAATATGACCATTCCTTCTTAACAGAGAAGGCAATGGCACCCTACTCCAGTACTCTTGCCTGGCAAATCCCATGGATGGAGGAGCCTGGTAGGCTGCAGTCCATGGGGTCGTGAAGAGTCAGACACGACTGAGCAACTTCACTTTCACTTTTCACTTTCATGCATTGGAGAAGGAAATGGCAACCCACTCCAGTGTTCTTGCCTGGAGAATCCCAGGGACGGGGGAGCCTGGTGGGCTGCCGTCTATGGGGTCGCACAGAGTCGGACACAACTGAAGCGACTTAGCAGCAGCAGCATTCTTAAAATTTACTAAGAGATTCTTCTATTCAGTCTTTTTCATAATAAATTTCAATTACAAAACAAAGACTACATTCTTCTCTATTCGATAGGATTCCTATATCAATCAGGAAAAACAAAGTCAGATTAGAGTGCAAATTAGAATTTTGGGCCCCTCAAATGCAGACCCTAGGACAAGCATTTGGGTGCAATTAGTTTAGGAAGTGATCCCAAAAATCACTGTGAGAGAGTAAAAAACAGCAGAAGGAGGAAAGATAATAAAAGGTGTGCTAATAAACAGTTTCTGCTATGGGTATCTGCACCAAGAGTGTCTGCTATATTACCTCTGTGCTCTCTCAGAGGGAAACAAGAAAAGCTGTTTAGCTTTTGAGGAAAAATTAACTTAAAAAAAAAAAAAGCTCAAACATGCTCTGGTCTCATTCTTCTAACCTTCAGATTCACCTACTTCAAATTTCTGGTTCCTCTACTGCATAACCAGGTCTTTGAAGCTCTCCATGTGACTCCCTGTTTTATACAGGCACACTTCATCATTTACATCAATGAAGAAAAATTAAGCAAGGAGACCTTCTAATCTGCTATGCCAAACGGAGGGTATACAGTTAAATAATATAAATTGCAGATTCTCTACTCTAAAGTTAAGTGTATGGTAAACCTTAGATATTTGCAAAAGTTAAGACCAAATATTTAATTCTCAAATGTGTGCTTAGTCACTCAGTCATGTCCAACTCTTTGCAATCCAATGGAGTGCAACAGAGGCCAGGCTCCTCTGTTCTTGAGGATTCACCAGGCAAGAACACTGGAGGGGGTTGCCATGCCCTCCTCCAAGAGATCTTCCTAATCCAGGGATCAAACCCAGGTCTCCTGCACTGCAGGCAGATTCTTTACTGTCTGAGCCACCAGGGAAGCCCACAATACTGCAGTGGGTAGCCTATCCCTTTTCCAGGGTATCCTCCCGACCCAGGAATCAAACCGGAGTCTCTTGCATTACAGGCGGATTCTTTACCAACCGAGCTACCAGGGAGGCCCAACTCTCAAATACTACTTTAGAACAACATTCCCCTCCCCCATAAAATATGCGTGCAATGAATAGAAAACAAAATTTCGCTGGAAAGGAAGCACCGGCCTCACTTGTTAGATGAGTGCTCAAAACTCAATTCCAGGCTGTAGCAAAATTCAAGCTTTTCAATTCCATGGACATGTGTGAGGAGAGCTGAAATTTGTCAATGTTAAAATTGCTAATGCCAAGTGTCTCCGTTAGCTTTTCCTGTATAACAAATCACTCCCAACTCACGAAATATAACAATAGTCATTCATTTCTTACTTATACATCTGTGAGATCAACTGTGAATGCTAATGATCTAGACTGAACTGGGGCTTAATTCTAAGCTGCATGTCGGGTTCAAGTTTGTTTCATATTAGTAGCATCTTCCTTGGACTGGAAGAGAGCTAGCCAGGAGCATGTATATTTCACAGCAGAGGCACAGCACAATAGGGCAAGCACAACTGCACTGGTATATTTCAAGCTTTTATGTACATTACATTCACCAGCATCCCATTGGCCAAAGCAAGTCTGCATGACCAGGCCAATATCAATGGGATAGAGTGGTATGCAATCTTCCCATGAAAATAGAAAGGAAAAGGATGACTGTTTGCTGAATAATAATCTAATCTACCACACAAAGTCAAGTTGGTCTCATGTTCAATTTTTCCTAGGAGAAGGCTGCTAATAATGTACCAAAATCAGATTGTATTCAACAGTTACAAGTTCAAGGTAGAGTTTTTCCTACTTTGGTCCATGAATATTTTGTAAACAACATTTAATGCATCTTCACATTTCTATGTTTTATAAACAGTTCAACAAATTAGATGTCAAAGAATCCTAAGGGCGGAAGCTTCCTGATAAGAGGAATATCATAAAGAAATTATGGTATATTTAGAAACCAGAATGACATTTCCGTCCTTTATTTGTTTACCACTTGAACTTTAGCAACTATATGGCAATGCATTAAAAGTCTCCTTAGTCATTTTCTTGGTGATTTTCCATCCTCCTGAAAAATTATAGACCCAACAATAGTTCAAGGACTTCATAATTCACCAAAATTGTCTAAACTTCTGGAAAAGCTCTTTTTTTCTGCAATGCTCAGGACTTACAGCCTATGAAGCTAAAGCTGGCCTGCTTTCAGCTTGAGGTCTTTTTCAATCTGGGGAATTTATGAATAAATCCATTTGGCTATAGAATCTGTTCATGGTAAAGAGATAAAAAGTGATTCTCATTTTTGAGATACCAACAATAACAGCAGTACTAGCAGCAACAGCTATTCCAATTACAGCTCTGATCAGTGGCTATAAAAGTACCACTTTATATAGAAGCCTCATGAAAGTACCCCAGCACGGCAGCATGATTCAAGGAGCTGTTTTTCTCCTCCTGATGTGTACTCTTACATTTGGGGGGATTTTTTATGTTTTTCTTTTCCCAGATGCTCTTCAGGTTTCTGGTCAGTGATATTTTATCATAGATAGGGGAAAAAACAATACTTAATTAAGTTTTTAAAAGGTCTGACTTTAGCTTTAACCATAGTGATTTTATCACAGCATGGGCAGAGAGAGGAGAGAAGCCAACACAAAGTAGTGAAAAGGAAGTCTCAGCAGGCAAGATGGCAAAGTTTTTCAGTGAGAAAATTAGGTTGGACAGGATACACACAAAGCACCCTCTAGCAAGCATTGATAATATAAAACTTGGTATTTAGAGGCTATCTTTTATTCTAAGGATGCAAGGAACTTTCCAGGCCTGGAGTAATCACTCAGAACAACATCCACATGTGTTAAGAAGCAAATACTGACGGGTCCAACTTGCAAAGGAGAAAACAAGTAGGTGGAGCTATCTGGTCACATTGAAATATTGTCAACCAGGGTCTGTAAAACTACATGTAGACATATATACAACAAGATATATGAAACTGATAAAATCAGGTGGTCCAATAATGTCAGAGAATGATAAATAAAGGGGCTGAGAGCACATTAACTAGCAATGGGCTTATACCCAATGGCTATGGTTTGGACTAACAGAAAGCACACATAACACAATATTTTCCCAAGGGCGTTGGTTTGATATTTGTGGATACTAAAATCCAAGGTAAAAGAAGACTTCATTTTGGGTACTATTTCTGACAGGAAACCCCCAATGCACACATGTGCATCCCAATGCACAAATATACATGCATACACACACACACACAGAGTCACCTAAGTGTATTACCTCTAGAATTAAAAAAAAAAAAAACAACACTTTTTTTGGCCATGCTACACTGCTTGTGGGATTTTAGTTTTTTGGCCAGGGATTGAAACCGGGCCCCAGCAGTGAAAGCACCAAGTCCTAACCACTGGACCACCAGGAAATCCCCATAGAATAAAATATTTACAACATTCAAAATTACTAAGTCTAAAAAGAAATTAGACATCAACAAAAAATGTAGACATAAAATATATAAGCAAGGATCCTCACAAAAATAATGAAATAAACTTATTATCTACTGTAAGATATTAGCTTTAGTTATTGCAATATTTAGACTTCTTTGATAAATCCTATGATAAATGAAAACAAACTTGATAATTGATTTAAAAACATAAAATATATCTAATAATGCTATTTCCCATTCTGGTCTTATTAGAACTTTAAATATATGTTAACAACTATGAGAGTAGGAAAATACTTTCCCCTCTACCCTTCTAGGTCTTTTGGCAGAACCCCCTCCCTGACCCAGAATAAAAGACAAATTAACAGGAGACAATACAGTGGATACCTCCTGTATACATGCGAGGTATCCAGGAAAATAGAATAATTCGCTGAAATGGCCCAAGTAAGTAAAGTAAAGTAAAGTAAATTCGCTCAGTCGTGTCCAACTCTTTGCGACCCCATGGACTGTAGTCTACCAGGCTCCCCTGTCCATGGGATTTTCCAGACAATAGTACTGGAGTGGATTGCCATTTCCTTCTCCTGGGGATCTTCCTGACCCAGGGATCGAACCCGGGTCTCCCGCATTGTAGACAGACACTTAACCATCTGAGCCAACAGGGAAGTGCTGAAATGGCCCAAGCCACCCCTTAAATGTCTCTCCCTCTCTATACCAGAAAGACAAGGATGACTCTGAATCTCTAGAAATTTTTATCACTGGATCTGACAGTGACTTAAGTCTGCATAAAAACCTCTCTAGAGGAAACATGGTTGGGGAAGGAGAGTCAGTTATGGGAGGTCACTCAGAAAAGCACAGTAAACTAGGGTAAGGTTTTTATGCAGACTTAAGTCACTGTCAGATCCAGTGATAAAAATTTCTAGAGATTCAGAGTCATCCTTGTCTTCCTGGTATGGAGAGGGAGAAACTCATATAAATAGGAGATTTTCTTTGTCAGTTGCTTTGTTTGCTATTATCTTCTCCCATTCTGAAGGCCATCTTTTCACCTTGCTTAGAGTTTCCTTCATTGTACAAAAACTTTTAAGTTTAATTAGGTCCCATTTGTTTATTTTTGCTTTTATTTCCATTACTCTGGGAGGTGGGTCATAGAGGATCCTGCTGTGATTTATGTCAGAGAGTACTTTGTCTATGTTTTCCTCTAGGAGTTTTATAGTTTCTGGTCTTACATCTTTAATCCATTTTGAATCTATTTTTGTGTATGGTGTTAGAAAATGTTCTAGTTTCAGTCTTTCACAGGTGTTTGACTAGTTTTACCAGCACCCCTTATTAAAGAGATTGTCTTTTCTCCATTGTATATTCTTGCCTCCTTTGTCAAAGATAAGGTGTCCACAGATGTGTGGATTTATCTCTGGGCTTTCTGTTTTGTTCCATTGATCTATATTTCTGTCTTTGTGCCAGTACCATACTGTCTTGATGATTGTAGTTTTGTAGTATAGTCTGAAGTCGGGCAGGGTGATTCCTCCAGTTCCATTCTTCTTTCTCAAGATTGCTTTGGCTATTCAAGGCTTTTTGTATTTCCATACAAATTGTGAAATTATTTGTTCTAGTTCTGTGAAAAATACTGTTGGTAGCTTGATAGTGATTGCGTTGAATCTGCAAGCAGCTCATGCAGCTCAATATCAGAAAATTAAATGACCTAGTCAAATAAATGGGCCAAAGAACTAAACAGACATTTCTCCCAAGAAGACATACAGATGGCTAACAAACACATGAAAAGATGCTCAATATCACTCATTATCAGAGAAATGCAAATCAAAACCACAATGAGGTATCATCTTATGCTGGTCAGAATGGCCATCATCACAAAGTCTACAAACAATAAATGCTAGAGAGGGTGTGGAGAAAGGGGAACCCTTTTACACTGTTAGTGGGAATGCAACTAGTACAGCCACTATGAAGAACAGTGTTGAGATTCCTTTAAAAACTAGAAATAGAACTGCCTTATGACCCAGCAATCCCACTGCTGGGCATACACACCAAGAAAACCAGAATTGAAACAGACATGTGTACCCCAATGTTCATTGCAGCACTGTTTACAATAGCTAGGACATGGAAGCAACCTAGATGTCCATCAGCAGATGAATGGATTAAGAAAGTTGTGGTACATATACACAATGGAATATTACTCAACTATTAAAAAGAACACATTTGAATCAGTTCTAATGAGGTGGATGAAAACAGAAAACAGAGCCTATACACCAATACAGTATATTAAGGCATATATGTGGAATTTAGAAAGATGGTAATGACAACCCTATACACGAGACAGCAAAAGAGACACAGATATAAAGAACAGACTTTTGAACTCTGTGGGAGAAAGCGAGGGTGGGATGAGTTAAGAAAATAGCATTGAAACAAATGTATTACCATATGTGAAATAGATGATCAGTTCAAGTTTGATGCATGAAACAGGGGGACACATGTACACCCGTGGCTGATTCATGTCAGTGTATGCCAAAAACCACAATATTGTAAAGTAATTAGCCTCCAATTAAAATATAATAATTAATCTAAAAAAATAAGAGATTTTCCTTGTAAATGTCTGTGACAAAAGACAACTTCTACTGGGTTTCCAGAGCTTTTCTTATCTGCAGTTTCTTAAAAAAAATAATCAGCCTAAAACAAAGTCTCACACCAAAGGACATACTTTAGGGTGACAAACTCTGCTCCCCTTCACATCTAAACAAGTAAATGTCCACTCATCATTCTCCTCCAAAAGCAATAAAACCTCATCTCATCATGAATCATAGTAAATATATAAACTCTTTTAGAAATAATTCCCTTGTGTCATTTAAAAGCAAATGGCTCCTTACCTTTATAATATGCAAATTCTGCCATTCTTGGTAATGATACAGATTTGAGCAACTGATCCCACAAAAGAATGTTTTGAAGACCACTATTTCATGTATTGATTAAATTTCTTCAGAATGTTTATTTCAAAGAGCTAAAATTATTTACAAACACTCCCCACATTAACATTTTGTTGTTTAATATTGAGAACTCAAAATGATAATTTTGATTTTTTGATTTGTTTTTTAGGGTTAAATTGTGAAATCCCTATAACCTTTCTAACACAGTGACTTACCCTTTTGCTAGCTACAGAAAACCATGGGTAAAATCAAGCCTAGAGGACTTCCCTGATGGTCCAATGGATAGGAGACTGCCTGCCAATGCAGGGAACAGGGGTTCTATCTCTGGTCCGGGAAGATCCCACATGTCATGGAGCAACTAAATCTGGGCGAGCCACAACTACTGAGCCCATGTGCCACAACTAGTGAAGCCTATGCACCCTAGAGCAAGAGAAGCCACGGCAATGAGAGGCCCGCACACCGCAACTAGAGAGCAGTCCCCGCCTGCCACAACTGGAAAAAGCCTGTGCAGCAATGAAGACCCAGCACAGCCAAAAATGAATAAATGAATAAGTAAAATTTTAAAAATCAAACTTAGGAAAACATTAGATATGCCAATAGAAATATGAAGAACCATTTTTTTTTTTAACCCTAGGGAAAAGGAAGGATATTGCAGCTATTGTTGGAATTTTGTGTTCTAAAACACACAGAGAGAGAATTTTGAAAAAGAACTTACAATGCTGGTGTGGTGTCCACAGAAGTAGATTAGCAAAATAAAGACAGATGGCAATGAATTAATCTAACACCCAACTCTAACACTTAGCAGCTATGTTGCCATCACACACTTCTCTACTGTACTAATTCAGACTTCAACTTGACATAGACCACAAAAATATATGCATGTATTCAACACCATCTGCTACATAAGTACAATTCAAGGGAAAGGAGCTTGCCACCATGGGATGTCAGTAGTAAAAGCTCATTCTAGGGTAACACTCTTATAATGGGAAGAAGTAAAGAGCTTTGGTGGCCCAGTTGCTGACCCAGGTATATTTGCCAAAAGTCAACTGACACCTCTCCCAAAATATTTTCCCCAAAACAGAGTGGCACAATGCACAGACCTTCACATGAAGTAACCCTGTTGTGAACCGTGTTGTGAAAATTTTAAATAAACTTTCAAAATGAATGAAAAATCAGGCTATATAAATAGACTTTTCATTTGCTCCTATCAGTAAAGTCCTAAACTAACAAAAATGGGATGTTCAATGTACCCAGTGTGGAAAGGAGAATTTAATGTTCTGTATCAGTCCAGTTCAGTTCAGTTGCTCAGTCGTGTCCAATTCTTTGCGACCCCATGAATCGCAGCACGCCAGGCCTCCCTGTCCATCACCAACTCCCAGAGTTCACTCAGACTCACGTCCACTGAGTCAGTGATGCCATCCAGCCATCTCATCCTCTGTCATCCTCTTCTCCTCCTGCCCCCAATCCCTCCCAGCATCAGAGTCTTTTCCAATGAGTCAACTCTTCGCATGAGGTGCCCAAAGTACTGGAGTTTCAGCTTTAGCATCATTCCTTCCATAGAAATCCCAGGGCTGATCTCCTTCAGAATGGACTGGTTGGATCTCCTTGCAGTCCAAGGGACTCTCAAGAGTCATCTCCAACACCACAGTTCAAAAGCATCAATTCTTCGGTGCTCTGCCTTCTTCACAGTCCAACTCTCACATCCATACATGACTACTGGAATATAGACATAGCTAAAAAGATACAGGGAAATCAAATGTCATGCTACTGTAAGGAAGCAAAATTCACCACTCTAAAATGTGCCTCTTTGACATGAAGATTAGTTCTGGCTGATAATTTTTAAGAAACAGTAGACTCAATAAAATTTTCTCATTACCTGATCCTTAATAGCATCAAAGAATTTAGATAAAGGTCCTGTTACTGGAGTAGAGGTGTCACCACTCAACTTCTTCACCTCTTAACCCTAGATAAAGAGGCTTGAGATCTCTCCTAGTTGGGATGTAAGGAGGGGGTCACAGGCATGTCGCCAGCATCCAACCATCACGCATTTCAGGAAGACCATCATGGGGAGAAGGAAACAAAACACTGGATCATGATGATTCAGATTTTAAATTAATGCACTGTTCTGACAGACTTCAAACTCTTAAAATTAAAAGAAAACCTCTTAACAATAAGTCAGAAACAAAGGTGACTAAGCAACCAAGAATGTAACAGAGGATATTTGATGGTATTTTGACATATTCCCTGAAACAGTACACTCTGGGTAAATTTGTAAACTAAACCAAATATATTTATGAGGAGAGGAGAGAAAATAAAAACGTTTTAGAGAATAAGTTGTTTTAAAATTACACCAAGCAGGGCTTCCCTGGAGGCTCAGTGGTAAAGAATCCGCCTGCCAGTGCAGGAGACACAGGTTTGATTCCTAGTCCAGGAAGATCCCACATGCTGCAGAGCAGCTAAGACCATGAGCCTGTCTGCTAGAGCCTGGGAACCACAACTACTGAGCCTATGCACCCCAACTACTGAAGCCCACACATCTAGAGCCTGTGCTCCACAACAAGAGAAGACACTGCAATGAGAAGTCTGCACACTGCAACTAGAGAGTAGCCCCCACTCACCACAACTAGAGAAAAGCCCTCACAGCAACGAAGACTCAGCATGGCCAAAAATAAATTTTAAAAAATCATATCAAGCAGTTTATTTCTAACATCAACCCTATGACTTAAATATAATTAAAAATAAAACAAAACGAAACAAAAAGCAACACGAACATAATGTGGTTTGCCCCTACCATAGCTATGAATGTTCAAAAACCTCAAAAAGGCCCTCAAAAAGAATAAAAACCACCATAAATGATGATTCAAGCCTTCAATTTCCTGATAATATAATGGAAGTTGAAGATAATTAATGCAATTAACCAATATCAAAGGAAAATAAACTTTGAGATAGCTGCACCTATAGTTATGCAACCCTGCTTTCCAAATGCTCCAGGACATTCCAAAATCATGAAAGGAGGTAACAGATAATGGGTTCTCACTTTTACATGGAATATATGAGATGCTGTGAGATTTAAATACAAAGTGCTTAGGAGTGTTTTCACTCTATGAGATGCTACATTCACTAGCATGGTAATCCAAGTCTATGCCCCGACCACTAACACTGAAGAAGCTAAAGTTGAATGACCACCAAATGGTCATTACTGAAATCAGATTGATTATATTCTTTGCACCCAAAAATGGAGAGGCTCTATACTGTCACCAAAAACAAAACCAGGAGCTGACTGTGGCTCAGATCATGAACTACTTATTGCCAAATTCAGACTTAAATTAAAGAAAGTAGGGAAAACCACTAGGCCATTCAGGTATGACCTAAATCAAATCGCTTATGATTATACAGTGGAATTAAGAAATAGATTTAAGGGACTAGATCTGATAGACAGAGTGCCTGATGAACTATGGACAGAGGTTGGTGACATTGTACAGGAGACAGGGAGCAAGACCATCCCCATGGAAAAGAAATGCAAAAAGGCAAAATGGCTGTCTGAGGAGGCCTTACAAATAGCTGTGAAAAGAGAAGCAAAAGGCAAAGGAGAAAAGGAAAAATATACCCAATTGAATGCAGATTTTACAAGTATGGATGGGAGAGTTGGATTGTGAGGAAAGCTGACCGCAAAGAATTGGTGCTTTTGAACTGTGGTGTTGGAGAAGACTTTTGTGAGTCCCTTGGACTGCAAGGAGATCCAACGAGTCCATCCTGAAGGAGATCAGTCCTGGGTGTTCATTGGAAAGACTGATGTTGAAGCTGAAACTCCAATACTCTGGCCACCTGATGTGAAGAACTGATTCATTTGAAAAGACCCTGATGCTGGGAAAGATTGAAGGCAGGAGGAGAAGGGGACGACAGAGGATGAGATTGTTGGATGGCATCACTGACTCAATGGACATGAATTTGGGTAGGCTCTGGGAGTTGGTGATGGACAGGGAGGCCTGGTGTGCTGCAGTTCATGGGGTTGCAAAGAGTCGGACACAACTGAGCAACTGAACTGAACAGTAAGGAAAACATAAAGTGAAAATAAAATATGAAAAACTTATAACCCATGGTCTTATAATTCTTTTTCTTTTTTTATTATTATTTTTTTTACTTTACAATATTGGATTGGTTTTGCCATACATCAACATGAATCCACCACAGGTGTACACGTGTTCCCCATCCTGGACCCCCCTTCCTACCTCCCTCCCCATACCATCCCTCTGGGTCATTCTGGAATCTATTTAAAATTTTTGGCCTGATGGATAGCATTAACCAGTTTTATAACCGATGCTCACCCAAAGAAATTCAAATCATGTTTATAAAAAACCTACTTTAGATGTTTTCTTTTCATCACATGGAGCCAGATTGAAGAGCTAAGAAGAATGTCCCATTTCTACACAATAGCCACTAATGGTAAAGTTTGCAAGTATTTGGGTAAATGTTGTTAAAAACATGGCTTGGCTTTAAGACAAGTTTAGATTCATCACCTACATGCACAATTCACAAAGGTTATGCAAAAGACTAAAGGACAGTTGTAGTAGTTTGGGATGAGAAACTGGACAGGTAACTTAACACTCCCTCAATAAAAGAGGGGAATTAATGGTTTCCCTGGGTATCTCCATGTATATAGTAAGTATAAACTCTATTAAACTTGTTTGTTTTTCTCCTGTTAATCTGTCTTTTAATCCCAGCCAAGAACACAGAAGGGTAGAGGGAAAATTAATTTTTCTCCCCGACAACAGAAACTCATAATGAAAGAAAATGTACAGTGCTATTCAAGTGCAAAATTCTTGGTCAGCCTCCCTGCTTCTTCAGCAGAGGGCACTCTGCAATGACAAGTGGCCACCTTCCCACTATAGTACCCAAGACTACAGTTGAAGTGAAGTTTCCCACCTTCACTGGCCTATCAGTGTGAAGCTCCAAAGGCCGGGCTACAGTGGTCAGTGGTGGTGCATATACATCTATTCAGGGTTTGCCTGATGCTCAGCCTCCACCCACACTGTCTTCTTGATCTGTTTTAAGCAGGTATGTGTAGCAAAATGATCAATCCTAGGAAAGCTGAGAAGTTGCTACAAATTGCTGAAAATATCAGTGTTCTGGCCTTCACACCCCTTACTTAAAAACTGATGGTTTCAGAGGGAAAACACCACAGAAATTCAACCTTCCTTTCTGCTCCAAGATAACGCTGAAAGTCAGATAGTCCTTCCTTCTACTTTCTCAGCACCATAATGGGATCATGGTTACCAGTTTCCAGGAGCCTTAGTTGCCTAAATAGGCATCTCAGGAAGCTGGGGAAAAGAAGTGCAGCTTAGCACCTACCAGCACAGACTGTGGAGTCCGACCTGTGTCCTGCCATTTAGCTGTGTGTGAGCCGTGTCATTCTGGTACAAGTTACTCAACTGTGCAATGCCCCGGCTCTCTAGTCTGAAATCAGTACACAGGTGTGAGAAATTAAAGGAGATAATGTATGTTCAGTGTTCAGCTTGTGACATAGTAAACACTCAGCATACTTCCATTAAATCATCATTAATAAGAGCAGTTTCTCTTTGTTAATGCCATCTGCTTCTCATTATTTCATTACTCTCTAACTCTCAGAACAGTCACTTGTTTTGATATTTTAGACTTACAAAAATCAGTTATATAAACAACTTAACAGTAAAGGCTCTAAAATAAGAATAAATGGTTCCGCTTCTCTCTGTCCCTACAGTCTTACTTTACTGAGATAATATTGCTAAAATATAGCAGTAAAAATTTATAGCTTCTTGTTCCATAAATTCTCCTTGCATTAGTACATATGGCATGCATACACATACACACAATATACATCTTTTCTTTAACTTAAAAAAAAAAAAAAAAACTTCTATCTGACCTCTTTCACGTCTTGCCATGCCTTCCTCCAGGGGATCTTCCTGACCCCAGGAATGAACCCAGTTCTCCTGCATTGCTGGCAGATTCTTTACTGACTGAGCTACCAGGGAAGCCCCTAGTTACCTATGCTGCTGCTAAGTCACTTCAGTCATGTCCAACTCTGTGCGACCCCATAGACGGCAGCCCACCAGGCTCTGCTGTCCCTGGGATTCTCCAAGCAAGAATACTGGAGTGGGTTGCCATTTCCTTCTCTAATGCATGAAAGTGAAAGTGAAGTCACTCACTTGTGTCCGACCCTCAGCGACCCCATGAACTGCAACCTTCCAGGCTCCTCTGTCCATGGGATTTTCCAGGCAAGAGTACTGGAGTGGGTTGCCATTGCCTTCTCCGATAGTGCTATCTTATTTTTTCCAATATAGTATTCTGAACTGGACTATGATTTAACTGGTCCCGCATTAATGAATACTCAGGTTGCTCCTGTTTGTATTATAAACAATGCTGCAAAGAACCACCTCTCACATAAATCTTTGCTTATGTATGTAAATATATCCATACAGTAAATTCCTAACAATGGCAATGCTCAGTCAAAAATCATGTACTTTTAAAAAACGTTTTCTCTATACTGCCAAATGGGCACACAAACAGGTTATAACTCTCATACTTGTCAACCAGTTAAGAGGATGACTACACATTCACTTTGCTAATACTCTTACTGAATTATTATTTGGGAAATACAAGGTATGTCTCAAATTAAAATGCACAGTTGAACAAGAGCAAGGACACTGCCTTTGCTGTCTTATCTATCCTTTTCTCCTCAACACACACAATGACTGACAGACTGTTTCACCCATAGGAGCCTTTTAGAACACGTGGATTTAGCGAGTAGTAACACTGGAGACATGAGAGGGGAGAGTGGGTTCCATGGGTCATCTAGGAAAATTCCATACTCATCACAAGCTTTCCTCCTGTTTTCTCACATTTTCCATCTATCCATGGGAGTATTATTTGCCAGCAATTTCAGAGAACTGTTGTCACAAAAGCTATGGTTTATAAATAAACCCCTTTTTCAAACTCAGAGAGTTCTAGTGTGCATTTTTTATGTCACTGTAGCGCACTAAGTCTTCAGGTGGTGGCACCTTAGTGGCTTCAGAAGTCTTACCAAGACTAAATTACTTCCCCAAAATTTTAGATGGGGAAATTACTATCAATTAATGCAATTAAGATCAATCTGAAAGCTAGCATGGGGTAGCACTTGAATAGTTCAAACCCCAGTAATTCAGATTTGGCAAAAAGTTAAATGGAGCACCAAAAATAGGCCAGAGAACTGTCTGTGGGTCTTACAGAACATTTCAGCAATACTGGGCATAGTACGGTACTGTCCCACCAATTACACAGGTGGCAGCTAATGGTTTAGGGAGCTGCAGTATTTGGTGACAAGTTGCAGCACTTAAAATGCCAGCTATTAATTTTGTTGTCTATTATTTATTTTAAATATTAGTCATAGAGTGTCAACTGGACTTCAGGCTATTAGAAATCCCCTAGATAGTATAATTTCTGTGAAGGGAAATGTGCCTATCAGTTTATCCTTTAATGACATTTGTCATTTCTGAATGATGGGAAGGGGTGAAATGTTTTGACTCTTATAAGAGCACTTATTTGTGCTCTCCCATTTTCTTCAGGTAGAAAATGCTGCAAGGCATTCTTCTTTGAGGCATTTTTAGAACCAACGACATTTAATACACATTAAAACCAAGAATGGAAGTAAACATTTCTGAGCACCTCCTATGTCCCTGACACCATCCCAGGCTTTGTGTACGTGTAATTTCATCTAACCCTTATGTATGTACTATTTTGTGTGTGTGCGTGTTTTACATATATGGAAGTGGACACAGAGAGCTCGAGTAACTTGCTCAGGGATTCAAAGCTCGTTATCTGCCTCCAAAGCTTATGCTCTTTTTACTGTATGACTGCTTTGTCTGCATCTGTCAAAACTTCAAGAAAATGTTTTCAGATAAGAGACTAAGTAAAAAAAAAAACAAACAGCATTTTCATCCCTGGGAATTTTTAGCATTGAAATGAGCCAACTTTTCCAATCAAGAATGAATGATAAGGAATGATGAACGCATGAAAATGTCCAACTTATAAACAGACAGAAGAACACTGTACATCATTAGTCAATTCTGGATTGCTTATCCTAACAGCCGAGAGTGGACGTGTAGACAATCTGGAATAGAGAACTTTTAAAAATTATATTTGACTTCAGACTGCATTTTTGGCTTATTAATTATTCAAAATAGTAAATTATTACTGCCTTATTATTATGTTATTTCCTGGACATCAGCTTCCAAATCATAAAACACCAAAACATTAAAGTTAAAGACAAAGAATTCCACAGGAAAAATTTTACGTGAAACCACAAAGCAGATAATTGAAGTGTGGACTATATGACTATATGAATTGGTAGCATATGAAAGATTTCACACTCTGGTGTGCTACACTCAGTTCGCTGACCCATGCTTCTTATGAACACAGACTCAATTTATCTTCTTCAGGCACTGGAATTACTTTATTCAAAGATAAAATAACAAATCTATATATAACTTGCATGGCTTTTTTAAGTTGCCCTATCAGGCTCTTAAACTTTTTACTTTTAAATCTGTGTATAATAATAGGAAAACTTCTTTAAAAAGAACTTTAAGTAGAGATACAAACTGCAGTGCCAATATGAGTACAATTAGCAATATTTTCTTCATTCCTAACTTATTCCTTTACAAATAGAAAGTGATTATTAACTCAGGTACTATTCGTGCTAAGTCACTTTTAGTCATGTCTGACTCTTTGCGACTCAATGGACTGTAGCCCACCAGGCTCCTCTGTCCACAGGACTCTCCAGGCAAGAATACTGGGATGAGTTGCCATGCCCTCCTCCAGGGGATCTTTCCAACTCAGGGATCGAACCTGGGTCTCTTATGTCTCCTACATTGGCTGGCAAGTTCTTTACCACTGAGCCACCTGAGAAGCCCCAGGTACTATTAGTTATACAATTAAATGAAACAATAATTTCATGTGGGCAAAGGGCTTTGAAAGAACATATTTGTTGAGTACTGTGGAGAAATTAATGAACAACACGGCATCAGTCAGGCTCTCCTGTCCCACTCTCTCACGGCCTCATACCTTATGTTCTGCAAACAGTGATATTGCTAACCTTGGTAGCACTGCGCCTGAGTGCCCACTTGGCCATGGGCCACTTTTGTATATCCTAGTATATCAGTAGTCTTTGAAGACTCGCTGCTGCCACTGCTGCCCAGAGAAAATAAACATGTCTGCAGTCCCCACAGCTCTTTGAGTCTTCTTCCATCTTCCCTGGCTGCACCTTATCTATCATGGGTTCAGGGAACAGTATGAGTGGCAAGACAATTGGTGTAGCAAGCAGCATACCTAGCAGGTAGGGGAGCCTCGGGCAGGGAGGAAGCCAGTGGCCACCACGGAACATGTGGTATCTGGTGGCCGCTGTTCTCTCAGTGTGGGCCCTGATGGAAGACTGGGAGGCAGTGAATGGGTCACCGGATAATATTGAAAAGACACTATAGGCAGTGAGCTCTCACTTGCTGGACAAATCTGCACATACTGCTGCTAACACCGTGAGGTGGATTTTGTTGCCTGCCTTGAAGGCAAACATGGGGAATGCTCTCCCTGATGCTGCGCAAGTGCACAGAGAGTATTATAAAGATGTTACAAGTGGTAAGCTTTCGGAAAAAAAGCGGTGTGCGCTGCCGTGGGTCCGTGGGGTGGACTTTATTGGCTGCCTTGAAGGAAAACATGGAGAATGCTCTCTGCGATGCTGCACCAGTGCGCGAACTGCAGAGATGGGCAAAGGAGCTAGAGCAACAGATGTAGATGCTAGGGCAAGAGCTGCACGGCCTTGGGGACCATGGTCTCTCAGACTATGAGATTACAGAATGCTAAGCGACTCACACAGGGTGCACCTAATCAAACACACAGCCTGCCAAAACGGATCAATGCCGCCATCTGCACCATGCAGACCAACGCAGGAGCGTTCCCAAATACCATAAGCAAATGGCATACTTGTGCCGAGCTGACCCAAGTGGTGAGAGAATTGGGCATGAGACAGGCGATGTTTAACCTAAATGCCTGGAGCCCAGATGATAAGCCTTTTACCGGTGGTATGCGAGACACCATTTTAACCAGTGCTCCATCTGCCTATTTTGGATCACTACCTGCTATACTTACACCCTATGTGGGGCACCTCATCTGGCCAGCTTGAGAAACACAAAAGGGCAGCAGCAGCAGGCTAAAGGGATTAGAATGGTGAAAGCCCCCAAGCGGGGTTGAGCTGGTAAACGCCCCACCTGGGTAACAGTGGTAAAAGTGTGGGCTGATTCACTAGCAGGAGGCCTTGACAGAAACAAAATTGATAAGCAACCTAATGCTGTTCTCCTAGAGCTGTGGAAGCAACTGAGCCCGGAGCAGCAGTATACTAAGTGTGGAAAGCGCCCACAGCATGAGGTACAGGCAGTTCAGATAGAGGACTTTATGCCAAGTGGAGATGTCTCTGCCGATGCTCTGTTCTGTTTTGAATAGGGCTCAGGCCAAGGTACCTACCCAGAGAGCCCAAGCAGAGACTGAAGGCCCCATGTGGAACATGTAATTCACTGGTCACTGACCAATGTACAAAGATTAATGGCCCTGGTTGACCCTGGTGCTGAATGCAGCCTGGTACGTGGCAAACCAGAACAGTTTCCTGGCCACAGTACATATATCGATGGCTACGGTGCCCAAAGCAATGAAGTAGAGGCTGTGTCTTTACCACTGGAAATTGGGCAGCTTCCTGTGCGAGTATACACTGAATATGTGTCCCCAATTCTGGAATATATTTTGGGGATAGATGTCTTGCAAGGTCTTGTGTTGCAGACCTCTGTGGAGGAATTCTGTCTCCAAGTGTGTGTTGTGAAGGCAGTCGTGAGGGGATATGCAAAGCATCCCCCACAGATGTTGCTGACACCCTGGAGGGCAGTAACTGTGAGACAATATCATCTACCAGGGGGCCACAAAGAAATAGGCACCACCATTGCTGAGCTGGTGAAAGTGGATATGTACGTCCTGCACAGAGCCCATTCAACTCCCCGTGTGGTCCATCCAGAAGCCCAATGGCTCTTGGCAGATGACTGCAGACTACAGAGAACTGGATAAAGTGAGGCTGCCTGTGCATGCCGCTGTGCCATCCATCCACGACTTGATGGACCAGTTACCTACAGCGCTGGGCACTTATCACTAAGTGGCAGACTTAGCAAATGCTTTTTCCTCCAATAGCTATAGCTGCTAAGAGTCAAGACCAGTTTGTATCCACTTGGAAGGGTGTCAGTGGATGTTCCAAGTCCTTCCCCAAGGATATCTACATAGCCCAACAATCTGTCATGGGCTGGCTGCAGGAGATTTGGAAAAATGGAACTGCCCTGCATCAATGAAACTCTTTCGTTATATTGATGATGTGCTAATAACCTCTGATTCTTTTGCAGATGTAAAACAGTGTGCTGTGAAGGCTGTGTCCCATGATGTACATTGTACTGTAAAGGCTATGTACTATGATGTAGACAGTGAACTGTGAAGGCTGTGCCCTCCTAATGAGGTAGTGGCTTGGCTACACCAGCGCCTGCATCACACAGGGACAAAAACCATGTGGGCAATTGCCAAAGGGTGGGATCTTCCTATTTCTTGGAGAGAAATAGAAGATGCCTGCCATGATTGTTCCACATGTGCCTGGGAAGCTCTTCATCCCCTCAGGCTGGCAGCCACTGATGGACAGGTGGTAAGGGGGAGAATTTCTTTGACTCGGTGGCAAGTGAACTCTGTAGGGCCTCTGCCACTAGCAGAGAATGCCAGCTTTGCTTTAACAGCTATAGATGCAGCTACAGGTTTGCTGTTTGCCTGGCCATGTAAGGCCGCTGACTAACGTTGTACACTTAAGGCGCCTGACTGCCTGACAGCCATGTATAGCCATCCTCTGATTATAGCGGGTGACTGGGGTACCCATTTCACTGGAAAAGAAGTCCAGCACTGGGCACAGAGGCTGGGAATTCAATGGGTATTTCATATCCCTTATCACCCACAGGCAGGGATCTGACTGAGCCATATAATGGTTTGTTAAAACAAGGCTTGAAGCTGTCTATTGATTCCCCACTTCTTGAAGGGATAGACCTGACACATATGGGGGGTTTTACAGGTTCTCATTGGGGAAGGAAATGGCAAGCCACTTCAGTGTTCTTGCCTGGAGAATCCCAGGGATGGGGGAGCCTGATGGACTTCCATCTATGGGGTTGCATAGAGTCGGACATGACTGAAGTGACTTAGCAGCTTAGCAGCACAGGTTTTCAATGAAAAACCACCCAGGGGTGGAATCACCCTGGAGGAGGCTCTTCTGCATCATGCTGCTGCACCAATACAACTGCAGGTGGTAACAACAGATATTCGCCTAAAACCTGGCTATGGAACCCAAGGTAATATCCTGTTGCCAGCCCCAACAGAGACTGCACAAGGACAGGTGGTGGACTGGACTTGGCCATGGAACATAAAGACACCCCACATGTGGTGGATAGCTTTCCTAGCCCCATGTGGGCAAGGGCTGCAACATGACTTTCAGAAGGTTGTACCCTGGGTGACAAGCACCTGGTCCCCTCGTGTGCATGTAACCTGGCCAGGACCACAGGGAACTGCCTCAGTGTTGAAAGGTGTATTTGTACTCTCCCTGAGGTCTATCATGAGTTCCCCTGTTATGCTCCGTGTGGAGCCACAGGATGTGAGAAATCCATGATGTGCAACACCTAACCGGAGACCCACTGCAAGAACGGTGGGCAGCCTGTCCAGCACCTGGCACTGGAGTTTGCTCTGTACTGGGTGTCTAGCCTGCACTCTAGTGGTTTGTTGTCGTAGCTTTCACTGTTGTTGTGGAATATGGGTACAAGCAGCAGCGGTGTTCGCCAGAAAGAAGCCACAGAGGGCCGAGCCTATGTAAACAGTGGGACAGAAGACCCTGAGGGGTGGATTGTGGAGAAGTTAACTGACAACAAACACAGAGTCAGTCAGGCTCTCCTGTCCCACTCTCTCACGGCCTCATACCTTACGTTCTATCAACAAGGATATTGCTGACCTTGGTAGCACTGGGCCTGCGCACCCACTTGGCCATGGGCCACTTTTGTCTGTCCTAGCATATCAGTAGTCTTTGAAGACTCCCTGCGGCGGCTGCTGCTGCCCAGAGAGAATAAACATGTCTGCAGTCCCCACAGCTCTTCAAGTCTTCTTCCATCTTCCCCGGTCACGCCTTATCTACTCTGGGTTCAGTGAACAGTGTGAGCGGCAAGACAACTACTTACCATGAACACGGGATTCCGAAAGTACTTTATATCCATGATTTTCTCCAACTCTCAAGACAATTTCTGTGAGGAGAGCATTCTTATCCGCCATTGTTGGAATGAGAAAGCCGAGTCCGCAAGAAGCGCCAGGTTCCAGTGATTATAACCAGCCACCTGGGTTCTATCTTCTAAACCACACAGCTGCTGCTTCTAAACTTCAGGAATCCTGAGAAGCACCAGCTGAGAGTGACAGAGGTGAGTTTCAGCCCCTAGTTCACCACTTCATATCTGGGGGACCTTTAGGAAGATGAATCACCTGACGCTTCATTCTCTCATCTGTCAAATGGGAAAAATAAGGAATTTAAAACTTAGAGTGGAATGAAAAAAATTTATATATATAAATATATTAAAAATATATATTGGAATCACTTTGCTGTGTATAGGAAACTAACACAATATTGTAAAAAAATTTTTTTTAACTTAGGGAGGATGCAAAGGTTAAATGATTAAGTGCCTACTGCTGGGAGGGATTGGAGGCAGGAGGAGAAGGGGATGACAGAGGATGAGACGGGTGGATGGCATCACTGACTTGATGGACGTGAGTTTGAGTGAACTCCAGGAGTTGGTGATGGACAGGGAGGCCTGGCGTGCTGCGATTCATGGGGTCGCAAAGAGTCGGACACGCCTGAGCGACTGAACTGAACATGCTGATTAATATTATTAATTTCCAGAAATGTACAGTACAAATACAAAAATAATTTTGTAAAATGGAGCAGGGGCCGTCCCTATGAAGGAATAAACGTAGGAACACAAGGAGTCAGTACAGTTGTGTTAATCGAGACTATAAGCCTTCCAGAAGCCAAAACAACATACCATACCACTCTCTCCCAGAACGGATCTTACATCAGTTTCTTAGTGAAAACAGGGTTTTCAGACTGGAGGAATTCAACTGGGGCCTTATGTAGAGGAAACTATGGCAAATAGCAGAGTCCATAAAATGAGAGTCACAGAAAAGCCTGAAGCAAATATCAAAGGTTGTTCCTTGTAGCAATCCTAACTGAAAGATAAAGGCCTAACAGAAACTGTAATTCTGAGGCAGCAATTGAACACAGAATTAAGCTAATGCCGCTAAAGTGTTTTGAATCTATGGGCACTGCAGTCAATATCAATGTGCTCAGCCTTGTCTGACTCTATGACCCCATGGACTGTAGCCAGCCAGCCTCCTCTGTCCACGGGATTTTCCAGGCAAGAATACTGGAGTGGCTTGTCATCTCCTTCTCCAGGGGATCTTCCAAAACCAGAGATCAACCAGTCTCTAGCGTCTCCTGAATTGGCAGGCAGATTCTTTACCACTGTGCTACCTGGGTGATTGTTGTTTTTCAATCACTCAGTTGTGACTTTTTGCGATCCCATGGAATGCAGCACACCAAGCTTCCCTGTCCTTTACCATCTCCTGGAGCTTACTCAAACTCATGTCCATCAAGCAGGTGATGCCATCCAACCATCTCACCCTCTGTTGTCCCCTTCTCCACTTCCCTTCAGTCTTTCCCAGCATCAAGGTCTTTTCCAATGAGTTAACTCTTTGAATCAGGTGGCCAAAGTATTGGAGCTTCAGCTTCAGCATCAGTCCTTCCAATGAATATTCAAGACTGATTTCCTTTAGGATGGACTGGTTTGATCTCCTTGCAGTCCAAGACACTATTAAGAGTGCTCTCCAGTACCACAGCTCAAAAGCATCAATTCTTCAGCACTCAGCCTTCTTTATGGTCCAAGTCTCACATTCATACATGACTACTGGAAAAACTATAGCTTTGATTAGATGGACCTTTGTTGGCAAAGTAATGTCTCTACTTTTTAATATGCTGTTCATGTTTGTCATAGCTTTTCTTCCAAATAGCAAACATCTTTTAATTTTAGGGCTGCAGTCAACATCTGCAGTAATTTGGAACCCAAGAATACAGTCACTGTTTCCATTGTTTCCCCATCTATTTTCCATGAAGTAATGGGACTGGATGCCATGATCTTCTTTTTTTGAATGTTGAGTTTTCAGCCAGATTTTTCACTCTTCTCTTTTGCCTTCATCAAGATGCTCTTTAGTTCCCTTTGCTTTCTATCATAAGGGTGGTGTTATCAGCATATCTGAGGTTACTGATATTTCTCCCGGCAATCTTGATTCCAGCTTGTGCTTCATCCGGCCCAGCAATTCACATGATGTACTCTGCATATAAGTTAATTAAGCAGGGTGACATATACAGCCTTGATGTACTCCCTTCACGATTTGGAACCAGTTCGCTGTTCCATGTCCGGTTCTAACTGTTGCTTCTAGGCATGCATATAGGTTTCACAGGAGGCAGGTAAAGTGGTCTGGGATTCCCATGTCTTTAAAAATTTTCCACAATTTGTTGTGATCCACACAGTCAAAGGCTTTAGAGTATTCAATGAAATAGATGCTTTTCTGGAATTCTTTTGCTTTTCTATAACCCAACAGATATTGGAAATTTGATATCTGCTTCCCCTGCCTTTTCTAAATCCAGCTTGGACATCTGGAAGCTCTTGTTCATGTCCTGTTGAAGCCTAGCTTGGAGAATTTTGAACATTACTTACTTAGTGTGTGAAATGAGAGCAGCTGTGCACCTCCTGCATTGGTAGGTGGATTCTTTGCCACTGACCCCTTCTGCTGCTAAGTCACTTCAGTCGTGTCCAAGTCTGTGCGACCCCAGAGACGGCAGCCCACCAGGCTCCCCCGTCCCTGGGATTCTCCAGGCAAGAACACTGGAGTGGGTTGCCATTTCCTTCTCCAATGCATGAAAGTGAAAAGTAAAAGTGAAGTCTCTTAGTCGTGTCTGACTCTTAGCGACCTCATGGACTACAGCCTACCAGGCTCCTCCGTCCATGGGATTTGCCAGGCAAGAGTACTGGAGTGGGTTGCCATTGCCTTCTCCGACCGCTAGGGAATTCCAGATCCCCTCGAGGGTTTGTTAAAACTCTGATTTCAGAACTCCACCCGCAATGTTTCTGATTCAGTTGTCTCCAGTGGGGCTGTAGGATTTGCATTTTAACAAGTCCTGGGGGAGGAAGATCCCCTGGAGAAGGAAATGGCTACCCACTCAGTATTCTTGCCTATGAAATCCCATGGACAGAGATGCCTGGCAGGCTACAGTCCATGGGGTCACAAAAGTCTTAGAAATGACTAGGTGAGTAAACAACAACAACGAGGTGATTTGGATGTTTGCTCACGTGTGACACAAGAGTGTGTAAGACCTGAAATATCTCTGAGAAGTGGTGGGAGCATGTGTGCTTCAGTCATGTCTGACTCTGTGCGACCCTATGGACTGTAGCCCACCACTGGTAGCAGCGGTAAATTAAAATTTCAGCACCTGTAATTCTGGCCATCTCCCAAGACAAAGAAATTGCCCTAAAGAAGAGTCTGGTTCTAAGAAATAGGGCCGCCCATTTTGCCTACTAATATGTTAGCCACAAAATACATGTCTCTAAGTTGACCGGTTAAAGGAGCCTGCCAAATGCACTTATGATATTGATCACTTTCTGATTAGAATGTTTGCCAATGATAATGATGTTTTCTATTACAGTTAAAATTCAGTCTTTCCTCCCTACACCATGAGTGTGGAGTCACTTTCTTCCAAAGACCACAGTATAGAAAGGGGTAGAAAGGGCAACTTTACAATAAGGAAACAAAAATGGCATTTTACTTCTGTGGTCTTCCCAAGGATACACAACCTCAGTCTATCCCTAAGATAAACATCAAACACATCCCAAGTAAGGGACATTCTACAAAACACCTGAATAGTATTCCCCAAAACTGTCAAAAGTCATGAAAAACAAGAAAAGTTTGAGAACCTATCATAGTCTAGAGGAGACCTCACAACAAAATGTCATGTGATAAACCTGGGTGGGATCTAGGAACAGAAAAAGGGTATCAGATAAAGAAGAGCAAACAAATCTGAATAAAGAATGGACTTCAGTTAACACTAATATATGAATCCTGGTTCGCCCATTGTGAACAAAGTACCACACCAAGATAAGATGTTACAAAAAGGGAAACTGGTGTGGAATATTTGAGAACCTTTTGTACTATCATAATAATTTTTCTGAAATCTGAAACTCTTCTAAAATTAAAAGTTCATTTTAAATTTCAGTCTTTCTTCTTGATAAGAAGCAGATATCCAGACCATTTGCACGTCAAGTTTTCTAATTAATAATGAAAATAGAATCCTCCTCTCCTATGCGTGTGTGCATTAGTCACTAAGCCATCTGAAACTCTTCTAAAATTAAAAGTTCATTTTAAATTTCAGTCTTTCTTCTTGATAAGAAGCAGATATCCAGACCATTTGCACGTCAAGTTTTCTAATTAATAATGAAAATAGAATCGTCCTCTCCTATGCATGTGTGCATTAGTCACTAAGCCCTGTCCAACTCTTTGCCACCCCATGGACTGTAACCCGCCAAGTTCCTCTGCCCATGGGATTCTCCAGGCAAGAACCTGAAGTGGGTAGCCATTCCCTTCTTCAGGGGATAATCCCGACCTAGAGATCAAACCAGGGTCTCCTGCATTGCATGTGGACTCTTTACCATCAGAGGCTCCAGGGAAGCTCCACCCCACTCCCCCCACAACTTCCACGTGTTCCCCACCCCCAACCATCCACTGTGTGCTCCCTCTCCTGTCCTGCACACCTCGCAAACCAACCACACACTCCTGCAAAGTTAATCTGGTCTGTTCAGCCAACAGCAAATGGGTGGTAGGTGGGACTTCATTTGTTCACATGAAATAAAGAAACGCAGGCTCAATTAGGGGTAGCATGGCCAATGACTGTGGAGTCGCCCCTGTAAAGTTACTCAGGCATCTTCACGCCTTTCTTTACTCCTCCCATTCCACGCATTCCCTATCCCTGTTTTAGCAAAGCGGTGGCTGCAGTCTGAGAGGAACAGAGATGGCGGAGGCTGACGGTGATGACTCGCTCAACCCCATGTCGATCCTCATAGACGAGCTCCAGAACGAGGATATTCAGCTTCGCGTCAACAGCATCAATAAGCTGTCCACCATCGCACTGGCCCTTGGAGTCGAAAAGACCCGCAGTGAGCTTCTGCCCCTCATTATAGACATCCTGTACGATGAGGATGAGGTCCTATTGGCCCTGGCGGAGCAGCTGGGCACCTTCACCCCTCTGGTCGGAGGTCCCGAGTATGTTCACTGCCTGCTGCCACCCCTAGAGCTGCTGGCCGTGGTGGAGGAGGCCATAGTGCGGGAGAAGGCGGTGGAGTCCCTGAGGGCCATCTCGCATGAGCACTCACCCTCCCATCTAAAGGAGCATTTTGTGCCACTCGTGAAGCGGCTGGTGGGCGGCGACTTAGTCAACTCCCGCATTTCAGCCTGCAGCCTTTTCTCCGTCTGCTACCCTGGCGTGTCCATCGCCATCAAGGCAGAACTTCTACAGTGCTTCCGGGACCTGTGCTCAGATGACAACGTCTTGGTGCGGTGTGCAGCAGCCTCCAACCTGGGGGATTTCGCCAAGGTGCTTGAGCTGGATGACATCAAGAGCGAGATCATCCCCATATTTTCCAACCTGGCCTCTGATGAGCAGGATTCGGTGCGTCTGCTAATGGTGGAAGTGTGCGTGAACATCGCCCAGCTCCTGTCCCAGGAGGCCCTGGAAGCCCTGGTGATGATCACTCTGTGCCAGGCTGCCGAGGACACATCCTGGCGCGTCCGTTACATGGTGGCCAACAAGTTCACAGAGCTCCAGACAGCAGTGGGGCCTGAGATCACCAAGATGGGCCTGGTCCCTGCCTTCCAGAACCTGATGAAAGACTGTGAGGCTGAGGTGAGGGCCGCTGCCTCCCAAGAGCTCAAAGAATTCTGTGAAAATCTCTCCGCTGACTATCGGGAGAATGTGATCCTGACCGAGATCTTGCCCTGCATCGAGGAGCTGGTCTCAGACACCAACCAGCATGTCAGGTCAGCCCTGGCCTCCGTCATCATGGGCCTCTGCCCCATCCTGGGCAAAGATAACACCATTGAGCACCTCATGCCCCTTTTCCTGGCTCTGCTGAGGGATGAGTGCCCGGATGTGCGGCTGAATATCATCTCCAACCTCAATTGCGTGAAAGAGGTGATTGGCATCCAGGAGCTGTCCAAGTTCCTGCTCCCTACCATCATGGAGCTTGCGGAGGATGCCAAGTGGCGGGTGCGTCTGGCCATCGTTGAGTACATGCCTCTGCTGGCTGGACAGTTTGGAGTGGAGTTCTTTGATGCACAGCTCCACTCCTTGTGCATGTCCTGGCTTGTGGATCATATCTATGCCATCCGCGAGGCGGCCACCAACAACCTGAAGAAGCTGGTGGAGCAGTTTGGGAAGGAGTGGGCCCTTGCCACTACCATCCCCAGGGTCCTGACCCTGTCTGAGGAACCCAACTACCTGCACCGCATGACCACGCTCTTCTGCATCAATGTGCTGTCTGAGGTCTGTGGGCAGGACATCACCACCAAGCACATGCTGCCCACAGTGCTGTATATGGCTGAGGACCCCGTTGCCAATGTCCGCTTCAACGTGGCCAAGTCCCTACAGAAGATCGGGTCCATCCTGGACAACAGCACACTGCAGACTGAGGTCAAGCCCATCCTGGAGAAGTTGACCCAGGACCGGGACGTGGACGTCAAGTACTTTGCCCAGGAGGCTCTGACTGTCCTGTCTCTCGCCTGATGCTGAAAGAGGAGCCAACGCCAGCCTCTGGTATCCACTCTCCCCCTCCCTCCCCCCAAGTCCCTCCCTTGTGGAGACAGTGCCCTTGGCTGTCACTCCCTGTGCATGTTCTGACCCCAGGCCCCTCCCCCAGCACGGTTGCTGGCCCCAGCCTGGGAATCCAACTTCTCAAAAAAAAAAAAAAAAAAAGGTAGCTCTTTCTACAAATCACAAGGATTCTTACTGTTTTAATACCTTCCAAACTTCCTAATTTGCATAATTATTGTTCTAAAAATATGTGAAAAGACTAACGTTTTCATATTTTTCTCCCTTGCTTCTCTTTAGCTGGACATGAATATTCACCTTTTTTCTATTTGAATGAGTTATTGCCTGTTTTCCCACATCTCCTTAAGTGAGTAATATTGTAAGCCTCAATTAACTGTATCTTGAATCTGTAGAATCAATTTCCTAATCTTGGACCCTTTTATTTAATGAACCTAAATAATTATATTAAACATGAGGCATTCAGCTTCCCTCTAATTATCTGGAGAACTCTGGGAGAGAACTGGGACCACTTTGTTCTAGTTAACCTTAGACTGAGGTGGAAAGTCATCCTCCAGCTCTCTTTGATACTTTGTGGAAGCAGCTATAAAAGGGAACCAAACACCCAAGAATTTCACAAACATTTGGCAAAGTAAAATGTGAGTAGGGAATTCTATATAGTCTATTAAATAAGAATCAAAAATAGAAGCCTTTTCTGCAGTGCTTGGCTCCAAATTAATTACTTAATTTTCTTTTCCCCTGCACCATGGAGCTTGAGGGAACTTAGTTCCTGGACCAGGGATGGAACTGGCGCCCTTGGCAATGAAAGCTCAAAGTCTTATCCACTGGACTGCTGGGGAATTCCCCCAAATTAATATTAAAAAAAAAAAAAGATCCATGTAAGAAGTGTGTTGTAAAATTATGTTATGAAGCTGATTTAAGGCAGGGAAATACCACTCTAGGTATAAATTGCAGATTTTTAGCCTGGCATAACTGGTAAAAATTAGAAGAAAAAGGACCGGCTTAGGTGGTTTAGGCCACAACAGACAGAACAAGACCCATCAAGTTAAACCAGTTGCTTCCTCTTACCCACAAAAAGACATTACTAAGTAAGATTCAGAAGTTCAGGTCTTTATGGAGAGTGGCATAACTTTAGAGTTCTGGTAAGGTCTCTGAGTAGCTAAACAAATGAGCACATTTTAAAAGTTATACTCCAGTTAGAGAGACTATCAGACTGATTTAGGAGACCTGGTTCTACCACTGGTAATGGTAGCTCAGCTGGTAAAGAATCTACCTGGAATGCAGGAGACCCCAGTTTGATTCCTGGGTCTGGAAGATTCCCCAGAGAAGGGACAGGCTATCCACTGCAGTATTCTTGGGCTTCCCTGATGGCTCAGACAGTAATGAATCTCCCTGAAATTCGAGAGACCTGGGTTGGGAAGAACTCCTGGAGATTGAAATGGCTACCCACTCCAGTATTCTTGCCTATGAAATCCCATGGACAGAGATGCCTGGCAGGCTACAGTCCATGGGGTCACAAAAGTCTTGGAAATGACTAGGTGAGTAAACAACAACAACGAGGTGATTTGGATGTTTGCTCACGTGTGACACAAGAGTGTGTAAGACCTGAAATATCTCTGAGAAGTGGTGGGAGCATGTGTGCTTCAGTCATGTCTGACTCTGTGCGACCCTATGGACTGTAGCCCACCACTGGTAGCAGCAGTAAATTAAAATTTCAGCACCTGTAATTCTGGCCATCTCCCAAGACAAAGAAATTGCCCTAAAGAAGAGTCTGGTTCTAAGAAATAGGGCCGCCCATTTTGCCTACTAATATGTTAGCCACAAAATACACGTCTCTAAGTTGACCGGTTAAAGGAGCCTGCCAAATGCACTTATGATATTGATCACTTTCTGATTAGAATGTTTGCCAATGATAATGATGTTTTCTATTACAGTTAAAATTCAGTCTTTCCTCCCTACACCATAAGTATGGAGTCACTTTCTTCCAAAGACCACAGTATAGAAAGGGGTAGAAAGGGCAACTTTACAATAAGGAAACAAAAATGGCATTTTACTTCTGTGGTCTTCTTCCCAAGGATACACAACCTCAGTCTATCCCTAAGATAAACATCAAACACATCCTAAGTAAGGGACATTCTACAAAATACCTGAATAGTATTCCTCAAAACTGTCAAAAGTCATGAAAAACAAGAAAAGTTTGAGAACCTATCATAGTCTAGAGGAGACCTCACAACAAAATGTCATGTGATAAACCTGGATGGGATCTAGGAACAGAAAAAGGGTATCAGATAAAGAAGAGCAAACAAATCTGAATAAAGAATGGACTTCGGTTAACACTAATATATGAATCCTGGTTCGCCCATTGTGAACAAAGTATACCAAGGTAAGTTGTTACAAAAAGGGAAAGTGGTGTGGAATATTTGAGAACCCTTTCGTACTATCATCATTTTTCTGAAATCTGAAACTCTTCTAAAATTAAAAGTTCATTTTAAATTTCAGTCTTTCTTCTTGATAAGAAGCAGATATCCAGACCATTTGCACGTCAAGTTTTCTAATTAATAATGAAAATAGAATCCTCCTCTCCTATGCGTGTGTGCATTAGTCACTAAGTCACGTACGTCTCTGCCACCGCATGGACTGTTATCTGACACCCCAGAGGCCAGGATCCTCTGTCCATGGAATTCTCTAGGCAAGAATACTGGAGTGAGTAGCCATTCCCTTCTCCAGGGGATCATCCCGACCTTGGGATCAAACCAGGGTCTCCTGTGATGCAGGCGGACTCTTTACCACAGAGGCTCCAGGGAAACCCCACCCCACTCCCCCAACAACCTCTGCGCGTCCCCCACCCCCAACCCTCCACTGCGTCGTCCCCCAACCCTCCACTGCGTCGTCCCTGAACCCTCCACTGCGTCGTCCCCCGTCCCATCATGCACTCCGCCCAAGCCCACCACAGGCAAAGTCAATGTGGTCCCTTCAGCCAATGGCAAATGGGTGGTAGGTGGGACTTCGTTTGTTCGGACAAATGAAAAGAAACGCGGGCTCAGGACGGCGTAGCGTGGCCAATGACTGTGGAGGGTTCCTGTAAGTGGCGCAGGTATCTCCACGCCTTTCTTGACTCCGCCCTTTCCAGCCATTCCCTAGCCGTTTTCGCAAAGCGCTGGCTGCAGTCTGAGAGGAAGAAAGATGGCGGCGGCTGACGGTGATAACTCTCTCGACCCGATGTCGATCCTCAGAGACGAGCTCCAGAACAAAGATATTCAGGTTCGCATCAACAGCATCAATAAGCTGTCCACCATCGCGTTGGCCCTTGGAGTCGAAAAGACCCGCAGTGAGCTTCTGCCCCTCATTATAGACATCCTGTCCGATGACGACGTGGTTCTGTTGGCCCTGGCGAAGCAGCTGGGCACCTTCACCCCTCTGGTCGGAGGTCCCGAGTATGTTCACTGCCTGCTGCCACCCCTAGAGCTGCTGGCCGTGGTGGAGGAGGCCATAGTGCGGGAGAAGGCGGTGGAGTCCCTGAGGGCCATCTCGCATGAGCACTCACCCTCCCATCTAAAGGAGCATTTTGTGCCACTCGTGAAGCGGCTGGTGGGCGGCGACTTAGTCAACTCCCGCATCTCAGCCTGCAGCCTTTTCTCCGTCTGCTACCCTGGCGTGTCCATCGCCATCAAGGCAGAACTTCTACAGTGCTTCCGGGACCTGTGCTCAGATGACAACGTCTTGGTACGGTGTGCAGCAGCCTCCAACCTGGGGGATTTCGCCAAGGTGCTTGAGCTGGATGACATCAAGAGCGAGATCATCCCCATATTTTCCAACCTGGCCTCTGACGAGCTGGATTCGGTGAGGCTGCTAATGGTGGAAGTGTGCGTGAACATCGCCCAGCTCCTGCCACAGGAGACCCTGGAAGCCCTGGTGATGATCACTCTGTGCCAGGCTGCCGAGGACACATCCTGGTGCGTCCGTTACATGGTGGCCAACAAGTTCACAGAGCTCCAGACAGCAGTGGGGCCTGAGATCACCAAGACGGGCCTGGTCCCTGCCTTCCAGAACCTGATGAAAGACTGTGAGGCTGAGGTGAGGGCCGCTGCCTCCCAAGAGCTCAAAGAATTCTGTGAAAATCTCTCCGCTGACTATCGGGAGAATGTGATCCTGACCGAGATCTTGCCCTGCATCGAGGAGCTGGTCTTAGACACCAACCAGCATGTCAGGTCAGCCCTGGCCTCCGTCATCATGGGCCTCTGCCCCATCCTGGGCAAAGATAACACCATCGAGCACCTCATGCCCCTTTTCCTGGCTCTGCTGAGGGATGAGTGCCCGGATGTGCGGCTGAATATCATCTCCAACCTCAATTGCGTGAAAGAGGTGATTGGCATCCAGGAGCTGTCCAAGTTCCTGCTCCCTACCATCATGGAGCTTGCGGAGGATGCCAAGTGGCGGGTGCGTCTGGCCATCGTTGAGTACATGCCTCTGCTGGCTGGACAGTTTGGAGTGGAGTTCTTTGATGCACAGCTCCACTCCTTGTGCATGTCCTGGCTTGTGGATCATATCTATGCCATCCGCGAGGCGGCCACCAACAACCTGAAGAAGCTGGTGGAGCAGTTTGGGAAGGAGTGGGCCCTTGCCACTACCATCCCCAGGGTCCTGACCCTGTCTGAGGAACCCAACTACCTGCACCGCATGACCACGCTCTTCTGCATCAATGTGCTGTCTGAGGTCTGTGGGCAGGACATCACCACCAAGCACATGCTGCCCACAGTGCTGTATATGGCTGAGGACCCCGTTGCCAATGTCCGCTTCAACGTGGCCAAGTCCCTACAGAAGATCGGGTCCATCCTGGACAACAGCACACTGCAGACTGAGGTCAAGCCCATCCTGGAGAAGTTGACCCAGGACCGGGACGTGGACGTCAAGTACTTTGCCCAGGAGGCTCTGACTGTCCTGTCTCT
>SJYT01069407.1:0-12052 GCA_006410635.1 Cephalophus harveyi
AGTATTTTACCCCTCACTACCTGACACAATGTGGGTTGTTGGATGAATAAGTGATATTGCATAAAATATCCTGACATGTCCCAACTGACTCTTTTATTATTATTTTTTCAACACACCTGCCTCTCACATGTTAAATAAATAATCTCTCTGAGAGTCTCCAAGTGAGCCATTAAACAGTCGTCACTTCACAGAGGTACACAAAGCTCCCAGCGATATTAATGGCTGTTATTTATTAAGTTCTTGGTTTGTAGTAGATCCTTGTAAAGGTGAAGCTGACATCTTGTGTGTGTGTACAGTGCATGCATGTATGCCTGTGCATGTGCACATATGTGCATATGTTCACATGGTCACCCATGTGGTTCAAGTACTGGCCACTTGGCCTCTGTGTGGGCCATAGTCATGCTGACATGCCTTCCATGGTCCCTGCTCTCCAGCTAGATCACGTGTGCTAATCCTTACCACTTCTCCAAGGACTTAATTCACTTAAGAAATCATATAACTACATTTTCAGCACAATTAGGTACCTAATTACATGACTAAATGTCCTCAATCAGACTGCATGTGTAAATGATGATGATGTCGTTAGCCACGCTTTGTTATTGGGTTCCATAAGTTAGAGAACAGAAGACAGAAAATGCTTTTCTCTTCCCTTTGTGAGCTTTGACAGGCAGGATCCACAGAGACCCATGTCAGGCCCAGAAANACAATTAGGTACCTAATTACATGACTAAATGTCCTCAATCAGACTGCATGTGTAAATGATGATGATGTCGTTAGCCACGCTTTGTTATTGGGTTCCATAAGTTAGAGAACAGAAGACAGAAAATGCTTTTCTCTTCCCTTTGTGAGCTTTGACAGGCAGGATCCACAGAGACCCATGTCAGGCCCAGAAAGTGAAAAGCATGGTGGCAAGAGGTGGTAGGGGGTGCTGCCCTGGGATCTGGTCAAAGCCTCAGGGAGAACCTGTCAGATGAAGGAGTGGGGTGCTTGCATTCTACAGACAGACACTAGTACTTCCTCCAGGATGTACTAAGGGGAGTCCAGAGTGAACCAGAGATACAGGACTTTCAATTCATGAACTCAAAAGGTGAAGATGGAGTGAATGATCCTTGAAGGAAGGAAAGCATGTTCCCCCTCCATTCCCTGGAATTCTTCTCTTCCTCCCAAGCCAGGGAGGGGGCTGCATCAGGGGACTCTGCCTTCTCCTTACCCTGGGTGGAGCCACGCTGGGCTCACTATTGCTACGTGTGCAATGGGGTCATGAGGGAGCCTGCCTCTGAGGGTATTTATGAGGATGACATGAGATGATGCATATGATGGTGTCTGCACACATTCACAGATGAGTCTGGGCACAATATATGTTAGCTGATACTGTAATATCACTGTAGATTTTTTTTTTCCTGCTGGAATAGTGTTTGAAAAGCGTGCTAGGAAAGAGAGGGTGCATTCTGATCTAAATACTGGGAATGTGTTGCTCGAGGTGGTAAAGAGAAAGGAAAATGCACATCAGCAAACTGCTCTTTACAAAAATTGTCATAAAGTGTTTCAAGGGAGCACCTTGTATGTGAAGGGAGGGTGGATTGCAATGCCAGAGAGAGACGGTCATGAATGCTGGCTCCTCCGCTATGACCCTCTCCAACCCTCAACTCACTCATCTGTAGAGGATGCACCTGTATGGCTCCCAGGAGGTTTGTATCCAACATATGACAGCTTTCCTATCATTCCCACCTTTTTAAGAATAGCTCCTTCTTCTGTCTCTCTCTTTCACACACACATGCACACACTTGGCTTCTGGATGGAGGGTGCCTGGGGGAGCAGAACAGGGGACCAGTTCTTGTGACTTGGGGGGCAGTGAGCGTTTGCTGTCTCCTGGGATACCTGGGCTGCCTGAGTACTTCTGCTGTGCTGTGAGCACTCTTTTTGTCCTCTGGCTATCAGGGCAGGAAAGGGGCTTCAGGAAGTCACCAGTTCATCTCTTCAGTTTGCATCAGGCAATGGAGCTAAGAAGTTGCCTGGCTCTAGTTCAAGCCCCTGCATAGTCTTTGTGTGTGGGGAGGAAAAGCCGCTTTTCTTCACTGCTCCCACCCTACCACCCCGTGTCCCACCCTCCCTCTCTTTTCCTCCCTGATGAAGATACTTTACAATATGTCTCAATCCATCACCCTGACACACTCCTGCTCTGTCTTTCCAGCATCTCTCTCCTCTAAAGGTCTTGTGATTTATGTTTCGCTAACATTAATCTTTTAAAAGCAAAGAAGTCATAAACACACACATAACTCTTCCTCCTGTCAATTGAAATCCCATGACACAAATCAACTGCCATCTAAATTAAATGTTTCTTTCACAGAAAGTGATAAATGCCTTGGAAACCTAATCAGATAAAGCCAACAAACTTAAACTTTGTTTCACTTCAGAATTTTGTAGGTGGTTTATTTAAAGTCCCACAACTGGTTAATGTCTAATGACCAACAGGAAGGGTGAATTTCACTCTCCTGTTATTTTAAGGCAGCTAATATAAACAGAAAGGATTGTCCATATTGCCTCATCAGGATTTGAGATTCTGGAAGGAGTGTGGTTAGAAGTTAGTTAAGAAGACACGTGTGTTGGGAGTGTTATAAGCATTATGAATAAGGATTTATTGTTTTGTATTTAAGTATATCTAGTCATTGAATCACTTCCACAATTGCATCACTTAAAATATTAACAATTAATTGGCTTCAGATTTTCAAATTTATACAAAAATAGGTTTTTACCTGCTGTGGGAGGCATCCATGTACTAGATGGAAAGGATGAATAAGAAGGAAATCTCAAAAGCCTCCCTAAAAATGTTTTTAAGAGTGGGAATGCTTCATGTACTCAAAGAGTCTTTGCAGTTAGGGACCTGGCCTGGGACTTGAGACAGTGAGCTTGCTCAGAGCAGCAGGAGCCTCTGGCTCATGGTCCTCTACTCTGACTGGACAGTAGCATCTCATGAGAGCCTTTGAAAACACTCATGTTCTGATAAAATGCAGGAGGCTAATTAAATTTGACTTCTAGATAAATAGCAACACAATTTTTAGTATGTCCCAAATAATGCATGCCAGCTCCATGGACTGTTCAGTTCTTTTGTCAACTTAACAGGTGCGCTGTGAGTTCCTTAATAGGGATCCACCCAGAGGAGACCACTGGGAGCTCCCACGCCTAAACTCAGAGTGACAGCCACAAGCCAGTCCAAATTCCCACATTGTCATCTCACACATTCACATTGTTCCTGTCCCATGGCAGCCCCTTGTAGGTCACATGAACCCCAATTATATTTTGCACCCCCAGGTTCTGGTTCTTGCTGTGCCCTCTGCCTGGAATGTTCACTCCACCCAGCTTATCTGGTGAATGTCCACACATCAAGCCACACTGGTCCAGTGCCACCTGTAGAGGGCATCTGTTCTGATCTTATGGAAGGAAGTGACCTTCTGTTTCTATGGACAGACTCATCAAACACATCAAAAAACTCTGGGGCACAGTGAGGGCTCTGGCATCTTCCTTTTGGTGCCTGATATTTTGCCAGGTGACCTACACATGGTAGGTGACCATCTAGGTGATCATCAAAAGCTTACTGAGTGAAAGCTCCTCCCAGCAGTGCAGTGAAACACAGCAGGAAATTTATCCAGATATGTAGTTACAAAAGCAGGAGTTGGCAATGATCGCAAAACACAAAAGCAGGAGTTGGCAGTGATCGCAAAACACACTGTATCAAGCATCTACTAGCTGCTAGGTGTGAAGACCATCTCTCTTGCCTTTATCACTACAGAGAACATTTATACATGCTGGTCCTCTGGCTCTCAGGATTACACATGAGGCTTTNTGATCGCAAAACACAAAAGCAGGAGTTGGCAGTGATCGCAAAACACACTGTATCAAGCATCTACTAGCTGCTAGGTGTAAAGACCATCTCTCTTGCCTTTATCACTACAGAGAACATTTATACATGCTGGTCCTCTGGCTCTCAGGATTACACATGAGGCTTTGACTGATTCCAGGGGAGAGATTTGAAGAGTCCTGCTGTTTCTTCCGTAGACACAGCTCATGAGAGCAGCCACCCTGGCTGGTCCTATTGCTCTGCCCCTCAGCCTGCCTTTTCTCTGGCCTTGAGTAGTTGTCAGCCTCAGTCAGGGAAAGCTGGTTTCTCGATACATCAGGTTCCTCTGGTTCCTCTAATCTCAGTTCTCCATCTTGGTGTCCATCTCAGGGCAGACCACCTGTGTGGTCCTGTTTTAGGGACTAAGAGTCAGGAGCTGCTGCTCCTCCTAGCTGTGCCGTCAACCCTTTTTAAAAAATGTATTATTTATTTGGCTGTATCAGGTCTTAGTTGTGGCATATGGACTCTCAAGCTGTGACCCTCAGGCTCCAGAGTGTGTGGGCTCAGTAGCTGTGGCACACAGGCTTAGTTGCTCTGAGGCATGTGGAATTTTAGCTCATCGACTAGGGACTGAACCCATGTCCCGTGTTACAAGGTGGATTCTTAACCACTGGGCCACCAGTGAAGTCCCCATGAGGTTTACTTCTACAGCATTCCCCCAGATCATCTAAAGACAGGCTGTACCCCTCTGCACCCACCCTGCAGGCCTCTTCGGTGGCTGCAGATCCAGTCACTGGCCCAGGATGCCAAGTGGCCCTGTAGGACCTGCCCTGCATGGAAGCCTGCTGTCTCTGCTTGTCTTGGAGGGATCTTCAACTTCATACGTATCCATGTACCTAAGCTACTGGAGCAGAGGGCAGCCAGCAGATCAACTGGGCTCCTGCTACTGCTTTTTATGGGTCTGCTTTGTGCTGGGGCGGAGAAGGCAATGGCACTCCACTCCAGTACTCTTGCCTGGAAAATCCCATGGACGGAGGAGCCTGGTAGGCTGCAGATTAGTTGTGGCATATGGACTCTCAAGCTGTGACCCTCAGGCTCCAGAGTGTGTGGGCTCAGTAGCTGTGGCACACAGGCTTAGTTGCTCTGAGGCATGTGGAATTTTAGCTCATCGACTAGGGACTGAACCCATGTCCCCTGTGTTACAAGGTGGATTCTTAACCACTGGGCCACCAGTGAAGTCCCCATGAGGTTTACTTCTACAGCATTCCCCCAGATCATCTAAAGACAGGCTGTACCCCTCTGCACCCACCCTGCAGGCCTCTTCGGTGGCTGCAGATCCAGTCACTGGCCCAGGATGCCAAGTGGCCCTGTAGGACCTGCCCTGCATGGAAGCCTGCTGTCTCTGCTTGTCTTGGAGGGATCTTCAACTTCATACGTATCCATGTACCTAAGCTACTGGAGCAGAGGGCAGCCAGCAGATCAACTGGGCTCCTGCTACTGCTTTTTATGGGTCTGCTTTGTGCTGGGGCGGAGAAGGCAATGGCACTCCACTCCAGTACTCTTGCCTGGAAAATCCCATGGACGGAGGAGCCTGGTAGGCTGCAGTCCATGGGGTCGCTAGAGTTGGACACGACTGAGAGACTTCACTTTCACTTTCCACTTTCATGCATTGGAGAAGGACATGGCAACCCACTCCAGTGTTCTTCCCTGGAGAATCCCAGGGACAGGGGAGCCTGGTAGGCTGCCGTCTATGGGGTCGCACAGAGTCGGATACGACTGAGCAACTTCACCTTCACCTTTGTGCTGGGGATTCACTCACATCATCTCACACTCAAGATGCTTCTCATTCAAAACCATTCTCATGGGACAGCCACAAATCACGAGTAGCCCTCATGAACTAAAGTCCTGCAAACAACCTTGCCAGACTGGCATTTCCATCCCTGCTTTAAATACAGACTGGAGCTCAGAGACAGCGTCCAAGGACAGAGCCAGGATTCAAACCCAGACTGAGGCTCTACTGTTGACCTAGCTCCTAGGCCCTGGCCCTGTCTCCCAGTGTAGGGCAAAGCCTGGTGGTGGAACCCTGGTGACCAGTGGAGGCAAGATGCCCTCCACCTATGAAATCCTGGGTGCTCCCAGCAGGGCACTGGACATAGGGATGACCAACCCATTTTACAAATGGGACAAATAAGGTCAGAAAGGCCAAGTCATTTTTATTTCTTTTTTTTTTTACATATATTATAATCAATTTTTATTGCTTATTACAGGAAAGGTATTTTTCTTTAAAAAAATTTTTTTTCAGTTGGAGGATATTTGCTTTATAATATTGTGTGGACTTCTGTCATATAACAATGTAAACCAGTCATAATTATATATATGTATGTCCTCCTACTTAAGCCTCCCTCCCCACTCCCTTAGCGCCCCTCTAGGTCATCACAGAGCTCCAGGCTGGGCTCCCTGTGTTATACAGCAGCTTCCCAAGAGCTGTCTGTTTTACACATGATAGTGTATGTCAATGCTACTCTCCCAATTCGTCCCACTCTCTTTTCCCTGCTGTGTCAAGTCCATTCTCTTTGTCCCTGCAAATAGGTTCATCAGTACTATTCTCGATTCCATATGGCCAAGTCACTTTTCACAAAACAGTCAGCTAGCCCAGTCTGTCCTACCTCAAGGACAGGAAATTTAACAGTGACCCAAGCTTAAAGGAAAAGAAGTTAATGTTTGAAGGTAGGATTTCTGTCTTCAAATGGGGTGTGTGGGGGGTGGTGGGGTGGGGGGATGAGCTCTTTGATCTCCTTCAAACCAGAGCTCCCAGGAAGGGGGTAGGCAGCCTGAGCTTTTGGATCTGGCAAACCTACTTCAAACATGATCACATCACATTAGACCAAATGCCTTAACACCTCCCCTTCCCCAGTCTTGGGGTGTCTTATCCAGGACTAAGAACAGTAGGGCCTCACAGGGAAGGGCTCAAACTACACACTTGATCCCGATATGCCCCTGGGAGGAGCCAGCTCCCACTGTTCTGTCAGAGCCCTAAGGCCTCCTGGGGTCCTTTGTCCCATCAGCCTCATTGCCAAACCTCTGTTCCCAGTGGCTTCCTATCAGGTCCTGTTGCCTGTGGTCACCGGAAGTCAGCTCTAGTGCCTAAGAAAGTAAAGAAGCTTCCTGGGTCTGGCAACCCTCACTTCTGATGGGTCAGGCTCTGAGGGCCGGTTGAGAAAGCAGCTGGTGAGCTGGGCCGAGGCCCATTCTATCAGCACCAGGCCCGCCCAGTGCTGGCACCAGATCCACTGCTGCTGTCTGATAAGAGGCTCCGCTCTGCTTTCTTGAAACCGTCTGGAGCTTATCAGAGGCAGGCCTGGGTGAAGGAGCCATTTCCATCAGCGTGAATAAAGGAAGGGAAGAAAAAAAACCCGGGAGAAATAGAACACCTTTGCATGCAGACACAGTCAGGCTATCCGCCTGATGCTGGTGCAAGGCAGATTCACGGGCACGGGTAACCCCACTCAGAAGCCAGCGGGACCTGAGCTGAAAGCAAAGAGGACGGCTCCTGATAGTGCTGCCAGCCATGTCTTGTGTGTGTGTGTGTGTGTGTGTGTGTGTCGGTGGTGGTGGTTTGGTGGCTTAGTCACTAAGTCATGTCCAACCCTTGTGATCCCATGGACTGTAACCTGCTAGGCTCCTCTGTCCATGGGATTCTCCAGGCAAGAATACAAGAATGGGCTGCCATTTCTTTCTCCAAGTGTTGGGGGTGTGAACCAGGTTCAGGCATGAAGCATTTAGATTTTAATTTTTTTATTGAAGACTAGTTGATTTACAATGTTGTGTTAGTTTCAGGTATATAGAACAGTGATTCAGTTACATATATAAATGTGTGTGTGTGTGTCTGTGTACACACGCACGCGCGTATATGAGCTTCCTAGGTGGCACTAGCAGTAAAGAACTTGCCTGCCAATGCAGGCGACATAAGACATGTTGGTTTGATCCGTGGTTTGGGAAGATCCCCTGGAGGAGGGCATGGCAACTCACTCCAATATTTGTGCCTGGAGCATTCCATGGACAGAGGAGCCTGTGGGCAACAGTTGATGGGGTCGCAAAGAATCAGACATGACTGAAGTGACTTAGCATACACGCAAGCAGTGTGTATATATTAATACTATATTAATCCCAAACTTCTAATTTATCCCTCCTCCTTTCCCATTTGGTAGCCATTCATTTGTTTTCTGTCTGTGGGTCTATTTTTGTTTTATAAATAAATTCATTTATATCTTTGTTTTTAGATTCCACATATAAGCAATATCATATGGTAATTGTTTTTGTCTTACTTCAGTTAGTGTGATAATCTCTTGGTCCATCCATGTTGCTGCAAATGGTATTATTTTATACTGTTAATGGCTGAGTAAAAAATGTCCCCTAGGTTCATAGCACAAAAAGCACTCGGCATCATGGAGGAGGATCCTGCCCACCAGTAAGTGAGCCTGCGGGGTGCAGACATTATGGAGCTGAGTGACAGCTGGACTGTGGGGCTGGCTCTTCCATTTGCTATTGGTATGGCCTTGGTACAGTCATTTGTCCCTTTTCCAGGAACACTCAAGATACCGAGTTGTGTGAGGATCCCAGACCCTTCATTTAAGTGGTGTCTAAGAGCACTCCCTTCCCTGGTGGGCACACGGACAGCCTGCCTGGCCTCTTGGCTTAGAGAGATCTCAGGGGAGGCTGACCCTCCCTCCACACCTTCTGGCCTGTCCTAGGCTGCAGGGAGGACCAGGCAAGATGAGAAACATGTCCATGCATTGGTATATGAGAGAGGTTCCAAGTACAAAGGGTGCTCAGGTGACCCGAAGCCCAGCATGCCTGTCCCATGGAGATGAGAAGCCAGTCACTTGAAGAGCACCTCCATTCGCGTGCAGGGATGATGATATCTGAGGGCAGGAGGCAGCCAGGATGAGCTCCTGAGCCATATTTAATTGGCCCCCATCACTTAACCAGATGGTTTCCAGGGCAGCTCAGCAGATTAAACACAACAGTGTATAAACCAAAAGCAGATGAAACCTCAGCCTCAAACCTGTCCCCATCTTAGGAACCTGGCTGCTAGTGGGACTTGCCTCTGTGACCAGTTGCATTAATTTGTGCCTCTTACATGGGTGTGTAGAGAGACTCAGGTGGTAGAATCCTGGCTTCTAAGCTGAACTATAGGAGCCCACATTGGTCTCATCACCCTTCTGATAATAGGGAGATGGAGCCTGTGTTTCTAGGCTGCTCTTTCATTCCACCAGGGACTCAAGCACACGTGTGCACACAGGCAGAGGTCAGCTTTCAAAAGCCTCTCTGTGTGAAGCTTCCAGGTGAGGCTGAGGGTGTTGTGGGGACCACCTTTCCCAGGTAGGTGGCAGCTCAGGGTCCACTATCTCATAACTGGTGAAATGTGGACATACTTTTTCCTCTGAGTCAACATATCCAATCTGAGAAGATGGATAATAACCTCCTGAGTTGGGGAAAGATGTCACTAAGTTGGGTAAAGAGAAGAACTTATTGCCAATAAACCAGAATTTGAGCATATTTCAGATTATCTAGGAGCAAACAGTGTTGTATATCTGTCAGTTGAAGGACTGGTTTCATTTGTACAAGAAGGAATAACACTGAAAAAACAGAGAGTGAAAAAGCAACACATATGGTTCAAGAAAATGGGAATGGTCTGGAATGTTCTGAAAGCAATGGTCATTGTACAAAGGAAGATATTATGATTCAAGAAAATGAGAATGGTCTGGAATGTTTTGAAAAGAATGATCATTGTACAGCTTGTCTGACTGGAAAATACCCTGTGGAACTGGAATGGTAGCTGCCAGGGGCAAACATCATATTTCAGGACACGAAAGTTGGTGAAGAAGTTGTAGTGGTTGTACCTTCATTTACTGTTACTCTGTTGGTACAGTGTGAAATGCCACATGCTTGTAAGTTCTGAGATTTTTTTTTTCTGAAAAGGATACCAAATTGCTATGATTTATTCAGTAATTCTGGATAAATACTTTGGTATTATGTAGGAACTTGGATGATCCTTTCAGTTTTATTCAGTACTGTTATTTGTTAGAGATCCATGTACATTTCAGATTATCAGCAGTAATGTAGCAGACAGGTGAATTTCTGTTTTAGAGATGATTGCCAGGTATTATACTCTCACAGGTTCTTAGGAAATTTTGTGGAATGTTTAAGAGTTACTGAAATTCATTTATGGAATATTTTCATGGAGAAGGAAATGGCAACCCACTCCAGTGTTCTTGCCTGGAGAATCCCAGGGACGGGGGAGCCTGGTGGGCTGCCGTCTATGGGGTCGCACAGAGTCGGACACGACTGAAGTGACTTAGCTTAGCTTANGGCAACCCATCCAGTGTTCTTGCCTGGAGAATCCCAGGGACAGGGGAGCCTGGTGGGCTGCCGTCCATGGGGTCGCACAGAGTCGGGCACGACTGAAGTGACTTAGCTTAGCTTATATACAATGGAATATTACTCAGCCATTAAAAGAATGAAATGATGCCATTTGTAGCAACATGGATGGATCTAGAGAGTGTCATACTGAAGTAAGAGAAAGGGAACTAGCATATGATATTGCTTAAATGTGGAATTAAAAAAAAATGATACAAATGAACTTATTTACAAAACACAAACAGACTCACAGACTTTGAGAACCAGCTTATGGTTATCAGGGGGGAAGGGTTAGCAGGAGGGATAGACTAGAAGTGTGGAATTGACATGTACACCTTGTTTCATTTAAAATGGACAACCAACAAAGACCTACTATATAGCACAGGAACTCTGCTCAATATTATATAACAACCTAAATGGGAAAATAATTTGAAAAAGAACAGATACATGTATAACTGAATCACTCTGCTGTACACCTGAAACTAACATATCATTGCTAATTAACCATATGCCAATATAAAATAAAAAGTTAAAAAAAAGAAAAACAAAACCAGCTTCAGGACAATGCTCCTAGCCCAATGCCTGCTTGGGCCCTGGTGAGAAGCCCTGTTTTCTGAACGAGATGGGAGAGCTGGCTGGTCCAGGCACAGCCTGTCTGATGTGTGGCCCTTTTTCCTATACCTGCCCAATTGGGGTGAAGATTTTCTGCAAGGCGGTAGGAGAGCCCCAGCTGCCTATGTTTATGGGGGTGGGGGTGGATGGGTGACAAGAGGGCAAAAGAAGGTAAAAGCCACAAGAGGGACCTTTCCCTTGGCATCTTGGGTGGATCAGGCCACGGGAATGAGTCATTCCATCTTCACCCAGGTGAGCCAGGCCTGGCCTGATGGGCCTCCCTGGCTGCTACCTGGTCCCTAGCCTCGGCTGCAGGTCTTTCTTCTGTGGCTTCTCATCCATCCATGAGGCTATGGCTTCCTCCAGAGAGAAGTGCAGTGGGGCCAGGTGGGCTCCAGGCCTAGAATTCAAGCCACTGGAGATGCTCCTATTGGTTTAAGACGGCAATTGGGAAACTTTTTTTGACCAAGGGCCACGCTAAATAGTCTGTACGCCATGTGGTCTCTGCTACAACTCTGTTGTTGTCCCTTGAAGGAAGTTTGTTTATATAAATGGATGGGTTCAGCTGTGTTCCAATAAAGTGAAAGTCACTCAGTTGTGTCCAACTTTTTGCCACCCCATNCGCTAAATAGTCTGTACGCCATGTGGTCTCTGCTACAACTCTGTTGTTGTCCCTTGAAGGAAGTTTGTTTATATAAATGAATGGGTGCAGCTGTGTTCCAATAAAGTGAAAGTGAAAGTCGCTCAGTTGTGTCCAACTTTTTGCCACCCCATGAACTATACAGTCCATGGAATTCTCCAGGACAGACTACTGTAATGGGTAGCCTATCCCTTCTCCAGGGGATCTTCCCAATCCAGGAATCGAAACGGGGTCTCCTGCATTGCAGGCAGATTCTTTACCAGCTGAGCTACCAAGGAAGCCCTTTCCAATAAAACTTTATTTGTAAAAACAGGCATCCTATGGGCCTTGGAGAAGGAAATGGCAGCCCACTCCAGTATTCTTGCCTGGAGAATCCCAGGGACAGAGGAGCCTAGCGGGCTGCTGTCTATGGGGTCGCACAGAGTCGGACACGACTGAAGCGACTTAGCAGCAGCAGCAGCATGGGCCTTAGTCTGCAGACCCTTGGCTTAAGTCTCTGTGTCACTGAGCCTCTCTCTTCCCCCTCATGCTAATATTTGCATTGT
>SJYT01069409.1:0-23011 GCA_006410635.1 Cephalophus harveyi
CTTTATTATATGTGTTATAGTGATCTGTGATCAGTGATCTTTGATGGTATTGTTGCAGTTTTTAGAAGAGACATGAACCGCCTCATAAAACAGTGAATCTCACTGATAAATGCTGTGTGTGTTCTGACTGCTCCTCTGGCCAGCCATTCCTCCATCTCTCCCTCTACTCAGGCCTCCCTACTCCCTGAGACACAGCAATATTGAAATCATGCCAGTTAATAACCCTACAATGCCCTTCAAATGATGGGGAGAATCACAGATTTCTCACTTTAAATCAAAAGCTAGAAGTGAGTAAGCTTAGTGAGGAAGACATGTTGAAAGCCAAAATGCACCAGAAGCTAAACCTTTAGTGCCTGTTAGCCAAGTTTTGAATGCAGAGGAAGAGTTCTTAAAGAAAAACTTAAAAGTGCTATTTCAGTGAACTCATGTGTGATTTTAAAAAATGTGAAAAGCTTTGTTACTGACATGGAGAAAGTTTTAGGGATCTGGATTGAAGACCAAAACAGCCATAACATTCCCAAAGCCTAATTCAGAGCAAGGCCCTAATCCTTTTTAATTCTATGAAGGGTTAAAAGGTGAGGAAACGGCCAAAGAAAAATTTTAACCAGTAGAACCTAGTTGACAAAGTTTAAGGAAGGAAGCTGTCTCTACAACTTGCAAGGTAAAGCAACAAGTGTTGATGTAGAGGGCACAGCAAGTTATCTAGAAAATCTATCTGAGCTAATGAATGAAGGTGACTCCACTAAACAAATTTTCAGTGTAGTCCAAATAGTCTTCCACTGGAAGAACCATCTAGGACATTTAGAGCTAGAGAGAAATTAATGTCTGGTTTCAAATCTTCAAAGGACAGGCTGACTCTCTTGTTAAGGACTGATGCAGTTGGTGATTTGAAGTTGAAGTCAAAGCTCCTTTATTCTTCTGAAAATCCTAGGGCCCTTAAAAATTATTTTAAATCTACTTTTGGCTCTATAAATGGAACCACAAAGCTTGAATGATAGCACATCCATTTATAACATAGTTGCTGTAATATTTAAGTCAACAGTTGAGACATTTTTCTCAGAAAAAAAAAGATTTCCTTCAAAATCTTACTCCTTATTGACAAGGCACTTAGTCATACAAAAGCTTGGTTGGAGATGTACAGTGAGATTAAGATTATTTTCATGTCATTACCATAATATTCATTCTTCAACCCAAGGATCAAGGAGTAATATAGACTTTCAAGTCTTATTATATAAGAAGAATATTCCATAAATTAATAGCTGCCATAGATGGTGATTCCCCTGGTGGATGTGGGCAAGGTAAATTAAAAGCTTTCTGAAAGATATCCACCATTCTTGATTTCATTAATCACATTCATGATACATAAGAAGAAGTAAAAATATCAACTTTCACAGGAGTTTGGAAGAGGTTGATTCTAAATCCTTCTTCATGGGTGACTTTGAGTGGTTCAAGACTTTAGTGGAGAAAGTAAATGCAGATATGGTGAAAACTGCAAGAAAACTAGAATTAAAAGTGGAGTCTAAAGAAGAATAGCAAGGAGAGATTNTCAACTTTCACAGGAGTTTGGAAGAGGTTGATTCTAAATCCTTCTTCATGGGTGACTTTGAGTGGTTCAAGACTTTAGTGGAGAAAGTAAATGCAGATATGGTGAAAATTGCAAGAAAACTAGAATTAAAAGTGGAGTCTAAAGAAGAATAGCAAGGAGAGATTTAAAAGCCTTCCTCGGTGATCAGTGCAAAGAAATAGAGGAAAACAATAGAATGGGAAAGACTAGACATCTCTTCAAGAAAATTAGAGATACCAAGGGAAAATTTCATGCAAAGATGGGCTCAATAAAGGACAGAAATGGCATGGACCTAACAGAAGCAGAAGATATTAAGAAGAGGTGGCAAGAATACACAGACAAACTATACAAAAGAGATCTTCATGACCCAGATGACCACAATGGTGTGATCACTCACCTAGAGCCAGACATCCTGGAATGCGAAGTCAAATGGACCTTAGAAAGCATCACTATGAACAAAGCTCTTGGAGGTGATAGAATTCCAGTTGAGCTACTTCAAATCCTAAAAGATGATGCTGTGAAAGTGCTGCACTCAATATGCCAGCAAATTTGGAAAACTCAGCAGTGGCCACAGGACTGGAAAAGGTCAGTTTTCATTCCAATCCCAAAGAAAGGCAATGCCAAAGACTGCTCAAACTACCACATAATTACACTCATCTCACACACTAGTAAAGTAATGCTCAAAATTCTCCAAGCCAAGCTTCAATAGTATGTGAACCATGAACTTCCAGATGTTCAAGCAGGACTTAGAAAAGGCAGAGGAACCAGAGATCAAATTGCCAACATCCATTGGATCATCAAAAGAGCAAGAAAGTTCCAAAGAACATCTACTTCTGCTTTATTGACTATGCCAAAGCCTTTGACTGTGTGGATTACAACAAACTGTGGGGAATTCTTATAGAGATGGGAATACCAGACCACCCGACCTGCCTCCTGAGAAATTTGTATGCCAATCAAGAAGCAACAGTTAGAACTGGACATGGGACAACAGACTGTTTCCAAATTGGGAGAGGAGTACATCAAGTCTGTATATTGTCACCCTGCTTATTTAACTTATATGCATAGAATATCTTGCAAAATGCCGGACTAGATGAAGCACAGCATGGAATCAAGATTGCCGGGAGAAATATCAATAACCTCAGATATGCAGATGACACCACCCTTATGGCAGAAAATGAAGAAGAACTAAGGAACCTCTTGATGAAGGTGAAAGAGGAGAGTGAAAAAGTTGGCTTAAAATTCAACATTCAGAAAACTAAGATCGTGGGATCTGGTCCCATTCAGTTCAGTTCAGTTCAGTCGCTCAGTCGTGTCCGACTCTTTGCTACCCCATGAATCACAGCACGCCAGGCCTCCCTGTTCATCACCATCTCTCGGAGATCACTCAGACTCACATCCATCGAGTCAGTGATGCCATCCAGCCACCTCATCCTCGGCTGTCCCCTTCTCCTCCTGCCCCCAATCCCTCCCAGCATCAGAGTCTTTTCTAATGAGCCAACTCTTTGCATGAGGTGGCCAAAGTACTGGAGTTTCAGCTTTAGCATCATTCCTTCCAAAGAAATCCCAGAGTTGATCTCCTTCAGAATGGACTGGTTGGATCTCCTTGCAGTCCAAGGGACTCTCAAGAGTCTTCTCCAACACCACAGTTCAAAAGCATCAATTCTTCAGTGCTTTAAAAGAATAAAGTATGAGCTCTTACATGTCCTCTCCCTTAAATGATCATTTAAGATTTTATGTTCAAAAACAGTAGTTCCTCAGAATTCTGAAGAAATATATTCACAGTCTTGCAGGAAATACTGCCAAAAAGAAGTCTGTTTTCAATATCATTTAATTCTTATAGTGTGTCTACATCTTAAAGTGTTTTTTTTTTTCTTTAATTTTAGGAGTTTGGAAATGTTACCACAATGATGTATCCAGTGTTACATAAATGTATATCTGTATGTTTAAAATTCCTGCCACTCAATACATGACAAACATTTTCAATTTAATAATTCAACTATTCTTCAGTTCAGTTCAGTCACTTAGTCACGTCTGACTCTTTGCAACCCCATGAACTGCAGCATGCCAGGCCTCCCTGTCCATCACCAACTCCCGGACTTCACTCAAACTCACGTCCATCAAGTCGGGGATGCCATCCAGCCATCTCATTCTCTGTCGTCCCCTTCTCCTCCTGCTTCCAATCCCTCCCAGCATCAGAGTCTTTTCCAATGTGGCAACTCTTCGCATCAGGTGGCCAAAGTACTGGAGTTTCAGCTTTAGCATCATTCCTTCCAAAGAACACCAGGACTGATCTCCTTTAGATTGACTGGTTGGATCTCCTTGCAGTCGAAGGGACTCTCAAGAGTCTTCTCCAATGCCACAGTTCAAAAGCATCAATTCTTTGGCACTCAGCTTTCTTGACAGTCCAAATATCACATCCATACATGACCACTGGAAAAACCATAGCCCTGACTAGATGGACCTTTGTTGGCAAAGTAATGTCTCTGCTTTTCAATATGCTATCTAGGTTGGTCATGACTTTCCTTCCAAGGAGTAAGCGTCTTTTAATTTCATGGCTGCAGTCACCATCTGCAGTGATTTTGGAGCCTCCAAAAATAAAATCTGACACTGTTTCCACTGTTTCCCCATCTATTTCCCATGAAGTGATGGGACCAGATGCCATGATCTTAGTCAGTTCTTGGTAATTTTTAATTCCTCATTTAAAAAATGAATCTTCCTTTTATCTTCAGATCTGTGACATATATTAAAAACAAATCTTAGAACTCTTTGTTGTTTTATTTATTCATTTATATTTATGTGTGGGTATCTTTCTCCATTCAACAGTTGAACTCACTACTGTAGTCAATTATGATATTAAGCACAGATTTTCAGAGTTTTTTTTGTTGTTGTTGGTAGAAGTTTATATTTGTATAATCACTGCTACTGATACATCTTTGGCAGTTATCACAGTATAAGGTATTACTCTTTTTGTCCTGTTAGAGTGAATCTATTTCCTCAAATGTTAGTTTTTCCATGATTTTTCAATTCTTTTCTGTTTGTTTTATATTGTTGTTTTTCCTGTCAGAATTCTTGGTTGTGTGATTTGGCTGTGTTTGTGGTGTCTATAAACAGCACTTGCTTTGGGCCTTTATGAAGTGATTGTAAAATATGGAACTTTCCCATCTCACAGAATTATTATATGAAAGAAAAGAGTAAACATTTTTAAGTGATGCAATTGAAATAAACACAAGGCATAATGGTAAGGAGAAATACACTACTATCTTTAGCTTTGTGCCAACAACTGCACATTAAATGACTTTCTTATGTTATTTTGAATTCCATTTCTCAAATGTCAGGTAGTTCCTTGAATGTTCATTTTTTAAAATATCTATAATGCTTAAGTTGTGACTGAAAATTCAGTAGTACTAAAAAAAAAGAAAAAAAAAGGTATTCCTGAAAATGACTTTGATCTACATGAATATAGAATCCATGCAATCTGAAATAAGAAATCCAGCTATATTGCTCCATTTTTTCTCTGATGTTTTTATCATTAAGTCTATTTACTTTAGAAGTGCATTTTCATCTTTAAACCTATGCTGAGAAAAATATCGTATGTTTTTACTAATTTTCAGAAGTCAAAACAAAGTTTCATATTTGATGAGAAAACCACCATTGTGATCTTACAGTCACTGTTCAATAGCTATTTTAAACAAAGGTCAGGCATACATTTACCCAAAAAGATCTGTTTAGCATTGCCTTGATCAGTAGTTACAAGAATGTCACACTTGACAGTCTCAATGTCCATGCAGACATGTGAACCGTGAACTTCCAGATATTCAAGCTGGATTTGGAAAAGGCAGAGGAACCAGAGATCAAATTGACATCTGTTGGATCATTGAAAAAGCAAGACACTTCCAGAAAAACATCTACTTCTGCTTTATTGACTATGCCAAAGCCTTTGACTGTGGATCACAACAAATGGTGGAAAATTCTTAAAGAGATGGGAATAAGAGACCACCTTACCTGCCTCCTGAGACATCTGCATGCAGGTCAGGAAGCAACAGTTAGAAATGGACATGGAACAACAGACTGGTTCCAAATTTGTATGTTGTCACCCTGTTTATTTCACTTATATGCAACGTACATCATATGAAATGCTGGGTTGGATGAATCACAAGCTGGAATCAAGATTGCCAGTGGAAATATCAATAACCTCAGATATGCAGATGACACCACCCTTATGGCAGAAATTGAAGAGAAGGTATAGAACCTCTTGATGAAGATGAAAGAGGAGAGTGAAAAAGCTGCCTTAAAACTCAGGATTCAGAAAACTCTGATGGCATCTGTTCCCATCACTTCATGGCAAAGAAATGGGGAAACAATGAAAACAGTGAGAGACTTTATTTTCTTGGGCTCCAAATTCACTTCAGATAGTGACTACAGCCATGAAATTAAAAGAAGCTTGCTCCTTGGAAGAAAAGCTATGATCAACCTAGAAAGCATATTAAAAAGCAGAGACCAATTTGCCAACAAAGGTCCATCTAGTCAAAGCTATGGTTTTTCTAGTAGTCATGTGTGGATATGAGAGTTGCACTATAAAGAAAGTTGAGTGCCAAAGAATTGATGCTTTTGAACTGTAGTGTTAGAGAATATTCTTGAGAGTTGCTTGGACTGCAAGGAGATCCAACAAGTCCATCCAAAAGGAAGTCAGTTCTGAATATTCATGGAAGGACTGATGCTGAAGTTGAACCTCCAATACTTTGGCCACCTGATGTGAAGAACTGACTCATTTGAAAAAACCCTAATGCTGGGAAAGATTGAAGGCAGGAAGAGAAGGGTATGACAGAGGATGAGATGGTTGGATGGCATCACAGACTCAATGTACATGACTTTGAGCAAGCTCTGGGAGTTGGTGATGGACAGGGAAGCCTGGTGTGCTGCAATCCATGGGGTCGCAAAGAGTTGGACATGACTGACCAACTGAACTGAAACTGAAACACAAAACTCATACATAGCATTTAACTTCACAAGTGAAAAGTTACAAACCAAAGTTTAGAATATGCTATATCACCTAAAATGGAAACTATGTAACCATATTGGCTGCTACCATACTATTATAAATGTATTTTGTCCCAAGAACACATTTATTAATAAAAAAATACACCATTTTTCTGGATGATACACAGCTTAAAAGGAAGAATTCTTAATATGTTAACTATATGATAACTCCTTTATGATGTAAAGATATCATGGAAACATTTGGGAGGAAAAGCAATCAAAACTGGGAAGGTCACATTAAGTTTTAGAGGGAAACGAAACTTGAATTTATTCTTAGACTATCAGTATGGGATCTACATAAAATGAGATGATAAAGAGGATCTGATTTTTTAAAAATCCCTCAGTTCAGGTCAGTCGCTTAGTCATGTCTGACTCTTTGTGACCACATGAATCACAGCACGCCAGGCCTCCCTGTCCATCACCATCTCCTGGAGTGCACTCAAACTCATGTCCATTGAGTCAGGGATGCCATCCAGCCATCTCATCCTCTGTTGTTCCATTCTCCTCTTGCCCACAATCCCTGCCAGCATCAGAGTCTTTACCAATGAGGCAATTCTTCGCATGAGGTGGCCATGTATTGGAGTTTCAGCTTTAGCATCATTCCCTCCAAAGAAATCCCAGGGCTGATCTCCTTCACAATGGACTGGTTGGATCTCCTTGCAGTCCAAGGGACTCTCAAGAGTCTTCTCCAACACCACAGTTCAAAAGCATCAACTATTCGATGCTCAGCTTTCTTCACAGTCCAACTCTCACATCCAAACTCCTTTTCCTATTTGGAACCAGTCTGTTGTTCCATGTCCAGTTCTAACTGTTGCTTCCTGACCTGCATATAGGTTTCTCAAGAGGCAGGTCAAGTGGTCTGGTATTCCCATCCTTTTCAGAATTTTCCACAGTTTATTGTGGTCCACACAGTCAAAGGCTTTGGCATAGTCAGTAAGGCAGAAATAGTTGTTTTTCTGGAACTCTCTTGCTTTTTCAATGATCCAGCTGATATTGGCAATTTGATCTGGTTCCTCTGCCTTTTCTAAAACCAGCTTGAACATCTGGAAGTTCGTGTTTCACGTATTGCTGAAGCCTGGTATGAAGAATTTGGGGCAATACTTTACTAGCGTGTGAGATGAGTGCAATTGTGTGGTAGTTTGAGTATTCTTCGGCATTGCCTTTCTTTGGGATTGGAATGAAAACTAACCTTTTCCAGTCTTGTGGCCACTGTTGAGTTTTCCAAATTTGCTGGCATACTGAGTGTAGCACTTTCACAGCATCATCTTTCAGGATTTGAAATAGCTCAACTGGAATTCCATCACCTCCACTAGCTTCGTTTGTAGTGATGCCTTCTAAGGCCCACTTGACTTCACATTCCATGATGTCTGGCTCTAGGTGAGTGATAACACCATCATGATTATCTGGGTCATGAAGCTCTTTTTCTACAGTTCTTCTGTGTATTCTTGCCACCTCTTCTTAATATCTTTAGGTCCATACCATTTCTGTCCTTTATCGAGCCCATCTTTGCATGAAATATTCCCTTGGTATCTCTAATTTTCTTGAAGAGATCTCTAGTCTTTCCCATTCTTTTCCTCTATTTCTTTGCTTTGATCGTTGAGGAAGGCTTGCTTATCTCTCCTTGCTATTCTTTGGAACTCTGCATTCAGATGCTTATATCTTTCCTTTACTCCTTTGCTTTTTGTTTCTCTTCTTTTCACAGGTATTTGTAAAGCCTCCTCAGACAGCCATTTTACTTTTTTGCATTTCTTTTCCATGGGGATGGTCTTGATCCCTGTCTGTATGTCACAAAGGTCCGTCCATAGTTCATCAGGCACTCTGTCTATCAGATCTAGTCTCTTAAATCTTTTTCTCACTTCCACTGTACAATCATAAAGGATTTGATTTAGGTCGTGCCTGAATGGTCTAGTGGTTTTACCCACTTTCTTCAATTTCAGTCTGAATTTGGCAATAAGGAGTTCATGATCTGAACCAGAGCTAGCTCCTGGTCTTATTTTTGCTGACTATATAGAGCTTCTCCATCTTTGGCTGCAAATAATATAACCAATCTGATTTCAGTGTTGACCATCTGGTGACGTCCATGTGTAGAGTCTTCTCTTGTGTTGTTGAAAGAGGGTGTTTGCTATGACCAGTGCGTTCTCTTGGCAAATCTCTATTAACCTTCGCCCTGCCTCATTCCATACTCCAAGGCCAAATTTGCCTGTTACTCCAGGTGTTTCTTGACTTCCTAATTTTGCATTCCAGTCCTCTTTATTGATAAAGGACATCTTTTTTGGGTGTTAGTTCTAAAAGGTCCTAGAGGTCTTCATAGAACCATTCAACTTCAGCTTCTTCAGCATTACCGGTTAGGGTATAGGCTTGGGTTACCGTGAAAATGAATGGTTTGTCTTGGAAACAAACAGAGATCATTTTGTCGGTTTTGAGATTGCTTGTCTTCCTACTCTCTATTAAATTTCTCAGTTCTTTTAAAACCACTCTTCTGTCTTCTTGGTGTCAGTCACCAAATCAAACAACCTATTAAATTCTGCTTGACTTCTCAATAAAGTATACTTTAATATTTTAGAGTTTATTGTTTTGAATTTAAATGTTTTTGCCTCCAACTCTTGGCTGAGGTTTTATAAAAGGAACTAATGGAGTACTGATTTCTGCCCAGTACTAACCAGGACATAAGGAGATATCACTAGCAATGTGGAATTGAATAGCAGAAGCACTAAGAACCAGGGACCCACAACCCAGGGGGAAATACAGGCTCAGGAAAAGGAGATCCAGAACAAATGGGAAGGAAGAATAATGGAGCAAACATTAAACAACTGTCTTCATGGAGTGAAGGAAATCTATGTTTCAGTTCAGTTCAGTTGCTCAGTCGTGTCTGACTCTTTGTGATCCCATGAACTGCAGCACGCCAGGCCTCCCTGTCCATCACCAACTCCCAGAGTCCACCCAAACCCATGTCCATTGAGTTGGTGATGTCATCCAACCATCTTATCCTCTGTCATCCTCTTCTCCTCCTGCCCTCAATCTTTCCCAACACTGGGGTCTTTTCAAAATAGTATTGGAGTTTCAGCTTCAACATCAGTCCTTCCAATAAACTCCCAGGACTGATTTCTTTAGGATGGACTGGCTGGATCTCCTTGCAGTCCAAGGGACTCTCAAGAGTCTTCTCTAACACCACAGTTCAAAAGCATCAATTCTTCTGCACTCAGCTTTCTTTACAGTCCAACTCTCACATCCATACATGACCACTGGAAAAACCATGGCCTTGACTAGATGGACCTTTGTTGGCAAAATAATATCTCTGCTTTTTAATACACTGTTTAATTTGGTCATAACTTTCCTTCCAAGGAGTAAGTGTCTTTTAATTTCATGGCTAAAATCACCATCTGCAGTGATTTTGGAGCCCAGAAAAATAGAGTCTGACACTGTTTCTCCATCAATTTGCCATGAAGTGATGGGACCAGATGCCATGATCTTAGTTTTCTAAATGTTGAGCTTTAAGGCAAAATTTTCACTCTCCTCTTTCACTTTCATCAAGAGGCTCTTTAGTTCTTCTTCAGTTCAGTTCAGTTCAGTCACTGAGTCTTGTCCGACTCTTTGCGACCCCATGAATTGCAGCACGCCAGGCCTCCCTGTCCATCATCAACTCCCAGAGTTCACTCATGTTCATGTCCATCGAGTCAGTGATGCCATCCAGCCATCTCATCCTCTGTCGTCCCCTTTGCCTCCTGCCCCCAATCCATCCCAGCATCAAAGTCTTTTCCAATGAGTCAACTCTTCGCATGAAGTGGCCAAAGTACTGGAGTTTCAGCTTTAGCATCATTCCTTCCAAAGAAACTGTCTACCATAAGGGTGGTGTCATCTGCATATCTGAGGTTATTGATATTTCTTCTGGCCATTTTGATTCCATTTTATGCTTCTTCCAGCCCAGTGTTTCTCATGATGTACTCTGCATATAAATTATGATGCACTTTGAATATAAGTTAAATAAGAAGGGTGACAATATACAGCCTTGACATACTCCTTCTCCTATTTGGAACCAGTCTGTTGTTCCATGTCCATATTTAACTGTTGCTTCCTGACCTGCATACAGGTTTCTCAAGAGGCAGGTCAGGTGGTCTGGTATTCCCATTTCTTTCAGAATTTTCCCCAGTTTGTTGTGATCCACACAGTCAAAGGTGTTGGCATTGTCAATAAAGCAGAAATAGATGTTTTTCTGGAACTCCCTTGCTTTTATGATGATCCAGCAGATGTTGGCAATTTGATCTCTGTTTCCTCTGCCTTTTCTAAAACCATCTTGAACATCTGGAAGTTCACGGTTCATGTATTGCTGAAGACTGTCTTGTAGAATTTTGAGCAATACTTTACTAGCATGTGAGATGAGTGCAATTATGCAGTAGTTTGAGCATTTTTTGACATTGCCTTTCTTTGGGATTGGGATGAAAACTGACCTTTTCCAGTCCTGTAGCCACTGCTGAATTTTCTAAATTTGCTGGCATATTGAGTTCAGCACTTTCACAGCATAATCTATGTTTAGACTTGTTTTACAATCAGGCTGTGTCTGAGTAGTGAGGCCTGTGTGCCTATGACTCAAGAGAACACTAACAGGTTTTATAGTTGTCTTTTATGTCACATAAAATAGAACAGATTAGAGTCTGCGTTCTAATAGTGATGTTTACCATTTATTAATTGTGTAAATTTAGAAAACTATTAATCATAGAGGCTTACTTTCTGCAACTGTAATGTCATCAGATTGTTATGACAATCAAGTGGAATATTGAAAGTAATATATATAATCTTTACCTTTTGTTCTTAAAAATAATATATGGAATGAGGACTAGGTTTTTCAGGAGGTTCCCCCTCCAGCCAGTAGCTGCTGATTTATAGATAAAATGCAAAATGTTGCATTAGAGAAGCAGAGGATATAATGGGTACATAGAATCTGGTTACAAAGAAATAGTATCTGGGCTGGATTGCTACATCATCCAGTAAGGTAATTCCTTCTTAATTGATTCCAGACTTTTGTGGGTCTTGCACTGCTGACTGAGGGATAAGAAAATGCTTTAGAGACAGGAGAGCCACTCAGTATAAATAAAGAACACCTGCCTCATTCCCCAACTCCACCTCCCCACTCCTCCCACCCCATTTGTTTTCATGACTGGTGATGCTTCTCGTTTTTTATCCTCTTCATTTAAAGAATTCTCAACATTTTATCCCTCCCTGGTACAGGTAGGAAAAAGATAAATTTTTGTTTAAATAAAATCTTAAGTAAATTAGCATGTATAGGCATGATTTGTGTAATTACGGCAGTTACTAATTAGTAAATGGAGATCATGTCACAACTAGCAAACATAATTAAAGCTCATAACAAGTCTAAAAAAAACACTATATATTTTGAAATAAAAAGTTAATTAGATGAATTCCAGAAGCATATTTTGGAATAAACTTACTCCAACCATATTGTACTTAACATTTAGGTAAAAGTTGTTATAGCAGAAGAATTTTTCTTAGGAACTTTTTGTTTATTTTAAATAATATTTTTAAATCAAGGGAAATAAAATGCCAAAAACATGAACCTTGTTTATTTTCCTCCTATTTCCATGTATCACTTACATTGTCTTTTTTTTTTTCAATTTACTGCTATATTTAATTTAGTATATACAAAAAATTACATTTAATGTAATGATATAAAAATTCTTATGAGGTATTTTATTTTTTTATAATGTGGCTCAGATGCTAAGGAATCTGCCTGCAATGCAGCAGACCTGGGTTTGATTTCTTTTTTTTTTGTTTTAATTTTAGTTTTACTTTATTTTACTTTACAATACTGTATTGGTTGTGCCATACATTGACATGAATCCACCACGGGTGTATATGAGCTCCCAATCCTGAATCCCCCTCCCACACTCCACCCCATATCCTCTTTCTGGATCATCCCCATGCACCAGCCCCAAGCATCCTGTATCCTGTATCGAACATAGGCTGGTGCTTCATTCTTACATGATAGTATACATGTTTCAATGCCATTCTCCCAAATCATCCCACCCTCTCCCTCTCCCACAGAGTCCAAAAGTCCATTCTATACATCTGTGTCTCTTTTGCTGTCTCACATACAGGGTCATCATTGCCATCTTTCTAAATTCCATATATATGTGTCAGTATACTGTATTGGTGTTTTTCTTTCTGGCTTACTTCACTCTGTATAATAGGTTCCAGTTTCATCCATCTCATTAGAACTGATTCAAATGAATTCTTTTTAATGGCTGAGTAATACTCCATTGTGTATATGTACCACAGCTTTCTTATCCATTCATCTGCTGATGGACATCTAGGTTGTTTCCATGTCCTGGCTATTATAAACAGTGCTGCAATGAACATTGGGGTACATGTGTCTCTTTCAATTCTGGTTTCCTCGGTGTGTATGCCCAGCAGTGGGATTGCTGGGTCATAAGGCAGTTCTATTTGCAGTTTTTTAAGGAATCTCCACACTGTTCTCCATAGTGGCTGTACTAGTTTGCATTCCCACCAGCAGTGTAAGAGGGTTCCCTTTTCTCCACACCCTCTCCAGCATTTATTGCTTGTAGACTTTTGGATCGCAGCCATTCTGACTGGTGTGAAATGGTACCTCATTGTGGTCTTGATTTGCATTTCTCTGATAATGAGTGATGTTGAGCATCTTTTCATGTGTTTGTTAGCCATCCGTATGTCTTCTTTGGAGAAATGTCTGTTTAGTTCTTTGGCCCATTTTTTGATTGGGTCATTTATTTTTCTGGAGTTGAGCTGCATAAGTTGCTTGTATATTTTTGAGATTAGTTGTTTGTCAGTTGCTTCATTTGCTATTGTTTTCTCCCATTCAGAAGGCTGTCTTTTTACCTTGCTTATAGTTTCCTTTGTTGTGCAGAAGCTTTTAATTTTAATTAGATCCCATTTGTTTATTTTTGCTTTTATTTCCAGTATTCTGGGAGGTGGATCATAGAGGATCCTGCTGTGATTTATGTCGGAAAGTGTTTTGCCTATGTTCTCCTCTAGGAGTTTTATAGTTTCTGGTCTTACGTTTAGATCTTTAATCCATTTTGAGTTTATTTTTGTGTGTGGTGTTAGAAAGTGATCTAGTTTCATTCTTCTACAAGTGGTTGACCAGTTTTCCCAGCACCACTTGTTAAAGAGATTGTCTTTACTCCATTGTATATTCTTGCCTCCTTTGTCGAAGATAAGGTGTCCATAGGTGTGTGGATTTATCTCTGGGCTTTCTATTTTGTTCCATTGATCTATATTTCTGTCTTTGTGCCAGTACCATACTGTCTTGATGACTGTGGCTTTGTAGTAGAGCCTGAAGTCAGGCAGGTTGATTCCTCCAGTTCCATTCTTCTTTCTCAAGATTGCTTTGGCTATTCGAGGTTTTTTGTATTTCCATACAAATCTTGAAATTATTTGTTCTAGTTCTGTGAAAAATACCGCTGGTAGCTTGATAGGGATTGCATTGAATCTGTAGATTGCTTTGGGTAGTATACTCATTTTCACTATATTGATTCTTCCGATCCATGAACACGGTATATTTCTCCATCTATTAGTGTCCTCTTTGATTTCTTTCATCAGTGTTTTATAGTTTTCCATATATAGGTCTTTAGTTTCTTTAGGTAGATATATTCCTAAGTATTTTATTCTTTTCGTTGCAATGGTGAATGGAATTGTTTCCTTAATTTCTTTTTCTACTTTCTCATTATTAGTGTATAGGAATGCAAGGGATTTCTGTGTGTTGATTTTATATCCTGCAACTTTACTATATTCATTGATTAGCTCTAGTAATTTTCTGGTGGAGTCTTTAGGATTTTCTATGTAGAGGATCATGTCATCTGCAAACAGTGAGAGTTTTACTTCTTCTTTTCCAATTTGGATTCCTTTTATTTCTTTTTCTGCCCTGATTGCTGTGGCCAAAACTTCCAGAACTATGTTGAATAGTAGCGGTGAAAGTGGGCACCCTTGTCTTGTTCCTGACTTTAGGGGAAATGCTTTCAGTTTTTCACCATTGAGGATAATGTTTGCTGTGGGTTTGTCATATATAGCTTTTATTATGTTGAGGTATGTTCCTTCTATTCCTACTTTCTGGAGAGTTTTTATCATAAATGGATGTTGAATTTTGTCAAAGGCCTTCTCTGCATCTATTGAGATAATCATATGGCTTTTATTTTTCAATTTGTTAATGTGGTGAATTACATTGATTGATTTGCGGATATTGAAGAATCCTTGCATCCCTGGGATAAAGCCCACTTGGTCATGGTGTATGATCTTTTTAATGTGTTGTTGGATTCTGATTGCTAGAATTTTGTTAAGGATTTTTGCATCTATGTTCATCAGTGATATTGGCCTGTAGTTTTCTTTTTTGGTGACATCTTTGTCAGGTTTTGGTATTAGGGTGATGGTGGCCTCATAGAATGAGTTTGGAAGTTTACCTTCCTCTGCAATTTTCTGGAAGAGTCTCAGTAGGATAGGTGTTAGCTCTTCTCGAAATTTTTGGTAGAATTCAGCTGTGAAGCCGTCTGGACCTGGGCTTTTGTTTGCTGGAAGATTTCTGATTACAGTTTCAATTTCCGTGCTTGTGATGGGTCTGTTAAGATTTTCTATTTCTTCCTGGTTCAGTTTTGGAAGTTTGTATTTTTCTAAAAATTTGTCCATTTCTTCCACGTTGTCCAATTTATTGGCATATAATTGCTGATAGTAGTCTCTTATGATCCTTTGTATTTCTGTGTTGTCTGTTGTAATCTCTCCATTTTCATTTCTAATTTTATTGATTTGATTTTTCTCTCTTTGTTTCTTGATGAGTCTGGCTAATGGTTTGTCAATTTTATTTATTTTTTCAAAGAACCAGCTTTTGGCTTTGTTGATTTTTGCTATAGTCTCTTTTGTTTCTTTTGCATTTATTTCTGCCCTAATTTTTAAGATTTCTTTCCTTCTATTAGCTCTGGGGTTCTCCATTTCTTCCTTTTCTAGTTGCTTTAGGTGTAGAGTTAGGTTATTTATTTGACTTTTTTCTTGCTTCTTGAGGTGTGCCTGTATTGCTATGAACTTTCCTCTTAGCACTGCTTTTATAGTGTCCCATAGGTTTTGGGTTGTTGTGTTTTCATTTTCATTCGTTTCTATACATATTTTGATTTCTTTTTTGATTTCTTCTGTGATTTGTTGGTTATTCAGAAGTGTGTTGTTCAGCCTCCATATGTTGGAATTTTTAATAGTTTTTCTCTTGTAATTGAGATCTAATCTTAATGCATTATGGTCAGAAAAGATGCTTGGAATGATTTCGATTTTTTTGAATTTATCAAGGTTAGATTTATGGCCCAGGATGTGATCTATCCTGGAGAAGGTTCCGTGAGCACTTGAGAAAAAGGTGAAATTCATTGTTTTGGGGTGAAATGTCCTATAGATATCAATTAGGTCTAATTGTTCTATTGTATTATTTAAAGTTTGGGTTTCTTTGTTAATTTTCTGTTTAGTTGATCTGTCCATAGATGTAAGTGGGGTATTAAAGTCTCCCACTATTATTGTGTTATTGTTAATATCTCCTTTCATACTTGTTAGCATTTGTCTTACATATTGCGGTGCTCCTATGTTGGGTGCATATATATTTATAATTGTTATGTCTTCTTCTTGGATTGATCCTTTGATCATTATGTAGTGGCCTTCTTTGTCTCTTTTCACAGCCTTTGTTTTAAAGTCTATTTTATCGGATATGAGTATGGCTACTCCTGCTTTCTTTTGGTCTCTATTTGCATGGAATATCTTTTTCCAGCCCTTCACTTTCAGTCTGTATGTGTCCCTTGTTTTGAGGTGGGTCTCTTGTAGGCAGCATATATAGGGGTCTTGTTTTTGTATCCATTCAGCCAGTCTTTGCCTTTTGGTTGGGGCATTCAACCCATTTACGTTTAAGGTAGTTATTGATAAGTATGATCCCGTTGCCATTCACTTTATTGTTTTGGGTTCGGGTTTATACGCCCTTTTTGTGTTTCCTGTCTAAAGAATATCCTTTAGCATTTGTTGGAGAGCTGGTTTGGTGGTGCTGAATTCTCTCAGTTTTTGCTTTTCTGTAAAGGTTTTTATTTCTCCTTCATATTTGAATGAGATCCTTGCTGGGTACAGTAATCTGGGCTGTAGGTTATTTTCTTTCATCACTTTAAGTATGTCTTGCCATTCCCTCCTGGCCTGAAGAGTTTCTGTTGAAAGATCTGCGGTTATCCTTATGGGAATCCCCTTGTGTGTTATTTGTTGTTTTTCCCTTGCTGCTTTTAATATTTGTTCTTTGTGTTTGGTCTTTGTTAATTTGATTAATATATGTCTTGGGGTGTTTCGCCTTGGGTTTATCCTGTTTGGAACTCTCTGGGTTTCTTGGACTTGGGTGATTATTTCCTTCCCCATTTTAGGGAAGTTTTCAACTATTATCTCCTCAAGTATTTTCTCATGGTCTTTCTTTTTGTCTTCTTCTTCTGGGAATCTTATTATTCGAATGTTGGAGCGTTTCATATTGTCCTGGAGGTCTCTGAGATTGTCCTCATTTCTTTTAATTCATTTTTCTTTTTTCCTCTCTGATTCACTTATTTCTACCATTCTATCTTCTATTTCACTAATCCTATCTTCTGCCTCCAATATTCTATTTGTTGCCTCCAGAGTGTTTCTGATATCTTTTATTGCATTATTCATTGTATATTGACTCTTTTTTATTTCTTCTAGGTCCTTGTTAAACCTTTCTTGCATCTTCTCAATCCTTGTCTCCAGGCTATTTATCTGTGATTCCATTTGTATTTCAAGATTTTGGATCATTTTCACTATCAATATTCGGAATTCTTTCTCAGGTAGATTCCCTATCTCTTCCTCTTTTCTTTGGTTTGGTGGGCTTTTCTCCTGTTCCTTTACCTGCTGGGTATTCCTCTGTCTCTTCATCTTGGTTATATTGCTGCATTTGGGGTGGCCTTTCTATATTCTGGGAATTTGTGGAGTTCTCTTTATTATGGAGTTTCCTCACTGTGGGTGGGGTTGTATCAGTGACTTGTCAAGGTTTCTTGGTTAGGGAGGCTTGTGTTGGAGTTCTGGTGGGTGGAGCTGGATTTCTTCTCTCTGGAGTGCTATGAGGTGTCCAGTAATGGGTTATGAGATGTCAATGATTTTGGAGTAACTTTAAGCTACCTGTACATTGAAGCTCAGGGATGTGTTCTTGTGTTGCTGGAGAATTTGCATGGTATGTCTTGCACTGGAACTTGTTGACCCTTGTGTGGTGCTTGGTTTCAGAGTAGGTATGGAGGCGTTTGATGAGCTCTTATCGATTAATGTTCCCTAGATTCAGGATTACTCTGATGTTCTCAGGATTTGGACTTAAGATCCATCTAGTCAAGGCTATGGTTTTTCCTGTGGTCATGTATGGATGTGAGAGTTGGACTGTGAAGAAAGCTGAGCACTGAAGAATTGATGCTTTTGAACTGTGGTGTTGGAGAAGACTCTTGAGAGTCCCTTGGACTGCAAGGAGATCCAACCAGTCCATTCTGAAGGAGATCAGTCCTGGGATTTCTTTGGAAGGAATGATGCTAAAGCTGAAACTCCAGTACTTTGGCCACCTCATGCAAAGAGTTGACTCACTGGAAAAGACTCTGATGCTGGGAGGGATTGGGGGAAGGAGGAGAAGTGGATGACAGAGGATGAGATGGCTGGATGGCATCACTGACTTGATGGAAGTGAGTCTGAGTGAACTCTGGGAGTTGGTGATGGACAGGGAGGCCTGGCGTGCTGCAATTCATGGGGTCACAAAGAGTTGGACACGACTGAGCAACTGACCTGAACTGAACTGAAAATGTTTATGCTAGTAATAATTAAGTTTAATTTGTCTCAGTAGAGATAATTGATATAATCAAAGAATAATAATGTTTAGCATTTTAGAGTTTAGAAAAATATTTTCCTTTACATTAGCTCTTTGGACCTTATATCAGTCTCCTGAGGTATTATTTATAGTTGAGGGCAAAATAAAAAAAGTTAGAGACCATGCAAAGTCATAGCCTGTCAGTTGGAATGAGACTGGTATATGCCTAAATTAAATCCGGAAACTTTGGCTGTTAAACATCTAAAAAACTGGAAACCATTTTATTGCAGATTAGCTGTATTTTCTGAAAATAAATAAAATTGTCATTTATAAGAAAGTAAGTCTAACTAGTGTTCTAAGTGACAGATGCATCTTTGAAATAACGTATCCAAAACAAACATACATATTTGATTCTCTGTATCCTGAGTTACTGAACTGAACTGAACTGATCCACTACGTTCTATAAAGTTGCTCCAAACACTGAATTAGATACTGAATCACCGCTCCTAGAAGTAACATAGGGTTAGATTCCTGCAAGCCTTGGCCAAATTTTTGCACACTTAACCTTGTTTTGGGCTTCTCTGGTGGCTCAGATGGTAAAGCGTCTGCTTGCAATGTGGGAGACCCGGCTTCGATTCCTGGGTCGGGAAGATACCCTGGAGAAGGAATGGCAATCCACTCCAGCACTCTTGCCTGGAAAATCCCATGGATGGAGGAGCCTGATAGGCTACAGTCCATGGGGTTGCAAAGAGTCGGACACAACTGAGCGACTTCACTTCAACCTTGTTTTATGTGTTTTATTTATGGACAACTTATATAGATATAAAATGAGTTGTCCATAAACAACTTATTCATTGACGTTGAACTCACTGTCAACTTTACTATAATACATGCCAGAACCAAGTTTCTCTAAAGCATGTACTGTCTCATTACAACACATCTTTGGTAACATACAACATATAAACACTGCTTGGGTGCCATTTTAAACAACAACATCACCAACAGAAAGCCAAAAATTATGAAAAACATGATATTAAATAGCCTACAAAACATAGGCTTGCTTATGTATAAGAACGAAAACAACCTTCTCCCTGTTCCACCTATGATGGGAAACAATTATTTCACAATGCTATTTTTTTATTTTTTTTTTAAATATGGCACACCTATTTTCTTCCAGGATCTGTTTTGGTTTTTATTTTCTGAGTAACTCATATTTCTTACCTCTTTGTACATTTGCATGCTTTTAAATTGTTGCAAAAGTAGAATGGCATTGGTTTTGAGGTTATTAATGCATTGTAGTCAGTAGGCAAATTTGCAAATACAGAATCCATCAATGAGAAGCAACTGTATCAAATTCCCAAGCAATAAATATTGTGCTATATATTAAAGATATGAAGATGAGTAACAATTATTACTGACTTTGAAAGCTTTGACCTCTGCCTGGAAAGAGGGGATATCAACAGATAATCATACTTTATTGTCTTATTACTAGAAAATCAGGAAGGAGGAAACAACTCAGTTTTTAGTTAGCATGTAGCTATATGTTTTATTCCTATCTTTCAGTATTATACATCAGGAACAATATGGTCATTTCCTACCACAGCTTTTTTTTTTTTTTAACCATTTTCCATTTATGAACTGTTTCCTCCTTTTGATATGGAAAAAGTCTCAAAAAGCATTGCCTCTGCATTCCTCTATCTTCTTAGAGGTCAGCAAGGCAAATTAAGGCTTCATGGAAATTTGAACTTAGAAAAGTGAAACATTCCTTACATCTCTGTGTTACTTACCACCACTATTACTGTTTCCCACTGAATTATTTCTATAAATTTTATTAGAAAAAAATCACCAATGCATTTGTTCTCCTTGGAAGGCAGTCATACATAACCACAATACTATTATTTCTCATTTCTTCCTGGTCTCATCAAAATAAGGTTCATCCTTTCCCAAAATTCCTCATCTTACTTAACTTTGAATTCTATTTCTTAGAGTAACATAGTACCTTTTTAAAAAGTATGTTTTAGATTTTAGATTTAGCCCATTTAAGTATCAATACATTTTATACTTGTATACTGAGGAATTTATAATCCTGATTTTATCTTCCAATTCTCTGGTCTAGAGTTGCACTCTGAAAAATAAAGTGCAGCTATTTTGCAATGCTACTGTTTTTCGGTATGGCGCATCTATTTTCCTTCAGTTTCTATTTTGGATTTTGTTTGTTCTTGTTTGTTTCTTTCTCTGAGAATTGTCTTTCCCTTCAACTCATCCTTTATATTCTCTACTACATCTACAACAAAAATAACACCAAAAATGCTCATAACAATTTAAGGCTCTATTGTTTATATAAATCAGACACCTTCCTGATAATCTTCAACGAAACTCAGTCTTTTATTGGGAATGTCTCATTTAATCAATCTTGCCCTTAACATCAGTGTTTTAGATCATAAACCATCTTTAAACTCATGAGCATGATGGGGAATTCACTTTTAAGTTCCTGCATGTTGGTTTGTTGTCTCAGTGCCATTGCTTCCTGTTAATTAAGTTAAAACTTCACAGTAAACCACAGACCACTTTTTATCTGTCCCAATTTTAAATTGCCTCTCATATTATTATCGTGTAGATTTCTGTCTTATAAAAATATACCCATTTTTCTATATCAGCATTGAAGTTAGCTCTTTATTTATTTCCACTGCTCTAACATAAAACCTCTGAGTTTACATTCTCTGAATTTGAAATTGACTTTCAACAATTATTCAAAAAACTACTTCAGTGAACTTCAAATATATATTTACTTTCCACTCTCAAATTGTCACACCATCTTCAAAAGAACCTGCTCTATTACCTTGAAAGACTGTCATGTACCTAGAGAACTTAGATATTAGCTACCTAAGAGCATGGTCATTTGATCACGTTTACATGTTGAAATGGGATTTATTCTGGTCTTATAATTGATATTTACTTAAATTTTCCATTTATTTTGATCTCTTATGATCAACCCATTGCATAGAAACAGACAATGCACTTTCGTGAGTTCTGTTTTGTTAAACCTTGCAGATTATTTGCCAGACCTTGCTGGTAATTTAGAAAATTATAAACTGTTCTATGGTATGTAGGCAGCAAAAATATATTAATATTTTAAAGTTTCAGGTTATTAGCGGGAATAGAAGCTTTCGAAATATTATGTTGTTAATCAGTTGATCTTTCAATAAATAGATCTTTCAATTCTAAAATTACTGGGAATTCTATTTTCAAGGTACTATAAAGTAAAATTCCCAGTAATTTTAGAATTGAAAGATCTATTTATTGAAAGATCAACTGATTAACAACATAATATTTCGAAAGCTTCTATTCCCGCTAATAACCTGAAACTTTAAAATATTAATATATTTTTGCTGCCTACATACCATAGAACAGTTTATAATTTTCTAAATTACCAGCAAGGTCTGGCAAATAATCTGCAAGGTTTAACAAAACAGAACTCACGAAAGTGCATTGTCTGTTTCTATGCAATGGGTTGATCATAAGAGATCAAAATAAATGGAAAATTTAAGTAAATATCAATTATAAGACCAGAATAAATCCCATTTCAACATGTAAACGTGATCAAATGACCATGCTCTTAGGTAGCTAATATCTAAGTTCTCTAGGTACATGACAGTCTTTCAAGGTAATAGAGCAGGTTCTTTTGAAGATGGTGTGACAATTTGAGAGTGGAAAGTAAATATATATTTGAAGTTCACTGAAGTAGTTTTTTGAATAATTGTTGAAAGTCAATTTCAAATTCAGAGAATGTAAACTCAGAGGTTTTATGTTAGAGCAGTGGAAATAAATAAAGAGCTAACTTCAATGCTGATATAGAAAAATGGGTATATTTTTATAAGACAGAAATCTACACGATAATAATATGAGAGGCAATTTAAAATTGGGACAGATAAAAAGTGGTCTGTGGTTTACTGTGAAGTTTTAACTTAATTAACAGGAAGCAATGGCACTGAGACAACAAACCAACATGCAGGAACTTAAAAGTGAATTCCCCATCATGCTCATGAGTTTAAAGATGGTTTATGATCTAAAACACTGATGTTAAGGGCAAGATTGATTAAATGAGACATTCCCAATAAAAGACTGAGTTTCGTTGAAGATTATCAGGAAGGTGTCTGATTTATATAAACAATAGAGCCTTAAATTGTTATGAGCATTTTTGGTGTTATTTTTGTTGTAGATGTAGTAGAGAATATAAAGGATGAGTTGAAGGGAAAGACAATTCTCAGAGAAAGAAACAAACAAGAACAAACAAAATCCAAAATAGAAACTGAAGGAAAATAGATGCGCCATACCGAAAAACAGTAGCATTGCAAAATAGCTGCACTTTATTTTTCAGAGTGCAACTCTAGACCAGAGAATTGGAAGATAAAATCAGGATTATAAATTCCTCAGTATACAAGTATAAAATGTATTGATACTTAAATGGGCTAAATCTAAAATCTAAAACATACTTTTTAAAAAGGTACTATGTTACTCTAAGAAATAGAATTCAAAGTTAAGTAAGATGAGGAATTTTGGGAAAGGATGAACCTTATTTT
>SJYT01069410.1:0-194702 GCA_006410635.1 Cephalophus harveyi
TCTGAAGGAGATCAGCCCTGGGATTTCTTTGGAAGGAATGATGCTAAAGCTGAAACTCCAGTACTTTGGCCACCTCATGCGAAGAGTTGACTCATTGGAAAAGACTCTGATGCTGGGAGGGATTGGGGGCAGGAGGAAAAGGGGACGACAGAGGATGATATGGCTGGATGGCATCACTGACTCAATGGAGGTGAGTCTGAGTGAACTCTGGGAGTTGGTGATGGACAGGGAGGCCTGGAGTGTTGCAATTCATGGGGTCGCAAAGAGTCAGACATGACTTAGCGACTGAACGGAACTGAACTGAAGAGCACCCTTAGGCTCAGTGATTTGCTAGAAGGACTTGTAAAATTCAGAAAATCTGTCATACTCATTGTTGTGAATTAACACAGGGAAAGGACACAAGTTAAAATCATCAAAGATAAAAGGAGCATATTCAGGCATGGTTTCCCATCGTCATCTCCTGGTGGAGTAATCTGATGATACTTGATTCTCCCAGCAATGATGTGTGACATGTACGCAGTATTGCCAACCAGGGAGGCTCAGGTGAGCCTTGGCGTCCAGGGTTTGTTTTGGTTGGGAGTTTGTCTTGGAGGCCTGGAGCTCCTCTGTGGCTGACCTTAGCACCTGGGTTCCCAGCCTCTCCAGAAGTTACACAGATATTGTGTTGCCCAAGACCCTACCATCAATCACAGTGTGAGCACAGATTGTCTGGTGTGACCCATGGCCAGAGGTAAACAAAGATGTCTTTATGAGGCAGGGTATTCCAAAGGCTTAGAGATTATTTCCCAGGAGTTTGTCAAAGGCCAGACCTTTCTTTGAAATGTTCAGAGTTTCAACACCCCAGACCTGCTGAGTCAACTTTTTATTGCACTCGTCCTGTCATTTTGTCAAATTCATCCTTGGCCTTTGCACAATAGATGATGACCACAAAGGACTCGACTTTGGTGGTTAAAAAAAAAAAAGGGGGGGGGATAGAAACCTGCTCATCCTGATCAAAAAGGATTACATTGCCTCTTCAGCCACAGAAGTGAGTTAGCTAAAATGATGCTGGAGGATGAATCCCTGAGACCTTGGCAAGTTCATTTACAAACTAAGGAAGTCAACTCAGTTTTCTATAACCAACATATTACATGGTCAGATGAACAGTTGAAGTTTTCTACAACAAGCATGTTAGATACATTTCTGGGAGAGTAAACAGGTTTCTTGATTACCAACAACAGAAAAGTAATCATGATAATGAGAGGGTAACAGGTAGGAAGGCCAGAGGTCCCCAAGTGGAAGGAGGAAATAAACTGCAGTTGCAGACATTTTTTCCTTCTCTGCACAAAATTAAAAGAGGCTTCTTTTAATTCTGTGTTGACGACACCTGGTTCTGCCTTGAGCTAACCGATGTGTTTTTCTTATGGAAATGTTTTTCTTCAGCTATGTTAATTAAACCATGTATTTGCTTTGGAAACTGCCTTTCTTCAAAATGGTTCTGCCTAAGACTAACTTTTTTTCTTTTCTCAAATCTTGGGCTGATAATGGCTCAACAAACCAGTACATTGTTTTATGGCTGAGGGATGATACACCTTGTGCCATCCTATCTCAAAAATGCATATTGTGGGTGAGGGGCCTGGTGAAACCCCCTCAGCCTTGAGGTGTTTCTTTTATCTGATTAGAAGCTTGCTAACAGACATAAAATGCCTTGCAAAAAGCCAGCTGGCGGGTACTCTTTCTGTCCCCTTCTGATGTCTATGTCAGAAGCTTTCCCTATCTCTATTATACTTTAATAAAACTTTGCTACACAAAAGCTCCAAGTGGTCAAGCCTCGTCTCTGGCCCTGGATCAAATTCTTCTCCTCCTGAGGCCACGAATCCCGGCGTAGCCCACGGCTCACAGCAGCAACCTTTCAATAATAAGAAAGCATGAAAGAGTAAAACATAAAGAAGATGTTCATTCTTCTTGCTAGATTCTTTGTTTGCACTACTCCTGTGATTTCCTGGATGAAAATATTTCTGAACTTGTACTCACATACCTTGGTGGAGAAGGATCATACCAGAACCGTATTTTCAATTTTCAAAGTACTTATGTATTTCAAGATTACTCAGAAATTCTTATCCAACACAACTATTATCTGCCCTTTTAGAATGAAGGGAAATAAAAAACCAAATTACAATCATTAATTTCTAATTTCCACACTGTAGATATCATCCATTTGTGGTTTTGATTAAAACAGTGGAGGCAGGGAAGTAATGTTATTAAGAATCAAAGAAACCTAAGGAAGAGCTGTTTTGCAAGTGTCTGTGTGTCTACTTGCAGGAGCTGCTTTGGGAAATTTATAGCCAAATTCAAGTTTGACTCACATGTGTATTTGGACTGGGATACAGAGAAAGCATGACTCATCACAAATGTTCAGGTCAAGCTCTGGAACAGATTATGCTTTCTCTTCTATAAGACATTTCAGCTTTGTGTACCCAAATGATAATATTTCAACAAATCCAATTCTTTCTTCAAAAAATGGGAAAGAGATAATTAAAAATTCCTTCTCTTCCAGAAACATAAGAGAAGCTTTAAATCTTTCATTCCCTCTGGACCTTCAAGCCAATAAAAAGAGATGGAACCCATACAATCTAGAGATCTGCAGACTCCTGGATTCACGCTTCACAAAGCCTTAGCTCTTTTCATACTTTTGAAAGTCAACCAAAAGTAAATTATATTTTTTATGGTACTACAAGGAGATACTGATTTTGATCCACTGAGTCAATGTTTTTGGCTTTTCTTGAGTAATTACAATGACTCTAAGCTCAGGTAGCTATGCACTGGGGCATGAGACAAGGAGAAGACAAAGCAAAAAAATATGTATATATGTATACATTTATATATATAGTCTGAATTTCAAAGCTAAGAAAAGCTTAAAGTGAGTTGACTTTAAAGTGAATTCAATCAAGGAAACTGGAACCTCAGTCCTACAACACTATAGAAATGAATTTTGCTACGAGAATGAGAATGAAAATGAATTCTACCCTAGAGCTGACAGAAAGAAATGCAGACCAGCTAAACCTTGACTTTAGAGACATCTGTGTTGACCTTCTAACCTACAGAATTAAAAGATAATAAATAATAAAGTAAGTGAATTCAGTTGCCTCACTTTGTAGAAAACTGAAGCCTGGACAGGAGACGTCACCTGTACAGGCTTGTTCACTTTTTCATTACTCATTGGCTATGTTATGATTGAATCTCTTCCCTATGCTGGATGTGAAATCCAAGTCAGCCAAGAGGATAAAGTCCAGTGGCTTTGCAGTCCGGGGACCAGCAACATTCAGGAGCCTTGCCGCTGAGGCTGGAATACAGATTTGCCCCAGTGGCATGTCGTGGCTCCTCTGGGGAACTCAAGTTACTCAAGGCTGAAGAATATGGGGGACTCTGTGATGCTCCAAAGGTGACTAGCTCATGGAAGCCAGGCATCCTGTAAATTTCATAATGTATGTTTCCTTCAAGAATATCCAGAATTACTTTGACGCTTTCCGGAAAGACTCAAGTTCACTTTCATTTTCTGTCCTGTGCTGAAATAAGAAGAAAGTTTAAGCAGTGGGAAGCAAGATCTCTCCTTGCAAATAGATTCCTATGACACTACTAAAAAAAAATCTGCATAGCAAGCTTGATGCTAATAGCTTCCAGTTATGCTCGCCTAATGATGCCCAAGCTCTTACAAATTCATTATGAACCCTCTCTGCTTCCCTTTTATTACTATGCTGTCCTTTTTTAAAATTAGTAATGCTTTGGATTCAACGTATAACTTAATGGGTACCTTCAAAGAACACTCATAAAAAGTTCTTTTCTCAACAAGGTCAAGATTGTTCCTATTACTATTTATAATAGGTTTGATGTTCCTCTGAATTTTATTTCATTTTCTTACAATCTATGAAAAGTTGTATTTTGATGTGCTTGGATTAATTATAATTACTTGATGATATCAATACTTAGTTGCACATTTAATCTAGGCTGGGAATTTTGTGTTTCTCTGTTTCTCACGTGGTGCTGAAAATAAAATTCTTCAGTGGGATAAGAAGATAGAGAACCCACAGATACCTAAGGAGGTATTGTTTAAGATGGAGTTGTTGTTTAGTCGCTAAGTTGTGTCCGACTCTCTGCGACCCCATGGACTGCAGCCTACCAGGCTCCTCCATCCCCCACTACCTCCTGGAGTTTGCTTAAATTCGTGATTGCATCATCTTCCAGGGACCAAGCCCACAGGGCTTTCATCTTTCACTGTGTGTAATGCTTAGCCATCCACATGCATATTCAGTCTGTGCTTGGAGGCATAGGAAATGGCATTTTAAAATGCAGTAACCATTCCCACAGGAAAAGGGTTTAAAGTATCTGTACTGATAATGACAGCTTTCCCTCTCGATCTCTTTGCAGGAGTATCTTGTTGTGAAGGACAGGTGCATCCCGTCTGTCTCTGGTTACTACAGAGAGGCAGTATGTTGACTCAAGTCTGAGAACAGAGCACATTACTTCTATTAACCATTTACTAAGTCAACAAGTAACTAATGACGACATGCTTCTTTCTAATGTGCAGCAGTTTTATGCATTTAGTGGTATTATTTCTCGAACAGATGTGTCTTTTCAAAACCATCTTCCTTTCCTAGGAACAGAGGATTTCTTCTTAATTGTGGGTTTGTAAGCTGCTTCAAAAGGTGTCTTCTTACTGAGAGCCTGGTGACACGCAACCACCCCACTATCCGGATGCGAGCAGCCAGCTTCCTACATCAAGCCCCCAATTAGCTTGCATTCTTTGGCTAAATGTACTCCACAGCCCTTGCAGTCAGCCTCAGGGCTTTGATTTCAGAAGTCTTAGAAATACCTGGGAGTGATTTGAATGTGGCAGCATCAAAACTACAAAAGATAAGCAAGATGCATTTCACCGCCCATCAGCAAACTGTAGGGTTTGACGGCAGACACTGAGCGCTGTATCAAATTCCCTCCATGTGGGTGTTTTGAATAACCAAGCATGTTAACCAGGTTTGTGCTCAGCACTTCCCTTTACCAATAAAAAAGGAGCATTCACAAAGAATCAATATCTAAAGCCCATCAGGCAACTGCTATTACTTTCATGCAGTCCTCAATGCTGACTGTTCACTAAGAAAACCTCGCTTCTGTACCTCTGAAAGGAACCGACGGAAGCTGCCAACCACACTGATGCCACCCTTTCCTTAAGAAGTATAATAAGCTCTTGGGTCACCTTCAAAATATGGTTATGTTCTTTCCCTGGAGTAGAGTTACTGTGAGGTATCAAGTGACTGAAAAAGTGAGGAGAGGAAATAAAATGATTGCTCAGCAGGAAAAGGGTGGTGGTGCCCCAGCCTGACTCTCGGCCCAGAGCAAGGTCATGGAAATTCAGCATGAGCCCAAGTGGGTCTTCGGCAGCGGACACCAGGGGACACCAGCGGGTGAGATCCTGGCACGCACGGTGTTTGTGCGACAGCTGCCTGTATGGTCTCCAGCTCCAGCCTCTGTCCTGCTCTGCAAAGAAAGCCTCACACTGCCGTTTCCCTCTGAGTCATGAGGTCGAGTAAGAATTCCACTGATGTCTTTAAATAGTCTTGGCTCCAGCAAGTGAACCTGGGTGAGGTTACTGAGTGTGCCTGTGTGTGCCCGGCAGGGATAAGCAGATCTCCGGTTGCTGCAGGGGGGTGGTGGAGGGGGGGAATGTGGAGGGGACTTCAGCTGCCTCCCCGTGACTCTGCTGAGATCTGTTTGCAGTGGTTCAGCACATGTACCCACAGGGTTCACGGAACAACGGTATCTGATGATAATGGCAGGAATGGGCCTCTTTGACGGATGGGATATTGACTTTGGGGTCTGGTGGGAAATCCATTTGTCCTGTGAATAAGTTACATGGACACACCCCTCCTTGATCAGCGCTTAGAAGAAGACGGCAGCCTATCCCCCCGCCACTAAAGCTGCCTAAGTCAGCACCTGAGGATGAGCCCCAGAGCCTCCTGGGATCATCCCGATTGCGTCCTTTGGTTCTGAAACTTGGGGCTCAGCCTGCGCTACACACCATCCAGTGTGCTGTCTTTGCTTTAATCTCTCTTTAGTGGGGATCACGACTTGCCGCACTGTGGAGACCCACGTAGGTCTTCTCTTTCAGCACACTTTGAGCTCCTTGGTAGAAGGAGCTGAGCCTTACTCCTTTCAAGCTGTCTGCCCAGGAAAGGTGCTAACAAATATGAATTTAGCTGAATTAAACTAAGGGTAGCAAGAAATTAGATGATCCTGGCCACATCCCCCATTCCTGTCTTGTTATTTTCTGCTGTGTCCTGTAGACAAATGTGCCAAAATACCTGAGTGCTTGGGGATCCACAGATCCAGATCTGTGGATTGGAAGGCATCGTACGCTCACTGCCACGTTCATTCTGATTCTTGAACTCTGAACACACAGTGACATCTCAGGGGCTCACGGCTGGGAGAGTGACCGTGAGGCCCAGCGATTCTCGTGGCAGGAACTCTGTAATGGCGCGTCCTGATCCTGCGTTGAACTAACAGATGTGTAACTCTTGGAATAGAAAACAAAGCAAATAGTATTCTTACAGAGCCTTTTCTCCAGAAAGCTTTGCATGTCACTCAACTCATTTGTAATTTGTAAAATTTTGAAATAAGTAAGAGCTACAAAGTGTTTTATTTCATTAATTTATTTCTTTTTGGCCACGCCCCTTGGCACGTGGGACCCTTGTCCCCTGGTCAGGGATTGAACCTACACCACCTGCACGGGAAGAGCGGAGTCTTAATCACTGGACCACCAGGGAAGTGCCTCGGCTAATTTTTAAAGGACCACAGGTGAAAGCCAAGTAGCAAACATCCTCCTCCTCTGAATATGAACAGGTAATGACTTTTGGGGGTGGGCTGTCTATGCCTTACCTCCTCTTTCCTGTCTTTTGAGCTTTTCCCCTGGTTGTTAGCTCACCTCCGAGAAGGCAAATCTAGGAAGAGAGGAGGAGTGAAATTACAACAGGGGAATGTAACCATCGGCCAGTGTCTCTAGAAAAGCTTGAGGATATGACTGGGCGCAAGAGAAGGGTTGGAAAGAAGATGGACCCTGCGTGCTGGCTCTGTTTGTGTTTATTCTCTGAAAGCCAGCACGCTGCACCCCGTCACCCACCCCCAGACGCCAGCATGAGCGGCTGGACTGCTGCCCTACAGTCATTCTGGAGGCAAAGTTCCTGTGGCTTGTCTCCCCGGGACTCAAGGGGAAGCTCTGCTGGACATGGTCATTGCCGAGATGGCTGGGCGCCAGCTTCTCTTTGGTCCCAAGGGATGCTAGATGGAGGCAGGGGTGTGGGCATGTCTTGCCGGGGCTATGTGGCTACAGGGTGCCAGCTCAGGGACTGAAACCGGATGGTCTCAGCCCCTCCTATATTATACCTGGCCCACAGTAAGTACTTAGTAAACATTTCACTTTTGGTGAACATTGAACCATACCTGCTGTCCTCTCTTCCAAAGGCTGAATCCCACGGCTCCCCAGAAGAATCAGAATTATTTTTCTTTGGGGAAAGAAAACCCAAGTCCTCTATCCACTGATATTCAGAAGGAGATGATATTATGCGAGTTTTTGGAAGAGGCCAGCAGGCTAAGGCTCTTCAGTTGTTTCGGACTCTTTGTAACCCCATGGACTGTAGCCCGCCAGGCTCCTCTGTCCATGGGATTCTTTAGGCAAGAATACTGGACTGGTTACCATGCCCTCCTCCATGGGATCTTCCCATTACCCAGGGATCGAACCCGCATCTCCTGCATTGCAGGTGGATTCTTTACTGTTGAGCCACCTAAGAAGCCCATTTATAGCAGTATACAGAGCTAAGAAGCAAACACCTGCTTAGAAGGGGCGTTCAGCACAACTCAGCACATAGTAACACAAGCCTCGACCCACAGCAACAGGAAGAGGAGAGGGTTTAGACGAGGGAAGTTCCCGTCGGAGTCTGTCGGTGCCTCCAACGCCCGCATCAGGTGTGTTTCCTGTCCTTCAGGTAACTGACGAGCATCTCCAGGCCCCCCTCCAGCAGCTCGGGCAGAGGTTTGGCTAAAGGGTTGCAGGAAATGTGCAGCCCTTTGTCCATGGGGTTCCAGGCGATCCTGGTCAGCCTGCAGAGCATGTAGAGCTCCGCAGGGAGCGTCTGGATGTCGTTGTTGTTCAGGTTCAGCAGCTCCAGGCTGGTGAGCAGGCAGAGCGAGCGCGGGAAGGTGTGGATGTGGTTGCCCTCCGCGATGAAGATCTGCAGGCCGGCCAGGCACTGGATGCTCTCGGCAATGTTCTCCAGGCGGTTGGAGCCCACGTGCAGGAAGTCCAGCTCCTTGAGCGAGAACACGCAGACGGGGATGTGAGCGAAGCGGTTGTGGCTGAGGTTCAGCTTGCGCAGCCGGGACAGGTCGGCGAGGCTGGTGGGCAGCTGGGACAGGCAGTTGTGCGACGCGCTCAGGACCTCCAAGCTCCGGCAGGCGCCCAGTTCCGCTGGCAGCTCCGTCAGGCCGTTCATGTGCACGAACAGGACTTTGAGGCTCTGCAGGAGGCTGACTTCCCGGGGCAGCGTCTTCAGGCGGTTCCCGCACAAGTTCAGGACCACCAGCCGCGTCAGCTTCCCCAGATCGGGCGGGACTGCCCGGAGCTGATTGTGGGACAGGTTGAGCTTCTGCATCTCCGACAGGCCCCACAGGAAGTCGGGCGCGTCCGTCATGCCCTTGGTGACCAGGCTGAAACTGACATGGCGCAGCCCCCGCTTGAGCAGGCAGCGCGGGTCCCTCCCGGGAAGCAGAGCATCGTCCCACGAGGAGAACTTCTGCCTCCCCCGCAGGAGCCCCCGCCCCAGGGGCCCCTTGTCCTTGCGGCGGGCCCCAGACTGCCTGGCCCCCATGTACCTCCGTCCTCCAGCGTCTCTGTCGCCAAGGATGGGGATGGAGTCCGGACCCCGCTGCTAAAGTCCAGCAGGGAGCCGATCGGGTGATGGGAGCCGTGGCCGGTGGTGCCGCAGGTGGAGTAGGACTTGGGGAGGATGAGGGGGGTGGGAATCCCGAATGCCCGGCTCTCGGGGTCCCTGGTGCCTGGGCCTTGGGGTCCCAGATGCCTGACTGGGGCTCCAAGAGCTGCGAGCACCCCCGACTGCGCTGAGGTGGCTTCGCTCAGAGAAGCAGGGCTGAAATGGCACACTGGTCCCCCAGGCTGCGGAACTGAACTGCTTGGTTCCCTCCGAACGCCACGGGCAGCTGTCGCTGTCACTCCGCCTGCACTTTATTGGTCTGGTGTGAGCAAGCAGGTCACGGCGAGGCCGCCTTGACTGTCCCCTCTCAGCTTCTCTGGGGTGTCACAGCTGAGCAGGGCGATTAACCAGCGCATCTCCAGAGAGAAACCAAGGGGGAAAATTGAAGCCAGGGAGTCGGCAAGTCTCAGGCTCATCTTGACCCCAGAGCAGAGCTGGGCTGAATGCTGGTCGCAAAGCTATTATTATATGTTCTCACAGCCGGGAATCGGTAGAAATAATACACACACACATACCCGGATTCAAATTGCTGTGAATCACGGATTGTGAAAACAAGTAGCAGCAGTCTTGATGCCTGGAATCCTCCAGGCCAGGGTTGTACACGGTGCTGGTCAGAGGTGATTTCTTGAGGAGAGGGTGAAGAAGGGTGCAGACTCCACTCCCATTTTCTCCCAGAGGAGCTCTGGGGTCACCTGTTTCACATAGAACTCCTGGATCTGTTCAGGTGACTCCAAATGTCAGGACAGCACATGAGTGATGGCTTAGTAAGGAAAACACGTAAGTAAGGTGCCCATTGTCCTGGAAAGTGGTCTGAAGAGGCTCCCTGGTACACACCTCCCACTCTCTCCATCCCTCTCTCTCTCTCTCTCTCTCTCTCGTTGAAGAAGTTACCTTATTTCCCAAGCCGCTAGAGTCAGCAGTTGGTGTCATGGGCTGAACTGTGCCTGCCCCCCCCCACCAGGATTTCCAATGTTGGAGTCCTTCCAGTAACTCAGAATGTGGCCGTGTTTGGAGACGGGGCCACATTGAGGACACGGGGAGCAGATGGCCATCTGCAGGTCAAGGAGCGAGGCCTCAGAAGCCATCTACCTATTCTCACCTTGTCTTAGATTTGCAGCCTCCGGTATTGTGGAAAAATACATTTCCCTGTTTAAGCCCCTCCACCTATGGAGATTTCTATGGCTGTAACAGCAAGCCCATCCAGCTGGGGCACTGGCGGACATATCTGCATAGATGAAAAATCCTAAAACTAAGTCGTGGTTCAGGGAAGAAGAGATACCAAGGTTGATGACCCAGGTTCTGAGAAAAGGTCTAACGGGCTATGGAAGGCTGGCTTGGCCCGGAGGCCCGTGGCCTTCGCTGGCAGAAGTCCTGGCCGGGCAGTTCTCCTGGACAGTGATACTGGTCCTGTGATCGAGGTCTCAGAGGTGTCACCACCAAGCCTGGAGCTCGAGCTGGGCTCTGGCTGGGTGCCACCCCTGGGGAAGCTCAGATCCCTCCACGGAGGAGGAGCAGCTGGACATGCAAGGCAATGCCAGGCCATTCCTGCCCCACTTGGCCTTTGAGAGACACCTGGCCCCTTTTGCCTGACGAAGCCCCTGGCACTCCTGGACAATGGTGGAAACCTTGGATTTTTTTTATAATGGGATTCTTGACTGTTGTAGCTGTTAACTGAAGAGAAAAAAGCACCATGGCTAAATCTGTACCCCAGGATTTAGAGCAGATCACACCTTATATACGTACATTCCATGTGATGATAGAATTTTGCTGCTTCCATGAGTCTGAGAAATTATGCTACGATATCTGAACTGTTGGGACTAGCAGAGGCTGGGATGGTTTGAGAAAGAGTCACGGCTTTCTTCTTTGTGACAATTATCTCTCTGTCTCTAATACATTCTTACCAATAAAAGATTTCCCTGGTGGCTCAGATGGTAGAGCATCTGCCTGCAACGCGGGGGACCTGGGTTCAATCCCTGGGTCGGGAAGATCCCCTGGAGAAGGAAATGGCAACCCACTCCAGTACTAATACATTCTTACCAATAAATAATTTTTGAGTACTTATCAATAGCCAATATTTATCAAATATTTACTATATGAACCCTAGACACTTTACGAAGAAGATGAATGTTAAAATTACCTCCATTTCAAGGATGAGGAAATGAAGACAAGAGAGAGGTTCAGTTACTAATACAAAATAAAGTCACTCTCCTAAGTTCAGGGTCTACTCAGTGGCAGAACCAGAATTCAAACCCAGGGAGTCCGACTCAACAGCCCTGATTAGAACCATAAGAAAGTGCTAGACTTAACTCTGTAGAGAGCTCGAATAACTACATCTAGGATATGGCTTTCTGTTTTCAAGTTTCTATGGAGTGGGGCTGGAGGGACCATCGGTAAACAAATGACTATGAAACCACACAATAGAAATAACTACACAATTAGGCATTAACCCTGCTTTCTCTACCAACACAACCAGGAGAAGCCAGAGTTAAAATATTCCAGAAGACTTTGGCATGACAAATTCAATCCCCTCCCCCAAATAGTTCAGTTCTTTAGCGAGGTTCTCATCTATCAAGTGGAGGAGCTGTGTGAATTGCTGACTGTTTCTTCTGAGTTTTTGAAACATGGGTGCTGCCTCTTGTTAACCACAGTGATCCAGTCAGAGCAGGTTCATGGAGGGGATGCTCACTGTCTCTGAGCTGTGTCCCTGTCTATGCCATGGAGACCCCATTTCTACCCTACGAGTCAGATTCTTACTGTAAGTGAGACCATTGCAAGGAAGTGCAAGTCAGACTTAACCTCTTTCTGGTGAAAACAGGCAAAATCCTAGCAAGCTTTTATCTTGCTCGCACTAAGGCTGGTCCCTGAAGAATAAACAGTAACTGCTCTGGGCTTTAGAGTTCACTGTGAAGCCCACACATCTGACTTTTGCCGAAAGAGAAGCTGAGTGGATTTCAGTTTGGCGTTAAGTCTCAGAGCACAGCCTTGTTGACAAGTTCTCAAAATTCCAGGGCATGGTAAGTAATGGGACTGTCTTTAAAACCTAAAAAAGGTATGTAATTATCAAAGTATATTTATTATGCCCATCATGGTAACTACGGTTTTATATATTCCAAGTGATTCTTGTTCAACATACATAAATCAACATTTCTTACTTTTTTAATTCCCAATAAAATAAAACTGAAATGAGGAGAGTATAAAATAGTGGATTATGAAAACATCCAGAACTACTCCTGAATTTACACTAATGGAGCATCTATTGAAAATAATTCCCTTTACACATCATGTCTGTTAATTTTGAAGGAAGAAATTTTCCTATTTCAACAGGTTATTAAAATAACCATTTTACTGATTTTAAGTTTTAAAGTAGAAAATATAGAAAAATATGCACACAATCTAGTTAATGATTTGCATATGTAAATTTTGATATTTTTCCTATACATATCTACTTCAATGTGTTTTCTTGTAACAAAAAAGATTTTTTTTTTCATCTCCGTTAGCCCATATTTCCTCAATAGCAGAGCTGGAGGTAGGAGCTCCAGGGCTAAGCTGGCCACATCTTTGCCCAAGCTCTGCTTGCTGCTAGGTTTCACAGACATCTGCATAGGAAGCTGGACCAGTGTGTCTCAGAACAGTTCCTGGCTAAGCATCTGTAAAATATAATGTGTAGACATGATCTGAAAAGCCATAATGAGAATAAAGAGAATTATTTTCAACAGATGTTCTATTAGTATAAATTTAAGATCTGTAAAACGTAATAGTGAAAGGTGAAAGCCAAAGTATGTAGCGAAATGCCCTAAATTCATGGTTATTAATAGTATAGTGGTGGTTCATGATGACCTCAGCAAATAACAGTTGCTCTATGAATGGTAGCTATTCCACACATAGACTTCACACACCACACCCCTAGATTTACTGGAACACCCCCGCCCATTTGATGCTGTTTGTCCTTGTTTGTGAACTTCACACTCTTGTCAAAGGCAACCAGACACGTGTCTATGAAGAGTTTCTAGATCTTTCACTCACCATCTGTTTACAGAGTATTTATTTAGTGCCAAGAGTTGTTTCAGACACTGTTATACAGTTTGATAGTCAGAAGGCTTATAAGATCAATATTGTTAAAGTGAAAGTGAAGAAGCTCACCAGGCTCTTCTATCTATGGGATTTCCTAGGCAAGAATACTGGAGTGAGCTGCCATTCCCTTCTCCAGGGAATCTTCCCGACCCAGGGAAGATCTCCTGCATTGCAGGCAGGTTCTTTACCATCTGAGCCATCAGAGAAGTCCAATATTGTTGACCTTATGTTAAATATAAGGAAACTGAGAGTCAGTGGGGTTAACTGATGCAGAACTAGTTAGTATTAGAATTCTAATCCACACCCAGTCTTCTGATATAAATCCTGTTCTCATACTTGTTCAGTAGCCCAGTCATGTCTGACTCTTTGAGACCTCATGGACTGTAGCACGCCAGGCCTCCCATTGGTCACCATCTCTCAGAGTTTGCCCAAGTTCATATCCATTGCATTGGTGATGCCATCCAGCCATCTCATCCTCTGTTGCTCCCTTTTCTTCTTGCACTTAATCTTTCACAGCATCAGTATCTTTTCCCATAAGTCAGCTCTTCACATCAGCTGACCAAAATTTTAGAGCTTCAGCATGAGTCCTTCCAATGAATATTCAGGGTTGATTTCCTTTGAGATTGACTAATTTGATCTTGCTGTTGAAGGGACTCTCAAGAGTCTTTTCTAGCACCACAGTTCGAAGGCATCAATTCTTTGGCCCTCTGAATAACCTGCCTCTGTCTGCAGAACTTCTCTTCTTAGTAAAGAGGCTTATTACTATTTTATTAGGGCATGCCCTCAACTGCCACCTCAGAGCCACCGCACTGAGAGACAGCTAGCCTGGTGGTCAGCATTGTGAGCCTTGCTTGCCAGGCTGGGAACTCTTGGGTTGTCATCCTGAGTTTATTACTCAGAGGCCATGTGGCCCAAGGCAAGCTACTTAGCTTGTCTGTGTTTCCATGTTTTCATATGTAAAATGGAGATAATCATAGAATTTCATAACGGTACTGTGGGAATTAAATGGCTTAATACACCTAAGACCCATAGAACCCATCTCCACGAGTAACCTGTGAGTGGATATAGGACAGAGCATATGAAGGACGGCCAATTGCACAGCTGCCTTGGGGCTCCGGAACCTCACCCATACAGAGCGAGCCTGGTCTCTTTCCTCTCCTGGACCTTCCTCTTAGCCAAGCTGTGTTGACCATCAGCTTCCCGCAGGGCAAAGCACGCTTTCCCCAGAAAGCAGGAAGCTCTCAGGCAGATCCAAACGCAGCTGTTTCTCTCTCTAAGTCAAGCTTCTCTGCCAAACTCGCTTGTCCACAAAGCTCACCCCTTATCACCCCATGTCCCTGAAACAATTCTGAGGACACAGTAGGTGCTCAATAAATGGTCACTGAAACAAACAAACATGCAGGTCCTGTTGGAAGTCTGATGTGAGGAAAAAGAACAACACAGAAGTCTTTTGGCTTTCGTGCTTATCTGTGTGTTGTTTTTATCGATTGATTCACTGATGTATGGTTGATATACAATACTGTGTAATTTGCATGTAAGCAAATAAGGATTCATATTTTTTAAAGGCTGTATTCCATTTATGATTAATATAAAATATTGGCTATGTTCCCCACATTGTACAATGCACAGTGTGGCACGCATGCTCAGTTGTGTCCAACCCTTTGCACCCCTGTAGGAGCCCACCAGGCTCCTCTGTCCACAGAATTTCCTGGGCAAGGATACTGGAGTGGGGTGCCATTTCCTACTCCAGAGGATCTTCCTGACCCAGGGATCGAAACTGCATCTCCTCTGCCTCCTGCATTCACAGGCAGATTCTTTACCACTGGCACCACCTTGGAAGCCCTGGACCGTGTATCTTCGTAGCTCATTTTATGCATAATAGTTTATACTTCTCAATCCTCACCCCTATATTGTCCCTCCTCCCTCTCTCTCCCCACTAGTAATCTCTCTAGTTTGTTCTCTGTGTTTGTGAGTTATATTCACTAGTTCGTTGTATCTTTTAAATTTCACACAGAAGTGATATCATACAGTATCTGCCTTTCTCTGTCCAACTTGTTCCACTTAGCACGGTGCCCTCTGAGTCCATCCATGTTGCTGCAAACAGCAAAACTTCTTTCCTTGTTTATGGCTGAGTGGTGTTAGCCTGTTTGCTTTTCATTGCGTCTCTGTTCTTATATTTTGATATTTGTCTTCCTAGAGTACCCCTCTTTTTACCCACATCCTGCGTGCCCGGGCTCATCGCAGAATCCAGAACTGTTTTAATGGGAGTATAATTGACACATGACGTTGTATTACTTTCAGGTGTACCACATAGTGATCCATCATTTGTAAACATTGTGAAGATCCCCACAAGGAGTCTAGTCAACACTCATTGTCACGCACAGTCACAGAATCTTGTTTTCTTGTGATGGGAACTTTTAGGATCTTCTCTCTTAGCAACTTTCAAACAAGCAACATTGTGTTAACTTTAGTCACCGTGGTGTACGTTTTGTTGTCAGGGCATTTGTTTCATAACTTGAGGTTTGTGGGTTTTGCCCGCTTCACCCAAGTTGCTCATCTTCACCTCTGCAACCCCTACCCCATTCTCCGTATCTATGAGCTCCTTTTCCTGTTTGTTTTCAGAACTCCCAGTTCAGCCCCCATCGCTGCAGCTCCTTGAACAAAGCTTGGTCCCACAAGCCGAGTCTGTTTCATCTCTCAGAGAAGACCTCACCACAAACAATGATAACTGAGCTTTTAAAAGGGTTGCCTCCAGAGAGAGATAACATTTTGCTATCCCCACTCCTTTCCTTTTCAGGAAATCCTTCTGTGGGGAGAATGCTAGTTCTCCTTACTTCCATTTCTCCTGCATCCTCCCATTTGTCCCTGTGGAGCTGAGTAACCACTGAAGGCGTTATAATCCTGCTCATTTGGGCCCGATCCTCAGAGTGCACTTCATGCTGAACAGCAGTGAAGGAATGAGGAAATAAAAAGATGTTTTGATTAAAAGCCGAGAGAGTAATTAAACACCGAGTCGACATCATGCATAAGTTCATAATGGAAAGCAAGCTCGTGAGTTTAAGAACAATGAGAATCCACATAACATCCTCAGACCCGAGCAGAGCTTCATTAAAGGTTGAAGTTTCAAATTATTGTTAAATTTTAGGATGATAAATTTTTTAACGGCTCAGAAAACAAAAAATAGAAGCAAAAAGAAAAGTTCAGTCAAGGGAAACATACAGCCCCATCTGAGACAATTGCTTCAAACAGGAAATGTAAAATAGGCATGGTGTGTTATTGAACTTACATGTTTGATTAAATTATAAGCTGGAATCTCATTTTAAAACTCCTCCAATGGCCTATTACTGTTTTAATTTCAGATTTGGCATGAACCATGTTAGCAGAACAAAGCTCCCCTCCCTGTCAAGGTGAAGCCCTGAGTTGGAGGGATTCTACATCCAGTTTTAAATTCTTGTTCGAGTAGGATTTGCAGGCAGAGAGCTTGGGATCAAGTCCTTGCTCTGTCACTTTCTAGCTGTGTGACCTGGCGCCAACTACTTAACATCTCTAAACCTCAATTCCCTCCTCTGAGAGACAGGGGTAATAATAATTTGGGATTGCTATAAAGATTAAATGAGATGAAGCAGGTAAACTGTTTAGCTCAGCTCTTGGCAGAAAGTAATCGGTGAATGTTAGTGGTGATGAGTACTATTACAATTGCCCTTCTGCTAGTTTCATGACCTGATAAAGCAAGTTTTCAGTCTGGCTGAGTTTTTTCTGAGAATTAGACTATGTACAACAGTGGCCCAGATTTGGGCTCCAATAAATGATAATATTGGGGCTTCCCTTGTAGCTCAGTCAGTAAAGAATCTGCCTGCAAGGCAGGAGACCCGGATTTGATTCCTGGGTTGGGAAGATCCCCTGGAGAAGGAAATGGCAACCCACTCCAGTATTCTTGCCTGGAGAATTCCATGGACAGAGGGGCCTGGCAGGCCACAGTCCATGGGGTCACGAAGAGTAGGGCATGACTTAGCAAGTAAACAACAAATATAATATCAACATAATCATCATCATGATCTCCCTGGGCCATTACTTGATTTTCAAGTGTTTGCATTTTAGCTGAAAGGAAGGGAGTTAAGATGCCTCTATACTTAGAGTGAGAAAGACAAACACCATATGATATCACTTATATGAGGAATCTAGACTATGACTACAAATGAACTTATCTACAAAACATAAACAGACTCACAGACAGAGCAAAGTGTGGTTGCCAAGGGGGAGGGGCTAGGCAAGGGGTGGGCCAGGAGTATGGGGTTAGCAGATGCAAGCTATTACAGAGAGAATGGATAAACAACAAGGTCCCACTGTATAGTACAAGGAACTATATTCAATATCCTGTAATAAACCACAATGGAAAAGAATATGAAAATGAGTATATATATCTATATATACGTATATGCTGCTGCTGCTAAGTTGCTTCAGTATTAAGTATGCGGTTAAGTATGGGAAATGCTTTAAAATTTTTGCAGTTATGAATTATGTCCAACTAAGTCAATTTTATTTGCACATTAGCACATGTCCTGTGGTTGCACAGACTTATCTCTTGTGCTTGTCCCATCGCAAGCTCCAGGCAGGCACCTAGGCTTCTTCTCCAGCCCAAGCAGGACCCGTGTTCCACTGCGCAGAGTTCTTGTCTTTGCAAATCCCTGTGCACTGCCTACTGCCCCAGCTAAGTTCCTGAGGGAGGCACTTGTTGGAGTGGCTGTAAATTGATGGGATCTTGACCACCCCCTACCCCCACCCCCCTGTCTGGAGACTAGACTTAAAGAAAGAAGCAGTTGCCCAACTTCCTGTCTGGTTTTCCTACGAGGTTTTGACATCATAAGTCCAATAGAGAGAGCTCAGAACCGAGGAAAGGATGCTGAAGGAGAAATTTTAAAATTTGGTTGAGTTTAAACCGAAAATTACTGCAAAATCTATGATCTGAATTGTCTTTTTAAGGAAGGTTTTGTGTATGTTTTCCATTTCCAGGCAGCTCTGAGAGCTTGAGAAAGACTTCAGTTTAGTTATAAGAAAACAAAAAGTTATTTTTTTGTACACCTCGGTTTGGTTAAAAATCATGCAGGCTCCATCTCCAGAACTTTTTAGAACTCAAAAACAAAATTAATGAAAACATGATGGGAAAGAAAGCAAAACATGTTTTCTTTTTTTTGAAAGGGAAAAAAAAACCTTTGCCATGGTTTGTGGCTCTATAAAAATTTGTGTATTTGGTTCAATTTGTTCTGCAGTTCAGTAAATTGGAGCAGTTTGTTTTGGCTTTTGGTTCAGTTCACATCCCTGTAAATTCGTCCTTTGAGAAGCAAATATGCTCCCAAAGAATAAGTCTAGAATAGTACCTTTGTTTTTGTTGTTCAGTTGCTAAATCATGTCCGACTCTATGACCCCATGGACTGTAGCACGCCAGGTTTCCCTGTCCTTCGCCATCTCCCAGAGTTTGCTTAAATTCATGTCTGTTGACTGGTACCTTATGCCCCACAAAATCTCCTCTATCAGTTTGTCAGCATATGAAATACAAGGTGTGGAATCAAATGCGCTCTCAGAGGCTTCTGTCTCCATGTGTGGACTTGTGGCCTCAGGGAAGCCCAGTCTCATTCTCATGCTGAGATATTCACTCGTGCTCCCAGGTGAGCTGGATTCACTGAGAAGCTACTGCAGCTTAACCTTAGGGCCTCTCACTTGCTCAAGATACTTACAAGGCACCAAGCGAGTCCCTAGTGATGAGCTCACATTGTAGAATTTTTTAAAAAATGAAATGTATAAAGGTAAGGAAGTAACTTCAGCTACAATCCACTTGACTTCCCCTCCAATCGCTCTTCCCCCCAGTTCAAAAGTCATTGGAGCAGCTAAGCATCATGGTGGGGTGGGGGGCATATGGGAAGAATTTGGACAAGGTACGTATCTTGTTTGCAAGATTCTCTGTCACTTCCATAGATAATTAAATCATTGCTAGCCATCCTGGAGTGGGTTCCAGGATGACTCGACACTCACCATATTCCATGATTAGTGCCATGATGTGGAGGTGCAGAACTGGAGGTCAGACTGAGATATAAATGCATCGTGGCTCCTGGAACCAGAAGCAAATCTTTGGAAAGTTCTTTCAGCTGTTAGATATGGTGGTACATTGTTTGCACGTTTGGGTATAATAACTCTTCCCACTCTGCATATTCACTCTTTCACATTGTTTTGCTGTACTTCCCATGAAGAAATGGTGTCTGTTTCCCAATGTCTTGAATTCAGGCTACACATGAGACTTAGTTTGACCAACAAAATATAGCAGAAGTGATGGATTCAGTTTCTAAAGGTCAGTGAGTTGTTCAGGCTGAGGGCTTTCAGAGTCCACTCTCGCCCTATTTCTATCATATGAAGAAGTCCAGGCTAGCTCCCTTGAGGATGAACATCCATAAGGAAAGAGATGTCCAGCTGACAGCCGATGCCAACCAGTGGAGACATCGATGACCGCAGCCCCAGGAGTGATGGCAGGTGAGACCAGCAGAACCACCCAGCTAAGCCCAGCCCTGCTCGCTGCCCCAGAGGATCATGAACAAATATAATATTCGTTGTTTAAAGTAGTTATGTTTAAGGGTGACTTGTTATACTACAACAGATAACTAACTCATACAGGTAAAATTGTACACAGTAGATTTGGTTTTCATCCATGCATAGTAAAATCAGAAGTGGTCTTCTGTCTGGGGTGTTCTCAACAATGCCATGTATAAAATTATAAGTCATACATTTTCCTTTGTTACTTTCCATCCTTCCTNTACAACAGATAACTAACTCATACAGGTAAAATTGTACACAGTAGATTTGGTTTTCATCCATGCATAGTAAAATCAGAAGTGGTCTTCTGTCTGGGGTGTTCTCAACAATGCCATGTATAAAATTATAAGTCATACATTTTCCTTTGTTACTTTCCATCCTTCCTTCTTTCCTTGTCTTTCTCTCTCTTTTTTTAATAGTAAAAAATAAAGATCACTCAAGCCTCTTAAAATGCAATTTGAAGATGCTTCAGAAAGTTTTAGTATAAGAAGTAAGAACTCATAGACTTGTTATTTGAATGTCTAAGAAGAGAATCTTCTCTTGTGATCTTTAACTTTATTTTTTACTATTAAAAAACAAAGAAAAATCAGGTTAAAAAAATAAATAGCAAACCCTAATAGAGCACACCCTTGTTTAACTTCTATGCAGAGTACATCATAAGAAATGCTGGGCTGGATGAAGGACAAGCAGGAATCAAGATTGCCAGGAGAAATATCAATAACCTCAGACATGCAGATGACACCACCCTTATGGCAGAAAGTAGTGGGGTCACAAAGAGTTGGACACGACTGAGTGACTGAACTGAACTGAACTGAATAGAGCACAATTCTGCAGTGTAGATAGTTTTTACTTTCAAGCCAATAAAAAAAAGAAAAAAAGAACTAAAAAATTGTTCCAGAGAAAAGGAGCAAAAGGAAAAATGACAATTAAAGGTAATATATATGATACTTGATTGGATCTTGAACCAGAAAAAATTAATGTTCTTATTTTATTATGAGGACATTAGTGGGATAATTCTGAAGTTTGAATAAGGTCTGTAGAGTAGATCACAGTGTTGTATCAATTTCAACTTTATGCTTTGAAAATCATTTCATGGTCATATAAGAGAAAGTCATTTTTAAAAAGAAATACATAGTGAAGCATTTAGGAGCAAAGAAGCATGATGTCTATATCTTACTCTCAAATGTGCATACAAATGTGTAAGAAAATGTGTATACAAATATAGCTTTAAATATGTGTATATTTATTTCAAATTAAAGTGTTGATTTTTTTAAAAAGTAATGGGAAGATGAAACAAAAGTGGTAAAGATGAACAATTAAATAAATTGAAGCTATTCTTTCAGTGTGGAGCAAACTGTAAGAACCACATGGTGAGTCGACAAGAAGAAAGGAAATAGAAGTTTTAAACAGGAGCAGACATATTTTAATACCTAAAATTAACAAAAGAACTGAGGGATTTACCCAAGATGTGTTTAGGAGGTAGGCAAGTATAGTTAAAGGCAGCAATTGGAGAAAATAAAAGCATTTCACTTTTGTGCCCTGAGCTCAGATTGTTCAATGCACGAGTCTTGCTCTAGGACCTTACCTGGAATCTGGAAGAGAATCCTGAAAGCAGAGGGCTGAAGTAAAAGAGGAAGAAATAGAATCTATTTCTTCACAGGTGTTACTAGCAGAGGGTGGTGTAGCCGAGGAGATGCTGCTTTCAGGAGTCAGAATGCCAGGATTTACGTTCAGCCCCCGCTTTGCCCTTGGCTCTGGAGATATCACTCAACTCACTGGATCTCGACTCAGTTATCTATAGACTCAGAAGCAGTAAACCAGACCTGGGAGTCCTCCATGCTTTAGGGGGCTAGGTTTTTGTTAACTTTTCTGTATGTTTGTTGTTGATGTTTATCCTTTTCAACCATTTTGAGTCATGAGATTAGCATCAGCAGTGGAAGAACACAGACTTCTGTTTGCTGACCTACTTCAGAAAGCCTTTGGTGTCTCCTGGTTAAAAATAATTTGCTTGGCTCCAAAAAGATGGTTGTGAAACTTTTTGACAGGCCCTTATATGGAAGGACTTGACTGTGGTTAGCCGGTTTCAAATGGTGCTTGTTGATGTTGCTGAAGACAAACCCTTTCCAGAATACTCTTGTAGAAAAAGAGGCTGCTGTGGCACCTTGATTCTGAGTTCAGCCCGACTCCTGCAATGACTTTCAAAGACGATGACCTTCCCAAATCCCTCCAGCTCTTATCCTCAGGCATCCAACTCCGTGTCCTTTTCGTGTTTACTCCTCGCACTTTCTCTTCTTTCCCTCTCTCTCCCTCCCCACCCCCTGCCTCTCTCCATCTATTTTCTGTTCCATTTACTTTCACTGTCTATTCTACTCTCTGGAAGAATGCCTAGGGCTCACTGTCTTACAGACTTTCAGTAAACAGAAGAGTTTTATTGTGTCATTGGGGCTAATCTAGCTAGTTGATGGAACTGCTGAATCTGTTAAACCTGTAAAATGTCATTCTTGGGATTATGTTAAGCCTTGTGATTAGTTAATAAAAACCATTACCCTGAAAAAAGCCTGTTTGGCAATTGTGTTCTCATCTTCAATGTCCCACCTGCCCCCTCTCCCCCCATCGCCCTCCTCCTCTGGCTGCGGCTCAGGGCAGGGGTCCATATCCTGGTACCTTTGCCCTATGAAGGGAAAGTGAAAGTCATTCAGTCGTCTCCAACTCTTTGCCTCCCATGGACTGTAGCCTGCCAGGCTCCTCTCTCCATAGGATTCTCCAGCCAAGAATACTAGCCCATATGCCTCTGCCCTAGCAGATGCCACAGTGTCCGATACTCAGCAATGATACTGGATTCAGAAAGAGACAGACAGCTAGAAAGAGTAGGTGTGCCAGATAGTAAATGTACACAGGCAGATTGGAAAGGGAAGGAGGAGAGGAGAAGCAGGAGACCCAATTCCTTTGATGGTGACTATCTAATTTTCCTAACGTGCTTCCTGATTTCCCTTCCCCTCCCCCTCCCCCCTTCTTCTTCTTCGTCTGGCCTTTGTTAAATCTCTTTTCACATCTTTTCTCTAGGTTCTCTCATAGTTCCTTTCTCATCGGGTATTCCAGTGACCTTATCCTTTTCAGGCCTGTCCACCCGCAAGATCCCCCATTCCACCCCGTCTGCTTAGGTAACACGCACTAACCTGGTAGCTCTTCCCAGGCACAAGGATATTTGCATTTTCAACTGGGTTTCCCTGACTTTCGGACCTTTTTAGAGATCCAGCAGTCAAGTAAGGGTTATCTGTATTTAAGAAATCACCCACCGTGATCCATTCTGGTTTGGATGAAAAACTGTAGTGTTTTATTCATTTAGATGACGGCTCTTGCCATTTGGTTTTTAATTCAATGTCATCATTTGGTAATGTTATTTTTTAATATTCCTGACTGGCTTAAAAAAAACCAATTAAGGACTTTGGAAGTATGAAACAGTAATCAAAAGTGAGTATTTTTAAAAATTATGAAATGGAAATGAGGAAGAGCCTAAATAAATAGTGGCAGATGGTGGAGGACTGGAAATCAGAATGATGGAGAAGAGGACAAAGGAGTCTTAACCAAGGAAAAGAAACATCTGTGCACATTTAGTATCTTAATTCAGGTAAATGTCAAGGAATGAAAGCTGTGAATGAAACAAGAGAAGCGAGATGTCCTCATTCATATATCACCAACCATCAGGGAAATGCAAATCAAAACTCACATCTCTTAGGATGACTGTTATCAACAAGACAAGAAATAACCTTTGGCCAGGATTTGGAGGAAAGAGAACCCATGTACACTGTTGATGGGAATGTAACCTGATGCAGCTAGCATGGAAGGAGATTCCTCAAAAAGACTAAAAGTAGAAGTACTCAGCAATCCTACTTCTGGGTATTTATCCAAAGAGAATGAATACAGGATGTTAAAGAGGTATGTGCTTTCCCATGTTCACTGTGGCCCAAATATGGAAATAATTTAAACGCCTGTCATTGGATAAATGGATAAAGAAGATGTGGTACATGTACTCATTCAATGGAATATTTATACAGCCACGAGTAAGGAGGACAACCTACCATTTGTGGCAACAGGCATGGTTCCTGAGAACGTTATGCTAAATGGAATAAGTCAGAGAAAGACAAATATTGTATGACATCACCTATATGAGGGATATATGACATAACCCAAAGCCACATATTCAGGTCTCTGTCTCAAAGAGGAGCCAGACAAGGTACATAAACACAAGGAACACAAAGATTGAGTCCTAACTGTAGCCAGGTAAAGAGATGGGGAAGAGTTTGCTTCCTGGTACCTTGGTCCATGTGCGTCATAGGGTCTCACTCCCACCAAAAGCTTGTCTCTACTCCTGAACACCTTCCTAAGCTTCCCTTTTGAGGGAGGGCACAGTTGAGCATCATGTCTATCCACACCCGGAAGATACAGCTCTTTCTTTAGCTAAGTTTCCATTAAGAAAAAGTTACTGCATGATTTGATTGGCAGTTCAAAGAATAAGCAGAAGTCTGAAGATCAACTCATAGCAGATCTGGAGTCTGCAGGGACCACCAGTGTCCCCGTAAAAGTTGGTAGTAGCCTCTTAGGAAACATTCATTGGGATTGTGGTTTTGAAAATGACAAATCAATTTAAAGTAATGTTTCTTCTGGTAGACAGAAAAGCACAGCTAGCCTCACACCCATCCCAGGCTGACATTTCCCTGAAGCTCCTAGCTTCATCCTTTCAGTGTGTCACAAATGTGTGACACAAATATAGCAGAACTGAACGCGCCCGCAACAGTGCCAGACGCTTTGAAAGGGCCGGCACAGCAGTCCACATGCCCAACATAAATGAAGCATCAGCGACCACAGGACAACAGAAGGCCTAAATGAACAGAGATGCGCAAAAGAGTCAGGTTTTTTAAGATCATCCCTGAGTGGATGCAGCCATTGGCTTCATCATTTTTTCCCAGACCAGGGCTGAATGGTTGAGTAGGAAGATTTGGGAAATCCCTAGCAATCAGGGAAGGATCCCAGACATGCAGAACTTCCAAGCAGCAAACCCAGGCTGTCTTGCTGGGGAAATAGTTTTCTGGGAGGCTTAGGAAATGAATGGAGGGAGAAGCAGAAGGCAAAAGAGAAATGGGTAAGCGTGTCCTCTTTTTCAAAGTGAAATCCTCAAGTCTCAGAAAACCTTTCCTATTTGAACTGTGGTGCTGGAGAAGACTCTTGAGAGTCCCTTGTATTGCAAGAAGATCAAATCAGTCAATCCTAAAAGAAATTAAGCCTGAATATTCATTGGAAGGACTGATACTGAAGCTGAAGCTCTAATACTCTGGCCACCTGATGTGAAGAGATGACTCATTAGAAAAGACCCTGATGCTGGGAAAGATTAAGGACAGGAGGAGAAGCAAGTGGCAGAGGATAAGATGGTTGGATGGCATCACTGACTCAATGGATATAAGTTTGAGCAAACTCCGGGAGATAGTGAAGGACAGGGAAGCCTGGCATGCTGCAGTCCATGGGGTGGCAAAAAATCAGATATGACTTGGCGATTGAACACCAACAACAACTGCATTTGACTCTAAATCCATAGCGGGGGATGAAACTGGAGCCGATTATACGGAGTGAAGTAAGCCAGAAAGAAAAACACCAATACAGTATACTAACACATATATATAGAATTTAGAAAGATGGTAATGATTACCCTGTATGCAAGACAGCAAAAGAGACACAGATGTATAGAATGGACTTTTGGACTCTGAGGGAGAGGGAGAGGGTGGGATGATTTGGGAGAATGGCACTGAAACATGTATACTAACATGTAAGAAATGAATCGCCAGTCTATGTTCGATACAGGATACAGGATGCTTGGGGCTGGTGCACGGGGACGATCTGGAGAGATGATATGGGGTGGGAGGTGGGAGGGGGGTTCAGTATTGGGAACTCATGTACACCGATGGCGGATTCATGTCAATGTATGGCAAAACCAATACAGTATTGTAAACTAAAATAAAGTAAAAATAAAAATTAATAAATAAATATAAAAGTGAATAAATAAATCCATAGGGGGTCATGGCTCATGCAAAGTCTAATGGCACCAAGCCTGATGTTTCACAGGTAGGAGGAACCTACTGAAGGTATTGAACTATTTTTATCTTTAACTTGGTTAATTCTTCATTCCTGCTTTCCCCCAAACCCTGGATTCTCCTTTAACATGACTTTGGTTCCATGAAATCCTAACATCTGATTAGAAGTGGAAAGGCAGGCAGAGAAGATAGAATTATGTAAATTGAAATTAGTATAAATAGTAAATTTGAGGACTTCCCTGGTGGCTCAGATGGTAAAGAATCTGCCTGCAATGTGGGAGACCTGGGTTAGATCCCTGGGTTGGGAAGATTCCCTGGAGGAGGGCATGGCAACCCACTTCAGTGTTCCCACCTGGAGAATCCCCATGGACAGAGAAGCTTGGTGGGCTAAAGTCCATGGGGTCACAAAGAGACTTTCACTTCCAGTCAAGATGGAATGTAGAAAAAAGAGGACAAAATCCATGAAATGATGATTTTCAGAAATTGGACAGAGGAAAGTGATTCCTGAGAAAGGAGAAACAGACGAAGTTAGCCCAGCATCACCTGGAGGGGAGGGCCATCAGGTAGAGCCGGGCAGGCTCTCTGAGTTCCCGAGAAGGTGCTGGGAGGACGAGGAAGTCAGAAGGGCTGGAGGTCTCTGGGCAAAGAACCAGAGAGGCAAGAGCTCCATAGACAGAACTCAAAATCTGCAGAGGGCCCCCTCCCCTCAGCTTGCAGAATGCTGATCAGCATCTGCACGTGATGAAACTACCCAAGGCCAGGAAAAGAACCACCAGAAAGGATTACAGAGAACAGCTGCTTCGGCTCACGTGGGACCAGCCATCATTCGGGCAGGAAAACTGGAACCCTTGTCATTTATACCACATCAGCTGGGGTGGAGGGGGTAGAGGAGGGATGGAGAAGGAGTTTGAATTAGCAGATGCAAACTATTATATATAGGATGGATAAATACGATCCTACTGTATAGCACAGGGAGCTATATTAATATCCTGTAATAAAACCATAGTGGAAAAGAGTATGAAAAAGAACATATATGTGTGTATATAACTGAATCACTCTACTGTAGAGTAGAAATTAACACGGCACTGTAAATCAACTATAGTTGAATAAGATAAATATAAAACTTATATTATCAGCTTAAAGACTCATGTAGTACTGACATAGTAGTGAAAAAAACTTCAAAAGGGGATCTGCTTGGACCCAGTCAACAAAGCTAAAAGCAAGCCACAAAAGGATCCAATCCTTTTGAAGGAAATGAACAGCATTCCAGAACGAAACTCAGAAATATATATAGTAACACATAACATCCAGATTCAAACAAGGTAAAATTCAAACCATTATTGTTATCCAATCAGAGAGTGCTAGACAGGCAAAGAAACAGGAAAAGATGACTCAGTTGCAGACTGGAGGTGGGTGGGTGGGAAGGCATTTGCAGCTCTGATACTTAAGGAAGAAATAATATTAATTCTATACAAACTCATCAATGAAATTTCAGATGAGGGAATGCTCACCTATTCATTCTGAGACCAGCATTCCTTGGATACCAAAACTAGACAAAAATGTTACAAGAAAGATGACTAATATCCTTAAGAATATAGATGTAAAAATCCTTAACAAAGTTGTAGCAAATTTAATCAAACAATATATTGAAAGGATAACATATCAAGTCCAAGTGGGGTTTATTCTAGAAATGCAAGGTTGATTTAACGTTTGAAAATCAATCATATAATTCATATATTAACACGCTACATGATCACCTCAATAAATGCAGGAAAACTACTTGGCAAAATTCAACATCTGATAAAAACTGATATTCCTGATAAAAAAAAACTGTTCACAGACTAGAAATAGAAGGGAATTTCCTTGACCCGATAAACAGCATCTACAAACCACCTACAGGTAACATCATACTTAGTGGCTAAAGACTGGAGTCTTTCTCTCTGAGATCAGAAACAAGGAAAAGATGTCCACTCTTATCACTTCTATTCAACATTGTACTAGAGGTCCTAACCAATGCAATTAGAGAGGGAAAAGAAAGAAGAATCTTTTATATTAGAAAGGAAGAAGGGAAACAGGAGCAAAAATTATCTAAGAATATGAAGAAACTTTGGTATATGTGTGTATGTGCGCTAAAACTTTTCAACTTATATTTTAAACATGTACTGTTTCTTTCATATCCACTATACCTAATAAAACTAAATAAGTAAATTAATTTCCTAAATTGTTCAATTAGGAAAAATAATATTATGTGTGTGTGTGTGTGTGTGTGTGTGTGTGTGTGTGTAACCTTCTAGTTTTCAAAGAAATACTACTTTCATTTCTGATTTTCCCAAGACCCTAGGGGAGTTAGGAGGTGGAGTAGTGTTGTTTCCATTATTCAGAGGACGTCTGATCTCAGAGAGGCAAAGAATCTTGAAGTTCCCATGGTCAAGCAGTGGTAGACCCACAGTTAGCATTCAAGTTTTCTAACCACTGGGACAATCACAATACCTGCGCTGTTTAAAATATAAGTCTCAGGGGAAACATTGTGATTGACTTGTTGGAGATCCCATTAGCTAAATTCAACCAATAAATCTCCAACATCATTGATAATAGGTTTAGAATAAGATCAAAGTTACAAGCGATAGTTTGAGAGGATTTTCAATCACAAAATGCAAAGTACCTTACACTCTAGCCACCCTGATGAGTTATTGGATAGTTTATTGATCAGTCGTGTTGGGTAATCATTGTAAATCTGGAAGCTGTAGGACAGAGGATCTGTGTAATGGCACCCAAGTCATTCCCAATAAAAGAAGGAGTGCCTAAAGGAAGGTTTTCTTTCTGACTAACACACTCTCCTTGTGACTCCCAGATTCTTAGCAATGCTCTTGTTCTTAACTATGGATGCATTTTCTCTCCACATGTATTTGAGTGTTTCCTTTATCTAAAACATCTAATACCCAGTGAAGGACAGGGATGGCCCCTGCAGTTGAAAGCTCTACACTGTATCTGTAACAGGGTTTGAATACATATGGGAAACATAAAATCCCAAGTCCTGCTTTATTGCTCCCCAGCTAGGTTTCTTGGACAAGACTTGCACCTGAGCTCCAGCTTTCATGTTGCATCTAAAGAGGGCAGATTGTTATGGAGGAATATCTGAAAGTGACCCTGTTGCCCTTCCAATCAGTCCTTCTTGGAAATGAGGACTACAGTAGGCAAACAATACAATCATTGTTTTTATTTTCAGTTTTCTACCGGAAACTGGTCTGTTCAACTTGTGAACTAGACAGACTATTCATCCCTTGTCGGGGCCACCCCTTTCACCAATCCTTCTCAGTTAGCTTAATGAGCCCCACTTCGCTGTCTGCCCTCTCCTCTCACTTTTCTGGCTGTGTAAGATTCCTAGCTGCTTTTCAGTTCCTCCCTTGAACTTTAATCGTTCAAGGACATTTCTGTTTCCTCCAGTGCAGTGTGAGCACCTTGAAAGCAGTATTACATTTCACTCAACTGTCTCCAATACTTCGGCCACCTGACGTGAAGCGCCAACTCGTTGGAAATGACCCTGATGCTGGGAAAGATTGAGGGCAGGAGGAGAAGGGGAAGACAGAGCATGAGATGGTTGGTGGTGTCACCGACTCAATGGACATGAATTTGAGCAAACTCCGGGAGATAGCGAAGGACAGTGACGCCTGCGTGCTGCAGCCCAGGAGGTCACAAAGAGTCGGACATGACGTAGTGACTGAGCAGCAGCAGGCTCACCACACAAACCTCTCTCCTGGCTAATTCATAACACTGAGCAGATATGAAGATGGGTAAGAGAAAAGAATGCAACAGATAAAATGCACAACTGTGTGTCCATGGCTTAGATTACGAAACGGCGTATTACCACGACCTTGGGGATCCCACCTGTGTCTCTCACCAGTCCCATCGTTGACATTGTTTAACTTAATCATATTTAAAGTCACATAATATCTTACAGACTTTGCTGAATGATGTAAGGAATTTGGAGCACCATAACTTTGCATACTCCTCTTTTGTACTGCAGTTTTTTATCTTGTTTTTTAAAGCCTACAGGGTTGACTGATACTATTTTACACGGCCATCATTTGCATAGGTTTATCCCTCCTTGTGCTCTCTCTTACATCTCAGTTCAGTTCAGCAGTCACTCAGTCATGTCCGACTCTTTGAGACCCCATGAATCGCTGCACGCCAGGCCTCCCTGTCCATCACCAACTCCCAGAGTTCACTCAAACCCACGTCCATCGAGTCAGTGATGCCATCCAGCCATCTCATCCCCTGTCGTCCCCTTCTCCTCCTGCCCCCAATCCCTCCCAGCATCAGAGTATTTTTCAATGAGTCAACTCTTCTCATGAGGTGGCCAAAGTACTGGAGTTTCAGCTTTAGCATCATTCCTTCCAAAGAAATCACAGAGCTGATCTCCTTCAGAATGGACTGGTTGGATCTCCTTGCAGTCCAAGGGACTCTCAAGAGTCTTCTCCAACACCACAGTTCAAAAGTATCAATTCTTTGGTGCTCAGCCTTCTTCACAATCCAACTCTCACATCCATACATGACCACAGGAAAAACCATAGCCTTGACTAGATGGACCTTTGTTGTCAAGGTAATGTCTCTGCTTTTCAATATGCTATCTAGGTTGGTCATAACTTTCCTTCCAAGGAGTAAGCGTCTTTTAATTTCATGGCTGCAGTCACCATCTGCAGTGATTTTGGAGCCCCAAAAAATAAAGTCTGACACACTCAAAGGCTTTGGCATAATGAATAAAGCAGAAATAGATGTTTTTCTGGAACTCTCTTGGTTTTTCCATGATCCAGCGGATGTTGGCAATTTGATCTCTGGTTCCTCTGCCTTTTCTAAAACCAACTTGAACATCTGGAAGTTCACGGTTCACATATTGCTGAAGCCTGACTTGGAGAATTTTGAGCATTACTTTACTAGAATGTGAGATGAGTGCAATTGTGCGGTAGTTTGAGCATTCTTTGGCATTGCCTTTCTTTGGGATTGGAATGAAAACTGACCTTTTCCAATCCTGTGGCTACTGCTGAGTTTTCCAAATTTGCTGGCATATTGAGTGCAGCACTTTCACAGCATCATCTTTCATCTCAGATTTACATTTGAAGTCTCCTTCCTTTTCATGAAACACTGCCTTCAGAATTTCATTAACAAAAGTTACTGCTAGAAGGCACATCACTGGTGGTCCAGTGGTTAAGACTCCCAGCTTCCAAGGCTGGAGGTGTTAGTTCTATCCCTGATCAGGTAACTAAGATCCCACAGGCCTTGGGGCATGGAAAAAAAAAAAAAACCAGCTGGAAAAGTTTTTATTGATCTGAAAATTAGCTTATTTTACTTTCATTTCTGATAGATTTTCCTTTTGCTAAACACACAATTCAAGGTGGAATCTGTTTTCTCTGTGTGTGTGCTAAGTCACTTCAGTCATATCTGACTCTGCAACGCTATGGGTTGTAGCCCACCAGGCTCCTGTGTCCATGGGATTCTACTTCTTCTGTGAGTCTATTTCTGTTTTGTAAACAAGTTCGTTTGTATTATTTTTAAAAGATTCTTATTAGGTTATCAATATCTTTTTTTTATTTTGTAGCCCAGCAGGATTTGTTGGTTAAGTGGGAAAACTGGTCAGGGTATCTTGTATCCAGACTGTTGGAATCACAAACTTTCTACTGTCTTTTCATTGCTATTGCAGCAGTGATCATGTGTAAACATAGTCTCATTTACAATGATGGAAAAGACGTTACTTTGGGAAAATATGCTTCCTTTTCTTTTCGCCTTAGCGAAGTTCTTGAGAGAGGGGGAAAAACAACAGAACCAAAGAACCAAGGTCACCAGGGAGACACAAAGGATTAAAAGCAGGCAAGTGGGAGGCGGGCTGTACTAACTCCTGAGCTGGAAGCAGTGAGCTCCCCTCAGCTGGATGGACTTCCGTGGTCAGGACAGGTGCATCTCAAGAGGCTTGGGAGGATAATGCTGGACACTAGCAAGGCTCTAAATTTAGATCTCTTTCCAGAAATGACACTCATTTAGATGGGGTTCTTAGACTCATCAGATACTGTTGATGAAAACTAATTGGAAACTCATTTTTCTAGGTGTCTGCATCAGAAACTCTATAACTCAACATGGATTATTAGATTTGTATTTCTGCCTGAAAATCCAACCAAATTTGAATGTTTTGCTTCCTGGTTCAAAGCTTGAACTTTGCTCTTTTCATTGAATGCCCCCAAACGGTAGATTAATATTAAATATTAACCACTCTATATTGCTTACATTTAAAAGTATAATTTGATAAGAGCTTTTCTCTAACCTGTGAATGCACTTCAACTGTGAATGAATTCCATGAATATGTGTTCTATTCAACAATTAGTAGAATCTGAAAGAAGTAATTTCTTCTCTGTCAAGCCGTTTCCACTAGATTGTCAAATCTTATTGATTTGACTTCTGTATGTAATTTGTGGCTCCATGTAATTTGGGCCTTTGGGTCTCTTTTCATTTAATTTTAAAGTCTTCTGGGAATCACTTCTCTCTTGTCATGCATTACTTGAGAGTTATGCAGAATAATTTTCCATTTTGATGAATGAACCAGGTAGGGAAGACAGGAAGATTCCAATCTCTACTAAGCACTGTTCACACCCGGATAAAAGAAAAATAGAATATGCGTTTTTTTCTCGGCATTTTATAATTTTCCCCAAATGTATTAGTGGCAGTTTCTTAGCCATATTTATTAATTTCTTATGAAAATCCAGTCAAAATATTTTGATCTTGCCAGTAATCTTTCAATATTTGCTGTTTTTTTAATAAGCCCTTATGACTGTTTTGATAAGTGAAGATGAATGATTCTTCTGAGACAAATTCACTTTTATCTGGTTTTTTTTTTTTTTTTCAGATTTAAGACATGAGTTTGAGCAAATTCCGAGAGATAATGAAGGACAGGGAAGCCTAGCATGGTGCAGTCCATGGGGACACAAAAAATCAGATGTGACTTTGCAACTGAAGAACAACAACAAAACTATGTAAATAAGTATATGAGGGACTTCTGTGATGTTCCAGTGGCTAAGGCTCCACACTCCCAACGCCAGGGGGCCCAGATTCAATCCCTGGTCAGAGAACTAGCTCCCACATGCTGCAACCAAGAGTTCACATGCCGTAACAAAGATGGAGCACATAAGATGTGGTGCAGCCAAATATTAAATTTTTAAGTAAAATATTTAAAAATAATAATAAACATAAAAATCAAGTGCATTATATGGTAAAGTCTTTCAGTTATAAATATAATAGTTAATATATTGTTTAACTTATTCCTGATAATCAGAATTTTTATTGATAGTTTTTGATTCTACTTCTGAAGATCTGCAATAGAAAGAGTTTTGATCCTGAATTCGAGCTGATGTAATAGGTCTCTGAAGTTAGCTCATAGAAATGTTTAGTGTTAGCCGCTCAGCTGCGTCTGACTCTTTGAGATCCCGTGAATTGTAGCCCACTAGGCTCCTCTGTCCACGGCACTCTCCAGGCAAGAACACTGGAGTGGGTTGCCATTCCCTACGCCAGGAGATCTTCCCAACCCAGGGATCGAACCAGGGTCTCCCGCATGGCAGGCAGGTTCTTTACCATCTGAGCCACCCGGGAAGCCATAGAAACGTTTATACCCCTGTTATTTCACTAGGGGGAGCTGTTGGTCCTTCATTCCTCAATGAAGCAGCCGAGGAATCCGCCCTGTGAGGCTCCTTTCTGATTAAGTGGTTCATCATGTCAGGCTCGGCACAATTATCAACAACCTCTCTAATCCTTCAGAGAGGCAGTAAAGAAGCTCCGAGAAAGCAGCTGATAAACTCAATCAGATATCTTGGAAACTTCTAAAGCATGTTCAGCTGGCTTCAGGCCCATCATCAAATACTAACTTCTCTAATACAAAAAGTTAAAATTATAAAAATTCCATATAAGAAACTCATTAAAGTTGAAAGGCATGGTAGGTCGAAAGGGACATAGTAAATGGCCTCAAAATTGCATATTAAAGAAAGAATGGTCATGAAAATGTTGTCAATTAACAGGTTTTTCTTTTTTTTCCCTATTCAGTTTAAAGAGTATGGATATTCCTAACCCTCACAGCTTGAGGATGTGAAAGAGTTCCTGTGCTAACCTAGATCTGAATTTCCAGTGGCTTGCTAGACCATTCTGTCCCTTCAGAATCTTAGTTCTGGCTTCTTCTGGGGTCCCAATGGGTACAGAAGCGGAGAGCAAACATTCCCCCCACCCCACCCCTTACCCCCTGGCACAGCACAGGGCCTTCACTCCCAGATGTCACTCCAATACTTTGGCCATGTGATGCAAAGAACTGACTCACTGGAAAAGACTCTGATGCTGGGAAAGACTGCGGGCAGGAGGAGAAGGGGACGAAAGAGGATGAGATGGTTGGATGGCATCATTGATTCCAGCGACATGAGTTTGAGCAGACTCCAGGAGGTAGTGAAGGACAGAAAGCCTGGTGTGATGCGGTCTATGGGGTCTCAAAGAGTCAGAGATGACTGAGCAACTGAACTACAAAACAGCTGCTTTACAGTATTGTATTAGTTTCAGGTGTAGAGCAAAGTGAATCAGTGATACATATACACATGTCCACTTTTTAGAAGATTCTTTCCCCATACACTACCATATATAAAGTAATAAGGACTACTGTACAGCAGGGAGAACTCTTCTCTTTTCCTCTTTTCTTTCTATTACCAAATTCCAGCTCCTCAGAAATATCACCCAGATAATCTGCCGATAAGCAGACCAAGTTGTGTTTCTTCTTATTGTGGGGGCAAGCGAGGCAGGGCCTGGGTCGGGAGGGTCGGAGAATCAGAGGGAGGAGGCCAAAACTGGGATCCTCATTGAGATTCTGACGTCTGATTAAGGTGGGTTTTCATGTGAAGGAGTCTTGATGAAGGTTGGGTGAGCACACCAGCCTCACCATTAGGACTGTTTGACACAGCAGGCAAAGATTCAGAGGCAGGGGTTGAAAGTGACTCGGGGTGTTAATTATCTGCAATGTTCCCTGTTGAAAAACCGATGGTGTTTCAGGAAGACATGGGAAGACCAAAGAATCTGTAGCTTTCTGAGCAGGCATTTCCTGGAATAGTAAACACACTCAGGAGAACAGTGGAGTCACATCGATGCAGACAGAACAGGGGAGTCACATCAATGCAATGACCTGGGTGGCAGGAGACAGATCCTCCCGAGACAGTTTGGGTCTCAGTCCCCCAAACTGAGACAGTATGGGTCTAAATTCCAGGAGAGTCTGGCGTGGAAGAGTCTGGTTCCTACAGGTGTGTGGTCCCCAGCGCCCACTCTGCACTTATTCCACAGGCATCCGGGGCTGTTCACGCAGTCTCTGTGCCCGGGAGATAACTCAGCCTTGCATTTAACGTTATCGGATTGTCTCCTGAGCGCTCAGAGAATCTGAGCATTCCTGGAGTTGGAGGTCACATGAGAGAGGCTGGGGTGAGAAGCAGGGGTTTCCAGAAGCTCCAGGAAACAGCAGACTACTGGGAAAGTGCATCCATGCTAAGTCGCTTCAGTCATGTCTCTTTGTGACCCCATGGACTGTATCCCGCCAGGCTCCTCTGTCCATGGGATTCTCCAGGCAAGAATACTAGAGGGGGTTGCCATGCCCTCCTCTGGGGGATCTTCTTGACCCAGGAATCAAGCCCCCCTCTCAACCTGCAGGAAAACCTGCCTCACAAGCAGGTTCTTTACCACTAGTGCCACTTGGGAACCCGGTGTGCAGATACTGAGTCCTGAATACACACCAGTCCTCCTTACGCGAACTCAGGAAGAACTCTGCTTTATCCTTGGGGAGAAAGCCTAGGAGAAACACCCAGAAGGAACCAGAAAGAAGTCTCCTCATTTCCTCTCTCAGGGAACCTCAGGGAGCAAAGAAAGGAACAGCTGCTCTCCACCCACTACCATCCCTGGGGGGAGAAAGTTCTAGGAAAGCACTGACAATGGTATCAGTGGTATAGTCTCCAAGTTGGCATGGCTTTGGTGGCAGTTCCGGATGAGAATCCGGGGTTGTCTTCCCAGGAGGCCCTGGTGGGAGAGTGCTGAGTGGTGTGCATGGACACAGGGTGCAGAGCAAGGAGGTCTTCCCCCAAGAGGGTCTGGAGGAACAGGTGCCCAGGAGTCATGCAGGTGAAGAGGGGCCCAGGATTCATGGTAGGGCGAGGCTGAAGACCCCAGGGTCCTTGGGCAGTCCCAACCCCAGGCTCAGGGATGCAAGCTCTGTGGTCCTCAGACAGTCCTGGCAACCCAGGGACCCACCTGCCCCCCAGTGGCAGCATCCATCAAGAACCAGCCAGAGGCCAGAGATTCCCTCAGCATTCCTAACGTCCCCTGAACCCACGTTAGCTTGACTTTGCCTGGATCAAGTCCCCAAAATGCCCATAGCCTCCCCAGTCCCACTTGACCTTAAAGAACATTCTGGAAAGGACAAGTTGGAGTGAAAAGACAGGATGCTCTTGAGCCATTGCAGGTAAATCATCTCAAGTGCGTGAGTCGGATATGTCATTTAGGACCGTGTGACGACAGGGCGGGTCCCTCTCAGGCCTCTTGGGGACCACAGTGAGGAGCCTGCAGGCTCATTGCATCTCCAGGGGAGTCTCCTCTGCGGGAAGGGACCAAGTGTAAAGGGAAATGGAGGAAATGATGAATATTTCCTCCCAGTGAAGTTTCTACTCATTAAACTTCAGATCTGGTCTCTGTTTAGAGGAAGTATTAACTTTCTTTGAAAAATAGAATAAATAGTAAATAGCCACATGATAATAAATTAAAGCTTGCTTATAAAGCCCTCACCATCAAAAATCAGATTTGGAGCAGGTTAAAAACATTTATCTTCAAACAATGAAATGATATGTGCAAGATATATCTCTGTACACCTGGACATTTAAATACTGGTCGTTGCTTTCTTTTTTATAGTCTTTCTGATCATTTGTCCCTCAGCAGGTTATTGCTGTAGTTTTTGTTCTTGCTTTTTGCTTTACAGTATAGTTAAAAAAATTTTTTTTCTAAAACTACTCTGGGGTAGCACGTGCAGAATATCTCATAACGGTTTCAGAGCATAGTCTTGAGCAAAATAAAGTCATCGTAGGTTAATTAAGAAATTTAGAAAAATTTTCCATGGACATCTCTCTGCCCTGAGAGGAAGGGTTATAATTAAGATAGATTCAGTGTCATTAGGATCATTTGAGATGCCAATTCTTCAAAAACTGAAGATAATAAAGTCAGTAGGGAGAAAACGCTCTGTGTGTTTTACTCATTTATGGAATGAACTGACCCTGATGGGACAAGGAAAAGGGAGCTTTTTTGCTCTGCCCACTCTGTCTTCACACATGCATGGTTGATCCCTATTTCCAAGGTCTGCGTATGCCCCTAAGCTGATCCTATCACTTTCAAGGATTAGAACCATCTCATATTCAGACCTTGAATATGAGAAAGTCAAGGTCAAGACCCTTGTGACTCACAATTAAGTCTGTTATTCAAGTTGAAGCCTCCCACAGCTCAGGCCTAGTGCTTTGGGAACTCAGGGGGCAGGGCCCAGAGGCAGGATGGAGCCGGGAAGGAGGAAAGGGCTGCTCTGTGAAGCTCTCCCTCCTGGCCTGCGTGGGAGGGCGGGTCCCAGGATGAGGGCTTGCCGAGGTCCAGCCTCAGCAGAGTCCAGGGATATCCTCAGGATGGACGACGTCAGCGAATGAAGAAAGATAGATAAAGAGATAAAGAAAGAGACACAGGGTGACCAAGCTTCTTCGGTGAGCAAGGCCCATTTACTTTATTCTTCTCGGGGCTTTTATACCCTGAGTTATACATACAGCAAGGTGAAAAATGCAGAGTCAACTCAACATTCCATCAGTAATAACTTTTATCGATATCAGGTTCCTTCTTGTAAGAGTCTTATTCTCTGTACATCCTCTACTGTTCCGGAGGCCTGTTGATATTCCATGACCTCTTTTTGATAAAGGTTGGTCAGGCAGAACACCAGAACAATGATTTTCCCTTAAAGTGTTTCTTCTTAAATTCTTAGCCTGCGTCACCCTTAAAGTACAGAGTTACATTTTTATGGAGCAAAGATTCAGCGGGTTACAGCAAAGAAAGAACTTATTAACTCAAAGTCTAATGTTGCTAATGCTAAGGCTGCTGCTTGTTATTTCTATATCTTAACTATATATACTCCCAAGAACACAAGGGATAAGGGATGTGAGAACTTGGCAGCAAGCATAGGCTCAACAATGTTGCAAGAGTCTGGATAAACCTGCCAAGTAAGCTAGAATGCTAACAGGGGGTTTAAAACACTCCTTTCATGCCCAGGAGATTTATAAACTAAAGCCCTAAGTTAACTCTTTTCAGAGAAATGTGGTCGAGGGACAGCCCCCTGCTATTGTCAGAAGAGCTGGTGAAAGACATGAAAGAGTAAGACAGATTCTGGTTTGGGGGTAGATGCTCGAGCAGATCCAGGGGGTCCATCGAGTCCTGAGGCCTTGCTTGTCAGGACTCTTCCACATGACCTTGTCATGGGTCAGATGGCCCAGGGAGTCCCTCAAGTCCTGCATGACCTTGTCATGGGTGGGATCTCCCATGCTGGCTCCCAGCAAGGGCTAGTCCTGATGACTGCTCCCATGGGTCCTTTGGGCTCAGACACATCCAACCTGGGATGACTGAGGCTGCTGCTCCCTGAAGGGACAGATGGATCTTGAGTCCAGCCCGGGAAGCAAGGACAGGAGAATGGGGGAGAGGGAGGCCAGGGCAAGCCTTCCAGGCCAGGCTCTGGGGGCCAGTAGGCGCAGCGAGGACCTTGTATTCACTTCCTAGGACTGCTGGTCACAAAGCACCAGACCCTTGGGGTGGGGCTGGGAGGGCTTAAAACAACAGAAAGGTACTGCCCCTCAGACCTGGAGGCCCGAAGTCCAAAACCAAGGTGGCCCCCGGGCACCTGTGTGTGCAGGGGACCCTTCCTCGTCTCCTGCAACTTCCAGTGCTTTGGGGACAGTCTCTGGCGTCCATCCCTGGGCTCACAGCCACGGGGCTCCAGCTTCTGCCCCTGTCATCACATTCCTGTGTCTCTCCTCTTCCGAGAATGTTGGACCCCATCTTCCCTTAAGCAATTACATCTGCAGTGTCCTTCTTCCAAACCAGGTCACATTCAAAGGGACTGGGGTCAAGACTTCACATCTTTCTTGGGAGGAGACACAGTTCACCCCGCAAGGGACCTGGAAAGCCCTTGCTGGGTCCTCATAGCTTAGTGTTAGGTGGAAATGTCAGAGGGGACCCTCTTGGTCCGTCCTCCACTTGGTATCCACCTTACAATCAGCCAACTCCCATTGACTGTGCACTCAAGCTTCCAGAACTTCTTGTCGGGCGCATGTAATGGCCTCTGTGGGCCTCCCCAAGCCTTCCCACACCTCCATTGAGAGAATTCTTTATGCTTCAAGCTCAACAACACTTCCTCTGCTGGGCCTTCTTTCAGCCTTCCACCCTCCACATTTTCTTCCAGCACTCACAATGGGATCCTGGTAACTAGCTGTCATCCATGGCATAAGGGTTTGGGGCCCCTGATGTGATAGGATTGTTAGGATTGGTGGCTGAGTTCTCCACTAGATGCCCCTCCACCCAACCCATGAGTCCCTAGTCTGCTCAGGCTTGTGCTCAGTCACTTCAGTCATGTCCTGGGCTGCAGCCCGCCAGGCTCCTCTGCCCATGGGGATTCTCCAGGCAAGAATACTGGAGTGGGTAGCCATGCCCTCCTCCAAGGGATCTTCCCAACCCAGGGAATGAATCTGCATCTCTTGTATCTCCTGTATTGGCAGGGGGGCTCTTTAGCACTGAGCCACTGGGATTGGAGTAAAATGCTGCATTTGACAACTGGTCAACATTTATTGGGAGGAAGACTTGAGATTAGGGAAGGAGTTGAGCCTCGGCCCTGAGTCTGTCTGTGGCTTCTCAGGCCAGATGTCATCAGGTGGGCCTGGCAGGTGGCTGATGAAGGGTGTAGGTGCCCAGAACGAGAGGTCAGGGACTGTGCCTGTTTCAGGCAGCAGTGGCGTTCTGAGGAAAAGAGGTGGATGGGAGGGAAGGGAGAGAAGGAAATTCTAGGCGTGTACTGCTGGAGGGGACGACAGCTCTGCAGTCGCTGGGAATCCTCAGGAATGGACAGAAGGTGGGGATGTGTTTGACAGTGGACTGTGTTCTCAGAGTGCTCCACAGTGTCAGGAGAGAGTGTTGCTTGTTTAGTGACCGTCAGACTGTCGTTGTTCAGTTGCCCAGTGGTGTCCGACTCTTCGTGACTCCACGGACTGCAGCACACCAGGCCTCTCTGTCCCTCACCATCTGCCGGAGTTTGCCCAAGTTCACATCCATTGCATCAGTGATGCCATCCAGCTGTCTCATCCTCTGATGCCCTCTTCTTCTTCAAGACAAATGAAATGGCACACTCACGCCGTGATCTTGTCCAGGAATCCACACGTGTTACATTTGAACTGATGCTTGCTTTTGAATTGTGGTGCTGGAGAAGATTCTTGAGAGTCCCTTGGACTGCAAGGAGAGGAAATCAGTCAATTTTAAAGGAAATCCACCCTGAATATTCATTGGAAAGAATGGTGCTGAAGCTGAAGCTCCAATACTTTGGCCACCTGATGTGAAGAGCTGACTCACCGGAAAAGACCCTGATGCTGGGAAAGACTGAGGGCAGGAGGAGAAGTGGGCAACAGAGGATAAGATGTTTGAATGGCATTACTGACTCAATGGACATGAATTTGAGCAAACTTGGGAGATAGTGGAGGAATCTTCATGCTGTAGTCCATGCTGCTGCTGCTGTTGCTAAGTCGCTTCAGTTGAGACACCCACTCTGTGAGACCCCATAGACGGCAGCCCACCAGGATCCCCCGTCCCTGGGATTCTCCAGGCAAGAATACTGGAGTGGGTTGCCATTTCCTTCTTCTTTTTTTTTTTTTTTTTTGGTTGCCATTTCCTTCTGCAGCTGTAGCCCATGGAGTCCCAAAAAGTCAGACACAGCTTAGCAAATGGACAACAACAATAATATTTGAATAACGCTTGAAAACCAGCTCAGTGTGTGTGTGCATATCCTGCTAAATGGATATGCTGCGCCATCTAGTGGCGCCCTGGACAAACTGCCCGCGGTGTGGAACAGGTTCTCTTTTCCATCCAAACTCTTGCGCTCTGTGTGCGCATGTGCCCAGCATAATTGATGCCAGATTAGGATAAAACTCTAATGAGAGAGTTTTATCAGTGGCCATGATGCCTTTCATTAAAAAAAACTGTTGGGAGGAGAGAAGGGAGGAAACCGGGATCTTTGGCATGAACAACAATTTATCAATGAATAAATATTGAATGTCCACCGTGTACCAGACCCTGGGCTGTGGTGGGGTCGCACACAACCTGCCCTCCTGGGAAATGCATAGTCCTGTGCGCACATCCTCACATTTCCGAGGATCTGTTTCACACGTGTGCATACTCAGAAGTTAGAGAGAATCCTGAGTCTATACAATTTTCTAGAACACTCAAAAATCTTTGTTCTTTGATATACAGGAACTTCCTCCCTTTCAGTTTTTCAGTTTTGAGGATCAGTGAGTGTTTTCTGAGTTGCTCACTTCAGTCCCCGCCCCTCTCCTCCTCTGCCAGTGCCCCCTTGCAGCTGTCCTCAGCCCATGTCCCTGGAGACTTGTGACTTTTTAAAAAGGATTATTATTTTATCTTTTAATTAATTTTTATTGGATTATAGTTGCTTTACAGTGTTGCATTAGTTTTGAGTGTACAGCAAAATGAATCAGCCATACATACACATATATCCCCTCCCTTCTGGATTTCCTTCCCACTTAGGTCACCAGAGCGCATGAAGTAGAGTTTTTACGTTTTATGCTTGCTTTCAAAATGTGAGGAATCCCATCAGGATTTTTCCATCAACTGAAATAAATAAGCCATACCAGCAGAAGGACATATACATATAAACGAAATAGAACATATACATATAAACGTTGGGCCTATTTTAGAAGTGAAAATAAAATGACTAAACTTATTATTGGAGAAGGCCTTGTGTTTTTTGTTTCATTTTGCTTCCTCATTTCATTTAAATATGCACAATATTTAATAGAACATTCCAGATAATAAAGTAGGGGGCTTGTCAGGAGTCAGCCCCCTTATGTCACTTAACATTTGGTCCCCTGTAGACATTCCTAGAGAGATACAGGGTGATTCATGGATTGGAAGACTTAACTTTATTAATGTTGATTCTCCTATAGTTGTTCTAGATAAAAGACTGCTCCATGCCAGTCAGTGTTTGAGGAGCTTTGTGGAGGGAGGAAAAGAGAGGTGCTCACTTTTTCTGTAAATCTTAAAGTGTTCTAAAAATGCAAACTTTTTCATTTAAAAAGTAACTGTTCAGAAAGTGAAAAGACAAGTATATACTGGTAAGAAAATGCTTTTAAAGCATATCTGCTGAAGAACTGACATCCAGAATGCATAAAGCACTTTTACAACTCAATATTAAGAAGATACCTTGATTTTTTTTAAAAAAAGACGAATGATTCGAACAGACATGTCACCAAAGAAGATATATAAATGGAAAATGAGCACATGAAAAGCTGTTGGCTACATCATATCATGTGTCGTCATTGGCAAATGCAAATTCAACTACTTTGAGTCCCACCGCTGGAATCACCGGTATTAAAGAGTGAGAATACTGAATGTAAGCGAGGATGTGGAGCAACTGGAAATGTTGGAAATCAGGATTGTTGATGGGAACGCCGCCTTGAAATCACGTTTTCAGCTTCTCAAGTCGTTCTCACATGCCTGCCTGTCACTCAGCAATCCCACCCCCTGGTAGTTACTGGAGAAATGGCGATACATATCCACGTAAAGATTTGTACTTGAATGTTCACAACAGCTTTGCGTGTGGGAGCCAAAAATCTGTCAGCTATCCGAACTGACAAGTGAATCTTAGCATAGGCCGGTGGAGGGATCACTCGGCCACATGAGCCAGAGGCCACTGAGTCACGGAGCGTCGTGGAAGGGTCTCAGGTTAAATGAAAGAAGATACACAGGCCTCAGACTGTACAATTCCACACATGTGATGACTTCACAAAAGCCAGTTCAGATTAACATAGAGCAGAGCAGTTGTTTCTGGAAGGTGGGGAATGAGCTGACTGCAAAAAGACAGTAGGGAATTTTGGGGGGCAGTGAAGGAAATGTACATCGTGAATGTGGTGGTTATAGGGCTCTTTACATTCGTCAGTCTTATCAAATTGCATACTTAAAATTGCTGGATTTTATTTTAGAGGTATAGAGGTATACCTCAGTAATGTTGATTAAGAAAAGAACTGAGTCATGAGCCTTATCTAAGCCAGCCCCTGGAGAACAGAATAGAATTCCCTAATGGATCTAGATTTATCAAGATTCATGCCCGGGATGGGGACGAGCCCACTTTCCCTCAAACACAGACCAGCTGAAACCCAGATTAACTGGGGCTTTGTTAGCAAGAACGAAGGTGGAGTTAGAGCCAGGTTTGTCTTCTACCTAAGGTCAGATGTACAGGCTTCAGAGAACACTAACATCCTTATTCAAACTAATCATATATAATCATCTTGTATTTAAAATCCAGCCTTCAGTGAATAGGTCATTACCTGTAGAACCATTCCTAGAGATGCAAAGTGTGTAGATGGTGAAGTGTTAGTGGCTCATTCATGTCCAGCTCTTTGTGATCCCATGGACTGTAGCCCACCAGGCTCCTCTATCCATTGAATTCTCCAGGCAAGAATAGATGTTACTGAGCAACAGTTATTCAACGAAAAGACACATTTTGAGAAAATCTTCCAGCTCCTTGAGCTGGCACTTTAGGAAAGAGTGGATTAAGCTCGCCTTGAATGGGCTGTGACATTGTGACCAGCACATGTGGTGTGGGACCTTTCTGAAACCTCTTTTCTTTCCTTGTTTGGGTTATTTTGCTTTCAGTCCTTGGCTGTTTGACCTGTCCTATTGGCTTTGAAGGGAGGACATTTTTGGCCAAACACTCAGAGAGGAAAGACATAGGCTGCTTTGCGCCTGAAAACTGTTTATTTTTTCCCACTGCATATGTTTTGTTCCCATTTCTGATGTCTGTGCTGAAATTTAAGAAGCCGGCCTACACCAACGGTTCTCATTAAAATTGACCTGCACTGGTCCTTGCTGCTATCTGGATTTGAGGAACAAAGCTCTTTTTGGGTGAGTATGGGACTGCGCATAACTGACATTCTCTGTGGGTGATGAGCTCCTGGTCATTGTCAAAGAATTTGGGCATCAGTTGACTGAGCTCTAACCCAGGCTCAGCTGAAACATCTGATATCTAAGAAAGACAATCTGGCAGAAAAATAATCAGTGCCTTCTTCTACATTCTTTAGGTCCTAAATACCTTTGGAATGTGAGTAATCAAAAACCAAACAAACATTATCTGAAGAGTCCCTTTTCTTCCTAAAAGCCCTCCCCAAGTGACCGACGTAAAGCTGGACACTCAAGCATGTAATCGGAAGAATCTCTTCGGTTAGCCTGGTCACTTGGGAAAATGTAGTGAAAAATACTGTCTGTTATGCTGGGAATTTACACATAATAAATCCATCCTTGAATGTATTTACACTTAAATGTGTCTCTTTGCAGATAAATATCCAGGTTTCATTTAGTGAGAAAATGAAAACCATGTAGCCCGGGGCATTTTTGTCTCAGTTATTAGGAAACCTGAAGTTAATCCTCTGAAGAGTTGTAATGATGAGTCTGGCTTAGGCACCTATTAAGAGCGGATATGTTTGTTTTTTTCGAACCATCTGGCACATGCCCAGCCTTGGAGACCCGGGAATAACAAGACTCTGGTCCCTTCTCCTACTTAAGGCCTTTCTGGTCCCGGGTGAAGTCCCCACCGCACACTTGAAATACTCTATCCCGGGGTTGACTTGGAGAATATCTGGACTGAAAGGGAAAGAACCTTCTCATCCTAATAGGAAATAGAGTTTCCTAGATTGCCAGGGGTATCAGGAGACCCCATGCTGCTGTGATAAGAGGCGTCTCTGTTCACAGCCTCCTGCGTCTACCCCGCTACCTTTCAGAGGGTGGCGCTGGCTGTGCCTTGATCTTGCTTCCCTCCGCCATACCCGCCCTCACCACCCAGCTCTGTCTCTCCTGTTCCCCATTTCATTCTACACGCTCAACTGGGGTCCCTATGCCATCCATGCACCACACCAGTGTTCTTGTTATGTGTCTCGTGTCGTAGGAGAATCCACCAGAATGTGTCTGCGGTTGTCATTAGCAACTTTTCTCCAGTTATTTCTGGTTCTCCTGCACTTACAGGCACAGGGGAAGAGTCCCCTGAGGCTGATATGACCCAGTGACCTAAGCTGGCCTGTGACTTAGCTCTTTTGCAGCCTCCATGATTGTGGAAGCAGGTGTTGAAATGAGGCCTCCATCAGGTTAGACCCCTGAGTTACGAGAGGGAACAGCCCACTGCCAGCCCACCATCATCAGTCAGGAAAGACACCTTGGTCATTTTCTCCTCTGAGGTTCAGGAGTTGAGGTATCATTACTACCATACAACCTGGCATATCCTGACGATATGGTTTCCCTGCGTTTGTCAATTTTTCTGTTTCACAGTATTGCATAAACTTTTCACATCCTGTATTTTCCTGAAGCATTCAGGACATGGTTTGTATTCTTTTTTTTCCCCATTTTTTTTTGCCTTATTGTCCATCATTATTCTTACTGACTACAACAGCCAAGTCCAAGAGCTTCAGCATCCTCGGCTCCCAGTGTCACCTCCTTACTTTTAGAACTTTTTTCTTTGTGTTAATCAGCATGCAACAGGCTCATGTCCTGGAATTCATTATTCTAAGAAACATACACTGGGACTGAAATTACACAATGAAACCTATCTTCTACATTCCAAACTCCCGGCCCCTCTGTCTGGATCCATCTGGGTTAAGCCGCCCAGGCATTTTGTGCCTGTTTCCTCACTGGAAGATAAGCTAACAGCCGTGCCTGATGGGGTTGTTGTGGGGATTAAATGAGATCATGCACAAAAGCCCTTGGGTCAGCGGCTGGCCCACTGCGAACTCAGTAATGCCGTTGGCTCTAATCATGGCTGTTACTACTATGTGCTGTCGGCAACTGCTCTCTGCCACATGTTAGATTCGCTCTTTATCCCTGTTACTTTGGGTATGCTGTTCTCATTCTAATCTTATTTACTCTAAGTGTGTTAATTTCTAAGTCACCGTATCTATTAACATCCCGTACTGATCTCCCGTGGGTTAGCTTCATGCATCTCGACCACAGCACCCCCAAACCACTATTTCCTTACCCTGGAATTGATGGCAGGCTTGAGAACACCCCCAGCAAAGACCAACAGGGAAAGGGCCCCACTGAGCTGACCAAACCACACAATTGTCTGGAGGAAAAATACATGGTTATTGCCCTAAGCCATTGTGTTGGGGGGTGATTTGTGGCCATAGCAAAAACAAACTGATATACATTTTAAAGACTGAAGGCAGGAGAAGGGGACGACAGAGGATGAGATGGTTGGATGGCATTACGACTCAATGGGCATGAGTTTGAGCAAACTTCGGGAGATGGCAAAGGACAGGGAAGCCTGGCCTATCACAAAAAGTCGGACACGACTTAAAGATTGAACAACATGCATGTTAGCTGTGTGACTTGGAGCAAGTTGGCTAACCTCTCTGAGCCTCTTACTGTTTTACCCTTGAACTGGACATAACACTGACTTTGCACATGAGGGTTAAGCAGCAGGCACCGTAAACGTTCAGTAAAGTGGGTGTCACTCATCTTCCCTACAGCTTCCTGGACCACTCCCCAAAGCCACTAGTTCATCCTCAGTCTTCACTTCTTCCTCAAATCTCCTTTCTCCCAGCTCTCGCCTCCCATGGATGAATTCTGCACCTTCTCTCCACGGAAGTCTTCGGCCACTTGCCAAGAGCTCTGCTTTACCTTGTTCTCACCTGAGCTCCTCATGACCTTTCTCTCTGAGCATCCCACTTCCTGCGTTTGCTTCTGTCCATGGTGTCACCATCACACAGAGAGAACGGAACTCTGTCTCAAATTTCCAGCTGTGTTTCTAACATCTCCCTCAGACTATCTCGTAACATCACAGTTACAACAAACAACTGGACTTGTGACTTCCTCTTCCAATGGCTCACCTTCCCATCTAACCAATTTTTTTTTTTTTTTTATTTTCAGAAAGAAAAATTTAAATCTCCAATTTCCTTGATCATCTGTATCCAATTAGTTACTCAGTCATGTTCCTTCTTTTGAAATCTTGTTTCCTCCTCTTTCTTCTGCATTCCCACTGCCCTCCTCTCTGCTCTATCCTCCCCACCTCGCCCCCCCTCTTCCCCTCAACCCAGTCACTTGTCTTCCATTTCTCTTGATTCCACTCTTTCTGTTTACTGCCAGAAGATAGATTTTCCTAAGTAGGACTTCACTCTTGTTTCTCTGATTAAGAATCTATAATTCCTTCTCATCACTTCTGCTTCAAGATCAAATTCCTCACCTGGGTTTCTTCCTACACACTGTGGACTCAATGCAGCAACCGAACTGACTTCCCACTTCTCTCCAAGTGTTCTGAGCTAGCATCTCAGGCACAGATGGGGAGGCAAAGATTAAAACGCTGATGCTCTATTTGAGAGGTGAAATCCATGGCAACAGAGAAGAGGAGAATGCAGAGAGAAGGGGGAGATGTGACATAGAAGAGTAAGGCATGAAATGCTGATTCTGCTCTGGATGAACCAAAGGGGCTCACGGGGGTCGGGTGGGGGTGTTGGAAGGCACCTGAATGCCAGGCTTATCCGAGCAGAGAAGAGGATCCCGAGGCCTCCTGCAGAGACTGGTAGAGAGAAGCAGGAGGAATTCTCCGTCTCGCTCATTTGTCTTCTGTTTCTCATCAGTCAGAACTCCTAAGAAAAAAGTCCATGCCTCTTCCACCATGACCTTGGGCACAGGATGTAAGCTCAGTTCATGATTGGTTCCCCAGGTTTTGGACGATGAGCTGGTGAAACAAAGATGGAGTGAGCAGCTGAAGGTCAGACACCTCTTGTGCTGTAGTTGGTGTCAGCTGTTCTGTTCAGGTTGGTGGTCTTGACCTTGGGCCTGTGGCCAAGCATCTGGAGTTCTCTAGGTTCCCACGCATCCTCCAAGCCTTGTCCTCCAGGTTCCTATGGATTCTGTGGCCCCCCACTCTTCCCACCCCATAAATATCTCCCCAATTACCTTGCCCTCTTTAAGGTGGCCACAGTCAGCTAGCATTGCTTGTAACCGAGAGCTTTTTTAGCCCAAGTTGCTCACATTGCCTTTTGCCACCTGGGGATGTTAGAAAACTTTGAGATGATTTATATGACCTGTCAGAATAATGCAGCAACTGCACCAGTATTATTACACAGTGTTGAATGCATCAACGTCATTATCATTTTCAATAAGTATTTGTTTAATTTCAGACACTATGGCAAATGTTAAGACAAAATAAAACAAGAGGGGCAAGAATCTGTTGTTTAATGTGAAAAATAAGTTAATAAAATTCACAGATCCATTAAAATGGAGATTGCATTACAAGGTACGTTGGTGGCATAAAGGAGCAAGCAGTCTGCGAGCACTGAAGCAATCACAGAAGGCTACCTGCAGGAGGGGATGCTTGAGTTGGGTCTTGAAGGATGGCTAGGAGTTCAATAAGAGGAAAAGGGAAGAGATGATGGGCATCCTAGCCGGAGGTAAATGCAGCTGAGCCCTGAAGAGATGGGATCAGTCAGTGGGATGTGAACAGTTTTCAGCAGGTCCTGAGATTGCTGGGCATTTCTGAAGGTCAACTTTGATGACTGTGGGCATGGGTTGCAGAGATCCTGGTTGGTGTAGTTCTCCAGTCTTGTTCAGCGGCCATGATGCAGTCCTAGAACAGAAATTGAAGCAGAACACCTGGGAACACAGATGGAATGTCTCCTTTCAAGGTTCTTTAACACCTGGTAGCTGTTATTACTATTGCTGTCATGTTTAGTGGTCTATATTGTTTTCCAGATTTTACAGAGAAGAAACACCAAGGCTCAGAGAAGGTAAGTAATCTATCCCAGAGTCAAATAGCTCATGTTGTTCAGAAACACAATTCTAATTTTAGATCTTCTGACTGTTCAGTATACGGCGTTGAATTAACTACTTCCTGAATCCTATAAAGGATCTTTTAATGGAAGGATACTGTCTGTTTCAGCCACAAATCCTATTTCTTAGTATCGGCGTCTTCCTAAAATTTGAAGATTGTCTCTGCCGCCAGGTCACTGCAAGGTGTCTCAGTCATTTGACTCTCCAGGGGCTTCCTGATGAAAGGTACGTAGGGGTTGTGACAAAATAAGCAAAGATGAGGATCTGGGGGTAAACAAGGAGAACAGAAAGGCTCTGGGAATGGAAACTGCAGACTGTTGAAGAATATCTGCCGCCACGTGGAGTGAACAGGAGGAGAACTTAATAAAAACAGAAGCAAGCAACATGAGTGACGGTTTATAAGCACCTTCTCCCAAACTAGGGCAGATGAAAATGACACATGACGAGTATCTTCATAAGCACCATTTCCTGATGAAAATTATTACATACAGGATGGATAAACAAAATCTTACTGTACAGGACAGGGAACAATACTCAATATCCTGTGATAAAACATAGGGAAAAGAATATGAAAAAGAATATTTCTACATGTATAACTGAGTCACCGTGCTGTATAGCAGAAATTAACACAACATTGTAAATCAGCTATACTTCAATAAAATAAATTTTTAAAGAAACGGACATCTATTTCCTAATTTTCAGATAATTTGTATGCAGCTTTACCAAGTCACGTGTGCTGCTAACCTTGATTTCCAAATCTAACTTTCCTGTTGGAGGTTTTGTTGTCACAAATACCCAGCAGGCAGAGACACCCTGCAGAGTCTGGGGGACAAATGTTGTTTACATGTCCTTGTGAACAGCTGTCTCCCAGACACCCCCCCCACACCAATTTGGCTTCTTCTTCCTCTGTGAGAGAAAAAAGATACTTGCAAAGTTCTTTAATGACCAATTCTCTGCCAAAGTTTTTGAAAAACAGATTCTCTTTGGATCTTGCTGTACTGGTCACTATTTTCCATTAACCTGTTTCTACTACTTGGTTTTCAGGAAGATATTTTCTTCTAGCTTGCCTTTCCCCTCGGAGTCATCTCTGCGTCTTCCATGTAAATAAAAAGATAAATAATGGTTTATCTCTTCACGTGTGTCCAGCGGCCTTTTATAAACCTGTGCTGACAAACTGGCCCATCTTCATGACAACAGCTGTGCAACATTGCTTCCTAATCTTCTGACGATGGTGAGGAACACAGTCATTGAAGAAAATAATTATTAGATACTTACTTGATACTGGGCACTATGCTAAGAACCTTGCTTCTCATCTTTAATGTAGGTCTTCTATGTGTCCCCATTTTACAGATGAGGAGACAAAGGTCAAGAAACTTAAATAATTTCCCAAAGCTCACTCAGTCAAGTAAATGTGGGAACTGGAATTTGTTCCTGTATTTTTTTTTTAACCATGACATTTTGTGTATGAGATTGCTGTGAAAGTCTATTTAAATGTATTTTTTAAGTCATGCTTTGAAAACTCAGATTTGCAAATTTAAAACACTATAAGTGTTTTAAGAAACCATTAAAGCACTGTCCTTCTCCCGAAGTTTGCCCAAACTCGCGTCCATTGAGCCAGTGATGCTATCCAACCATCTCATCCTCTGTTGTCCCCTTCTCAGTTTGCCTTCAATCTTTCCCAGCATCAGGGTCTTTTCTAGCGAGTCAGCCCTTCGCATCAGGTGTCCAAAGATTTGGAGCCTCTAGAACGTATTCCAGCTTCTCGAAGCCTCTCGAATTCCTGGACTCGTGGTCCCATTCCCCTGTCTTTCAAAGTCGTCTTTAGCAGAGTAGGTTTCTGTCACACTGAATTTCTCTGACTCCCTTGCCCCCGCTATTTCACTCACAAGGACTTCTGGGACTACTGTGGGCTCAGCCAGAAAAATTGACAAAAATTGCCTCATCTCAAGATCCTTATTTATACAGAGAAATGCATGGATCCTAAATCTGTACAACAGAATGAATTTTGGTAGAGGTTTGCAGCCATAAAACCAACATGCCAATCAGGATACAGAACATTTCTATGACCACAGACTCCTTTTTTGTCTTTTTCCAGTCAATCTTCACTCTCTCCATAGGCAACCACTGTTTTCCTTTGATTAGTTTTGTCTGTTGATAAACATCACAGAAATTGACTCTTTTGTGTCTGGCTTCTTTCACTTAGCATCAGTTCAGTTCAGTTGCTCAGTCGTGTCTGACTCTTTGCGACCCCATGAACCGCAGCAGGGCCAGGCCTCGCTGTCCATCACCAACTCCCGGAGTCCACCCAAACCCATGTCCATTGAGTTGGTGATGCCATCCAACCAACTCATCCTCTGTCGTCCCCATTTTAAATTCTTTATTGAATTGTTAAAATATTGCTTCTGTTTTATGTTGTGGTATTTTGGCCAAGAGACGTGTGGGATCTTAACTTCCTGACCAGGGATCGAACTTGTACCCCTCGCATTGGTAGGTGAAGCCTTAATCACTGGTCTGCCAGGGAAATCCCAAAATATTCAATATTTTAAAATCCATCCTTCTGGTGATGGACACATGGCTTGGTTCCTGTTTGGGGCTATGAATGAATAAATAAAGTTATCGTAAAATCCTCACTTAATCACATCTGAGACTTTTCATGCACAACGTACTCCCAGGACCCAGCCATTAGGATATGCACATCTCTGTTGTTGTTCAGGCTCACTCGCGTCTGACTCTGAGACCCCAAGGACTGCAGCACACCAGGCTTCCCTGTCATTCACTATCTCCTGGAGCTTGCTCAGACTCATGTCCATTGAGTTGGTGATGCCATCCAACCATCTCATCCTCTGTTGCCCCCTTCTTTTCCTGCCCTCAATCTTTTCCATCATCAGGGTCTTTTCCAATGAGTTGGCTCTTTGGATCAGGTGGCAAAGTATTGGAGCTTCAGCTTCAGCATCAGTCCTTCCAATGAATATTCAGGCTTGATTTCCTTTAGGATTGACTGGTTTGATCTCTTTGCAGTCCAAGGGACTCTTAAGAGTCTTCTCCATCATCTCTGGGGTGACACTATTCTGCCTCCATCCCTAATCTGCCTACTCTGTCTACTGGACCATCCACCCCTCACTCTTGCCGAAGGCTTAGTCTCCTAATCACCTTATTTCTGCCATGGGACTTTAAGCAGCTTAGTTTATACTCAGCCTATAAGAGTCTTCCCCATCATCTCTGGGGTGACACTATTCTGCCTCCATCCCTAATCTGCCTACTCTGTCTACTGGACCATCCACCCCTCACTCTTGCCGAAGGCTTAGTCTCCTAATCACCTTATTTCTGCCATGGGACTTTAAGCAGCTTAGTTTATACTCAGCCTCTTTAGCTTTGTTCTGGCCCAGACTCTGACACCCTAACCCAATTTTAGTGACCAACCTCTTACCTCTTTCCTGGTAATCACATCCCCCACTTTATACTCCAGCTTGGTGCCCAGATCCTGGTATGATGTTTCTGTGTCCCAGTCCCTGCCTGGGATCTCAATCCCTTTAGAACTAAAGGACTGCCTTGCTTACCCCAACCTCCAGAGAACTGGTCCTGGCCCATGCTCTGGGCCTCACTGGCTGGGTTCCTGCCATGTGGCTGTCTGTCCTCACAGGAAAACATCTGCCAGACTATGCTTCTTCTTCTTGTCTGTGATCATACTTCTCTGAGACTGGTTCTTGCAGCATGCCCAGCCATGACTTGACCTGGATCATCTTCTCTGTAGGAGTCATCCAGTCTAGCCCAGGGTGTCTCAAATGTTGTTGCATGTTGGGCTCACCGGGAGAGGCTTAAAATATCTTAATGTCCAGACTCCTCTCCGTACCAATTGATTCTGAATCTCGGGGGATAGAAACGAACAATAGTATCTTTTCAAACTTCTCCATCGATTCCAGTGTGCAGGCAAGATCAAGGACAAGCAAGCCAAGAACTTCTGTTCAAGGTGCACTCTGCCTACCAGCAGCATGAGCATCACCTAGGAGTTTGTTAGAGGTACAGAAATTCAGCCTCCAAGTGCAGCCCTACTGCACTGGAATCAGTATTTTAATATCCCCCAAGTGGTTTTGCAAGCTCTGATCTGGCTCATGCCTCTCTGCCTGAACTCTTGCTTCTGAAAATGTTCATAATCAAGCTGGGTTTTCTCTTCTTTTAATTGAAAAATATAGTCGTATTATAGAAAAATTGAAATAATAATTCATCTTTCTTGAGCATTTACCATAAGCTAGGCAGAGACTGACAGACATTGGCTCATTGAATCCTTATGAATAAGTTTCTCAGCAAAACCTTCCCAAACGCCCAGATCAGGGCTTGATCTCAAATTCTTTATCTCAGTGACCCTTTAATAAACTTATTAAATTTATGATTTTAGCTTACATTTTTTCCTGCCAGACAATGTTCCACAGAGATGAGAACCTGTCTTGTTTAAAGGTGAAGCCATAGAACCTGATACCTAACAGGGACTAAAAAAATATTTGTTGAATGCATGAAGTTGGAACTATTATAATTTCTACATTACAGATGAGAAAACATACCCAAGATATCATTTCTAGAAGGTGAGGGGGAAGAATGGGAACCATCTATGAGGCTGGCCCAAGTTCTTTATCATACGAACAACACCCGCCCCCCTTCCTTGCACTCTTATCAGCTGAACACAACTATTTTCTTCTGCATCCTGCCTTCTAGTATCTTGTTTATACATGTGTTTATTTTATATAATTACAACCAGGACTCCCATATTAACTGGAATTTTGCTTTAATTACTTTCAGTGTTTTTAGGTAATTTCTAAGCCTCATACTTTAAAAATGGGTACCTAACAGCTTGGTGACTGCAGCCATGAAATTAAAAGACGCTTACTCCTTGGAAGAAACGTTATGACCAACCTAGATAGCATATTGAAAAGCAGAGACATTACTTTGCCAACAAAGGTCTGTCTAGTCGAGGCTTTGGTTTTTCCAGTAGTTATGTATGGATGTGAGAGTTGGACTGTGAAGAAAGCTGAGCGCCGAAGAATTGATGCTTTTGAATTGTGGTGTTGGAGAAGACTCTTGAGAGTCCCTTGGACTGCAAGGAGATCCAACCAGTCCATTCTGAAGGAGATCAGCCCTGGGATTTCTTTGGAGGGAATGAGGCTGAAGCTGAAACTCCAGTACTTTGGCCACCTCATGAGAAGAGTTGACTCATTGGAAAAGACACTGATGCTAGGAGGGATTGGGGGCAGGAGGAGAAGGGGACGACAGAGGATGAGATGGCTGGATGGCATCACTGACTTGATGGATGTGAGTCTGAGTGAACTCTGGGAGTTGGTGATGGACAGGGAGGCCTGGCGTGCTGCAATTCATAGGGTCGCAAAGAGTCGGACACGATTGAGCGACTGAACTGAACTGAACTAAACTGAACAGCTTTTCATGTCATTTACTATAAATTATTAACCGGTTAACTCTTGCTTAGCATTTAGGCATTTTCGTTGCTCATTATTTACAGGTGACACTGGAGGCAGCATCTTTGTGTGCCTTGTTGAGCTGAATTTCTGCTTTCTCACAAACCATGAACATTCTTTACATCATTTTCACCTTGAACAGGCCACCCTTGACCTTCCATGGTATTGTAGCTAATTTAGATATTTCCAAGCCTGCTGAGCCTCTTGATGAAAGTGGCTAAAGAGGCTAAAGAACCTCTTGATGAAAGTGAAAGAGGTGAGTGAAAAAGTTGGCTTAAAACTCAACATTCAGAAAACTAAGATCATGGCATCTGGTCCCATCACTTCATGGCACATAGATGGGGAAACAATGGAAACAGTGACAGACTTTGCTTTTTTGGGTTCCAAGATCACTGCAGATGGTGACTGCAGCCATGAAATTAAAAGACACTTGCTCCTTGGAAGAAAAGCTACAACCAACCTAGACAGCATATTAAAAAGCAGACATTACTTTGCCAACAAAGGTCCGACTAGTCAAAGCTATGGTTTTTCCTGTGGTCATGTATGGATGTGAGAGTTGGACTGTGAAGAAAGCTGAGCGCCGAAGAATCCATGTTTTTGAGCTGTGGTGTTGGAGAAGACTCTTGAGAGTCCCTTGGATTGCAAGGAGATCAAACCAGTCAATCCTAAAGGAAATCAGTCCTGAATATTCATTGGAAGGACTGATGATAAAGCTGAAACTCCAATACTTTGGCCACTCGTTGAGAAGAACTGACTAACTAGAAAAGACGCTGATGCTGGGAAAGATTGAGGGCAGGAGGAGAAGTGGACGATAGAGGATGAGATGGTTGGATGGCATCACCGACTCAATGGACATGAGTTTGAGCAAGCTCTGGGAGTTGGTGATGGACAGGGAAGCCTGGTGTGCTGCAGTCCATGGTGTCGCAGAGTTGGACTTGACTGAGCAACTGAACTGAACTGAAGCTTGCTGAAGAATGGGAAAGCTGGTAGTGAAGGGGAATTGTGACATTTTTTCTATTCAAACTTACCCAAGCTTGTTCATTACAGTGGCTTCTGAAATTCTTCTTTCACTGAAATCTTTCTGCTTAATTTTGAGCAGGGACAAATTGGGCCAACTTGGTGACTTTGGACACTTCCTATTCACTCCTCCAATGTGCTGACCCTTTGTTTCTCTCAATCAGGAGCCTGAGTTCCCTGTCTGCAGTTCAAAGATAGGGTCTGAAGTCCAGACAGAACTTCTAGGTACCCAGGATATGGGGGTACAGATATGATTCTGCTGTTGCCTTTCAGTTCATCCTCCAGGGTCTCAGTGCAGGAATCAGAGAACTCTGGATCAGAAATCAGCTCTGAGGTTGGCTCTACACCAGACATTTGCTGACACTGAGACCTTAACCTCCTGAACTCATTTCCTCACCTCTTCACACACGGGTAACTTTAACTGCTGCCTTTCAGAATTGGGAAGATCACAACAGCTAATCAGCATGGATGCTCTTAAGATTCAAATAGATGTGTCTGCCCATGTATAATGTGCATGCAAAGTTACTTTGGTGCAGAAATACTTATAATTCTATCTTTTAATATTAAATGCTTAATACTTGATCACTTGTTAAACACTGAACTTAATCACTGATTTGTTACTTAAATACTTAATACTTTACTACTTCAATGCTTTAATAGTTAAGAATCTCTGTGTTTTAAAATTAGTACTGTGATGACTACCTTCTCATCCAACTATATTGCATCCTTTATAAAGGGCCAAATTCTACCCTCTTGTTCTGTATTTCTATGCTTAAAAGTAATAATAATTGTTAATATTATAATGATATTTTATTCATTAAACGTTGAAGGAAATGTCTTGAGAAAAGGTAGAATTGGTAAGGTTGTCACATTGATTGACAAAACTAAAATATAACTATCGCCCTATCAGGCAAAAAAAGAAAAAAGACATTTATGAGAGCATGGGCCTTAATAAGTCACTTATTTTATCTCGCCTGTTTATATTGTGAGAAAGCAAGATCTACAAAGTGTTATGAATACTTTCAATAGAAAAAAAAAAAAATCAGAGGAAATTAAAAATTCTTTAACAGGGACCAGATGTATTTTTTAAAAAAGAACAAAGCAGTTGAGATATCCTCTTAAGACTGAACTCCCTTCTCCCCGCTCCCCCATAAGATCTTCTCGAACTGTAAGGGTATGCGAATGATAATAATGATAATAATTAAATCCAAGCGACCTTTCTTGTCTTAGACAAAGTGGGAAGGGAATTACTACTCCTTTTTAGAAAAGGCTTCACAAAACCCTCTGCCAACAGCAGAGGGGGTAAGCTAGTAGTTATGAGCCCCAGTCCCTTCCTGGGAGGCCCAGGCCACCCTTTGGGGGCCAGAGATGCGGGTCGGTGGGCCAGGGGTCCCATCCTGGGGGCGAGCCGGACCCCCGCCCTGCGTGCGGCGGTCTCCGTGGCGGCTGCTCGGGGGTCCCGGCTCCGGGCTCGGCCGCACGGCCCCCGCGGGGCGGTAAGGGTCAGCAGGGTGAATACTTTCTCGGAGTCTACCGCCCAGGCCGGCAGACCTGCCCCCACCCCCGCTCCTCCTCCAGTCACTTTCTCCGTCTGCCCCCCCAGCTCGGAGCCCGCGGGGGCGGGGCGACCCTCACCCCCGAGCTGGGGATGGCTCAGGCAGTTCGCCCTCGTGCGAGAGAGGGGACCTATGGCGCGAGGGGAGGCCTTTAGGGAGAGAGACCTACGTGGGGAGGGGCCTCGGGGGGAGGAGATGCGGCCCCCTCCTCGGCGCCTCGGGCTCTGAGTCCCCGGGTCTGCCTTGGCGACCCGGGAGCCCCAGTGGAGAGCCGCGCGGGCCTGGCTGTCGGTCCGGGCCGCTGTGGGCAGGCGGGCGGGGAATGAATGGGAAAAGCGTCCGCGGAGCACGCTTACCGTCTGGCGGCAGAAAGCCGGTGGTCCGAGGCCCGGCAAAGGGGGGTCCCCGGGCCACTCATGGAGGGTGGGCGCGCGGGAAGCGCACGGGGAGGCACAGGCTTGGGGACCCGCTGCGGGCGCCTGCAAACCACCCTGGGTGCAGGCCCCGAGGTGGCCGAACCGGCCGTTCCGCGCCCAGAGTAGACCGCGGTCACTTAGGGGTGAGGGAGCGCGGGCTCGGATGCCTGGCAACCTCGCGGGGCAGGGTTGGCCAAGAACAGAGATCCGCGGCCAACTTTCAAAGCGTCTGTCACTGCTCGGGAGGACGAGAAGCCCTCCTCCCCTTTCTGCGGACACTCGTGCCCCGCTCTCCCCAGAGGCTAAGCCTTCAGGGCGCAGCTTGTTGGCTAGGAGGTCACGACTATTTCTTGAAAACGTCTATGCATGCAACCCGTGACCCCCGGCACACTCCCAGAGATACACGTGTTATTCAAAACGGAGGAAGGAACAGGTCAAAAGTAGGGAGGCGGAGCGCACAGCACCCGCGTGGGAAAGATGCGTATTTGGCCTCGTGCCCAGCTGTGCGCCCTGCAGCCAAGGGACCGTCCATTTCCCGGGCGCATTCGCGGGCGACGCGCTGGACCGGAGCAGGCGACCGGGCTTTGAATGGCTGCGCGTCCTCTCCGCGCGCGGCTGGGCAGGGATGCAGGGAATTTGCATAGTTAGCCTGCAAAGAAAGGGGCCGGCCTTGCGGGAGAGCGGGCTGCGACTCTGCAAGCTGAACGCCTTTCTCTCGCATTGCTGACAGTGAAAAGCCTGGTTTCCCACAGGCTGGAGGGAGAGCAGCTGGACTCAGCTTTATTGTTCTAAGAATTGAAAGTCCTGGTCTAGGGAGATGCCCGGAATGTTTTCCGCGCCCCTCCGGGCGCAGCACTTGGCCTTGGCGGCTGTGAATGGTGTTTGGAGAAAGTGGGACCCCGTGGGGCTTTCCTGCTTTAAGATGCTACGGAAAACCACCCACAGCGGGAGGGCCTTTGAATCTGTCACACTGCCTTCCAGATTTGCAACCCCCACTCCATCAACCATCGCCTCTTTACAGGCGCGTTTGAGGGAGTTTGACTTTTTAAAATGCAATTTGGGGTCCCATGTATATAGCATGAATGACCAGTGAAATAGTATCATTAACTCATAATACAATAATAAAATAATTCTGACTAGCATCATCAGTGAGCTAGTTATCTGGTAGTCTATATATATTTAGAACAATCATCTGTTAGCTTTTAGATTATTAGGAATTCTTATTTTTAATGTGGAAAGTCTTTTTTGAATTTGTTACAACATTGCTTCTGTTTTATGTTTTGGTTTTTTGGCCAAGAGGCATGTGGGATCTTAGTTCCCCAACCAGGGTTGGAACCCACAGCCCCTGCATTGGAAGGCAAAGTCTTAACCACTAGACCACCAGGGAAGTCCCTTATTAAGAATCCTTTATCATTTCACAGTCTCTGGATTACTGTTACTTCTCTGGTGGCTCAGTGGTAAAGAATTCCCTGGCAATGCAGGAGACAGAGCGTTCGATCCCTGGGTTGGGAAAATCCCTTGGAGGAGGGGATGGCAACCCACTCCAGTATTCTTGCCTGGGAAATTCCATGGACAGGGGTGCTGGCAGCTATACTCCATGGGGGTCCAAAGAGTTGGATGCGACTGAGCGCTCAGGCACACACTGAACTACTGTACACCCCATGATTTGTGGCCCAAAAACTCAGTTTCTTTGAGATATAACCTGAGTAAAGTGAGTTATTCCTAGAAGTGCAAAATACTAGGTGGTACCTTTCTAACAATGTTAAGTCCACAGCTGGCAATTACATGGAATTACAGTTGCTTCACAGGTTAGTTCAACAAATCTTGTTTTGAACTGTTTTTCTTTTCTTAGTAAAAGTAGACAATTCCAAGGATAAAGGAAAAACTCTCTTCTATGACTAGAGGAAATTTACTTCATTCTCATAAAGGATGTAGTATTCAAATTGAGCATATATGTGCTGCCCAGCAAAGCGCGTGCCTGAATGGCTTTTAAAGGTGCGTTTTTCTTCCCTGTAACTGTGTTCCCCAAGTAAGGGCCAAGAAAAAAACTAATTTTAGCAGTTGGAAACAAGGTTTGTGTAATGAAAACATCACTGCCTACCTCCTACGTATCCCAGACTTTGGCCCTTTCCTTTTTTCTCTTCCACTTTTCCAGACGTTAAATATAGAGCGGACATCTGTAGTTAATATAGCATGATGGAGAATTCAAATGCAACAAGGATAGGAAATAAACACATGCTGATCCTTGGTGCTTTGCGCCACTCTTAGAATCACCAGTATAGTAACATGTTTACATGACCACTTATTTCAAAGTAATCATCTTTGAGACAATTCTACAGTTTTAGAATAACTCTTTCATAAAGTTCTGTAAGTACTCATTATCATCTACAGTAAGTTTTATGGGGGGAATAACAAGATATGCCTTTAAGCTTTAGCTGTTTTACTCTTTGGCTTTATAAGCTGTGGGAACTTGGGCAAGTTACTTAGCCTCCCTGTGCTTTGGTTCTGCCATCTGTAAATGGGAGCCGTCATGGTGCCTCCTTGGAAAGACTGTTCGTGATGGAATCAAAAGTGCTTAGGACAATGCCTAACCCTGGGGGTAGCCCTCAATAAACACCATCTAAGCATCATTATTACTATTTTGGGCATGACTACATGCAAATATAGAATATCACTTCCCCGCTATAGTCTCAAATTTAGTCTGGTTTTGGAGTCAACTTGAATTGAAACACCAGCCCCGCTGCTTTGATGAGCCGTGAGGTTGATTAAGTTTCTCGGCATCTCTGGATGTCAGTCTTCCTGATTTGCGAGACAGAGAGGACTGACGTGATGCAGTGACACAGGAGAATGTTGGCCCAGCGTTGGGTGTGTCAGCAGCCCGGGCATGTGGTCCATGGCGATGGTCTACCTGTGGCACCTGCACTGCACCCTCCCCAGCCTGGATCCATCTTCACTTGGGCGCTAAGACCTATTGACTTGACTTCCTGAAAACCTGTGCAATCCATCTCCGTTATTTTGTCTCCACTGCTGACGAGGCTCAGGAACTGTTTGTCTTTCCCATGAAATGTTGTGATGGTTCCCTCACTGGGTCTCCCTCCTCCCCTGCTTTCCCTCCTCAGCACCATCACCATCATGATTTTTCTAGAAACACCACCCTATGGGCTAGGACAACACCTCGCAAACTCCTCATTAATGCACACACAAAAATGACATTGGAGCATCCGATGGGACCAAAGGAGGAGTCTGGGACCCACTGGCCCAGAGCTCAGGGGCGTTACCTGGGACCTCCGTGCCCCTATTCATAGTGACATGGGATGTTCAGTGCTGGACAGGCCTCCCATTTGGGGCCCAAGCCCTGCAGAAACCTTCCTGATCCCGTCATTGCTGAAGTATTTATGACATGCCCTTCCCTGGACTGCTGGTGCTCTGGCCACTCATTGCTGTTGTTGTCCTTCTCTTGGTGGCTAAGCCAGTGGCTGGCTGATCCGTCTCACCCCCTGACCTGAACTTCCTGAGGGTGGGGGCTGTTTTATTCCCATCTTCGTGTCTGTCCATTGCAAGTGTGCTCAGCTGCTCAGTCATGTCTGACTCTTTGTGACCCCATAGACTAGCCCGCCAGGCTTCTCTGTCCATGGAAGTTTCTAGGCAAGAATACTGGAGTGGGTTGCCATTTACATTGCTTTGCCAATGTTCCTGGTGGTTACTAGCCACCTGTCTTGTTGAGTCACATTGACATTAATATCTTTATTTATGAATCAAGTAATTTCAAAAAATAGTTTTGAATAGGTAATCCATGGTCGTGGTACAACATTAAAAAAAAAACAAAAACAAAAACAAAACCCAAAAGGTGTATTGAAAAAGGTTAAGTCACTTACTTTTGAGGCAAGTACTATTTTCAGTTTCTTGAGTGTTTTCCCTTAGATGTCTCTTTATGTAACTCTTAAAAGCGAGCTATTTAATAAAAACCTACTTCCTCCTGAGCACTTCCTAATAGTATAAAGAAGGTACGGATTATTTTCTGACAAAACAGGAGACACTCTTCACATCTCCACCTCCACTGCCCTCCCTCTCTCCTACTTCTTCAATATCCCCACTGCTGGATGCTAAATGCATCACTAATACACATATACACCTGTCAACTTTTCACTTTCCAACTGTCCCTTTCAACGTGGCCTTTGACAGAAGGTATTAGAGCCTTGTTTCCTAGATCTTTTGGATTTAAAAACTATAGCTCATTGATAGATTGCTTGACACTGCAGTCCTTCTGAAAGTATTGCTTACCGTAGCCTTCATGGGCTATTCCTGAAGCCATAAATAAATTTTAAAAATAAATTTAGGTGATTTGTGATGTAGAGAGGTTAAGTCTGTGAAGAATACTATTAGAAGTTATGGATAGTACGTTTATTTTTCTAAAAATTTTGGTTTATTGCTGGAACATCTATGGTAGACACAGGAAAAGTTAGTTTTTAAAAATACTTCCTGCACCCTGAATACGAAGCTAAGTGGAGATAACTAGAGAGAACTCCTGCTCGGAGATCTTAGCTGAAGTTGTTAGTGATATTCCTCAGAAATGTTAGGGTGAACAAGATAAGCCATAGTTTCTCTAGCAGGGTGTATGTAGCCTACTTACATGCTGGCAAATAATTCTTTTACTTTTTTTATTGCTAAAATACTAATGTGTATCCATGCACAGTTGAATAAATAAATGCATTTCAAAATTAATGGGGGGGGGGTGGTGCGGGAAACTCCCTTATTGAAGTAATTTAGGTAAGGTCGCGAACTTGGGTTCTGCTGGGACATGCCTGCCAGGGAGCTGTTTCAGTGTAAAATGCCACACTCCGGCTAGGCTCATTGCATTTCACGTCCTCCATACTGAGGGTGACAGCCAGCGCCCAGAGTAACCGTTTCGCGGCACAGACCCTTCCCCCGAGAGTCTTTGTTTTCTCAAGGCTGGATGGTGAGAGCTTTCTTTGGAACAGCTTGTTCCCATTTTGTGTCTTGCTTGGAGGCAGAAGATAGACAATAGGAGCAGTGAGATTGCAGACCAGCCTGGTGGATAGCTTTCTGCCTAGGTGAGCATTTACTTCAGAGGTTAATCCAGAAGAGATGCCGTGGAGACACATCGGATCCTATTTTCAGCGAGTGTGTGCATTTTTTTTTTTCTCCCCCTTTTTTGATTCAACCATCTGAAGCCTGAGTCTCTTCATTCCTGAACTTATCTTTGAAGTCTGATCTGGCCCAGCGGGCAGTGTGACTCCAGTTCTTGTGCCAGAGAGCCTCCTGTCTTGCTGGTGGGAATGTCAGATTTAGCTCCAGAAGTGTTTCTGGGAAGTGCCCATCTTTTCCCATTCCCTGAAAGATTTCCTGCATTTTGTTTCATTGTTCTGTAACTTCCTGCCAGAGCCTCAGGAAACTCTACAATGTTAAAGATGCTTAAGTTGAGCAGATCCTGTTTAGTTAAGAGAGGACCTTTAGAAAGGAGAAGACCTCACCCCAGGACACTGATTATTGTACATCCTACATTTAAATGTCTTCTAATCTCTTTGTCATGGCAGGATTTTACTCAACAAAAGTGATTATCTTGTTATCTCAGGCCCAGCACATGAATTCTTTCCTGCTCCAAAGACGACTTTTCCTGTTTCTCCCAGCTGATGGCATTCTTTTGGTCGCCTTGGTTTCATCTTCCATCTCTTTCTTTTCTTTTTTCTGTATTCTCCTTATCCAAATCATCCCTCTCCATTTTTGTTTCTTCCTTTAAAAAGGTCCCTGGGGACTTTCCCGGTGGTCCAGTGGTTAAGACTCTGTCTCCCAGTGCAGGGGGTGCAGGTTCGATGCCTGATCAGGTAACTGAGGTCCCTAGTGAGTTAGTGTTAGTCACTCAGTCGTGTCTGACTCTTTGCCACCCCGTGGACTGTACCCACCAGAATCCTCTGTCCGTGAGAATCTCCAGGCAAGAATACTGGAGTGGGTTGCCATTCCCTTCTCCAGGGGATCCCCCTGACCCAGGGATCAAACCCAGGCCTCCTGCATTGCAGGCAGATTCTTTACCACTGAGCTACCAGGGAACCCCATAGTGCCTAAGGTGCAGCCAAAAATTAAATAAGTAAGTTTAAAAGGTCCCTGACTTTTTGGCCTTTGTTCCTCTTTATGAGACTGCAGATGATCGCTGGCTGTTGAGATGACTATCACCTGAGGGAGTTAGGACTTCTAATAGGATGGAAACCTTATCCTGTTTGGATGCCAGAAGTGGAAGGAACTTTACAGTCAGCCTTCAAGATGGGCCTTTTGGGATTCTAATTTAAATAGTTGTGTCCAAAACTATTCTCTGCCACTTGACGTACTTCCTGTCCCTGTTGCTCTGTTCAGTGGTGGGCACTCTTTCCCATCCTCAAAATTTCTGTTGTCCATCCTTCAGCCCCTTCCTTCTAAATCTCCAGCTCCAGCATTTCTGTCTTAGTTTTTCTCCACAGTCTAGTTTTTCCAGCTCTTTACACCTTTGCCCTGACTTCGTGGCTATATTTTTGTTTACTCTAGAAGTTTAGAGGTGGGAGAGTTCGAGATATTCATGACCTTGTGAAATGTCTTTGGGAACTCCACTGCTCTTATTATAAGGGAGCTGGCATAAAGTCCTTGATACCTTCTTGGGCTATGGAGTAATGTTTTCTTGGGCTATGGAGTAATGTTTTCTTGTGGGATTGTTGTCATTTCTAGTCAGTTTTTCTCCTTTCCCCCCATGTTTGCCCATTCATTTACCTGCTCAGCTTCATGGACTGAACATGTAGTGGATCCTCCACCAGCAAGGCCTCAAGTCAGGATATGTCTTGTGGTCCTTGTTCTCAGCGGCTTTCCTCGTTTTGATTCCAAGTGGACATTTTTGATGGATGAAGTCCAAGTGCATATCTAGAAAAAAATGTTCTCTGTGAGAAATTATGGTGGAGGAATGGTTGGGAGATTCAGCTAGCGCCAGTGGAAATAAGTGTCTATATTTTGCTTGCTTCCAGTCACGTAAATTCATCTCGCAGCCCAGTGGTGGGCAAGGAATGGGGAGGCAGGGGAATTGAGCTCCTGGTGGCTTCCTCACCAAACTTCCTATTGGGTGACATCTCCTCCTCCAGGTTTCGTTTCTGTCATGGAAACACACAGCTCGCCTGTTTGGGGACTCCTCTGAGCCCTCACAGAGAGGGTACAGTTAATACAGACATTTTCTCTCTGGGCTGAACGTTTGATTTTAATCACATCTATGTGGAGGCCCCAGCCCCAGGGATAACAGCTTCTGGGGTCTCAGGTGAGAATTAGTCATTTGCATTTTTAGGAGATCTTTTCAGTGTTTGGCTTATGACTTCCCTCCTAGCTCCACCAGCAAAATAAGAGCCATTCTTCCTTCTGCATCCCCAACACCCACCCCCATCACCCCCCACATACACAACAGACACACTACACACACATACACCACATAACCTTACATATTCAAAAAGTATTTGTTGAGTTTCTAGAATGTTCCACACTCTGGTGGCCAGTGGTCCTTGAATCCCTAGAGCTGTAGTCAAGCAGACACGAGAAGTACCTGAAGAATCCTACTACCTGTGTGCCTCAGCTCAAATTTGGAGGAATTTTTGTTTCTGAATGCCCGCCCCCATCGCCCAAGTTACTGCAGTGAAATAGCGTTACTGAGACCAGAAAGAGAATGCTGGTTAAAAATGCTGGTTATTTCTACTGCACTAGGTTTTCTTTTAAAGACAGTGACTATTCTATTGACTTCAGTCTTGTTGGCATTTGTTGACCATCTCTTGGAGTTACATTTTTATATAGAGTTTTTGTTCAAAAGAACTCTACCTGCCTGCGTTTGGAGGATGTTGTTTAAGTGGGAGACAGCTGTTCCCCTCCAGGCTCTTGGGGCTAAGCCAGCCTGGTCTTCTCAGGAACAGAACAAAGGCACGCAGAATTTATGTCACAGATGGATGTTTGTTTGATAAAAATCACTTATTACTGAATGAAAGAATGGCCCATTCTCTCCAGAAATATGAGCAGAACATCTAGTAAGCCTTTAGAGCTTCCCACTTTGTTGGTTTGTTTTAACCATTATAATTGACCAAGTTGAGTTGTATCTCTTTTTCTGTGGTCAAACATTCCCTGAAAATTTGTGCACGAGAGGGTTTTCTGTAAGTGACGTGATTTCAAATTCAGTGTTCAAATAATTCAGAAATAATATTTGAAGGAATTGGCTAGATTTTCGATATATATTTCTGGACTCTGTTGCTCCGTTGATCCATATGTCTATTCCTAAGCTAACTGTCTGGATTCCTCTGGCTTTGTAGTAAGTTTTGAACTAGGGGGTGTAAACCATTCCACCCTGTTGACTTTCTCAAAATTGCTGTGACAGTTCTAGGTCCTTTGCATTTCCATTAGTGTTAGCTTGTCAATTTCTACAAAAGAGACAGCTAGGGTTTTGGTAGGAATTAGAGGGAATCTGTAGATCCGTTTGTGGAGAAGTGCTGTCTGATAATACTGAGTTTTCCTGTCTATGTATAAGAAATATCATCATTCGTTTTGATATGATTTAATTTCTCTCAGAAATGTTTCATAGTTTTCAGCGTATTGGTATTGAATTTCCTTTGTTAATTTTTCTTAAGTGTTTTATTCTTTTTCAGTAAAAAGTCTAGAATGTTTGGAGAGCTGATCTGGCCCTTCTTTGATTCCCATAAGTATTAATATATGTATAAATGAATCACTTTGCTATATACCTGAATCATTGTAAGTCAAATATGCTCAAATTAAGAAAAAAGAGAAGTTGTACATAAATGTGGCCTATTTGAGGGTTACCTATTTTTGTGGTGCAGCCTGGGTCTTGATTTCCTCATTGCTAATGTGCAGAAATAGACTAAATTTTCCCTGACTGTATCGTAATGAATATGTAGGAAAGAATTTTTAAAATGAAAGAAAATTAATATTATTGTTGTTCAGTTGCTAAATCACGTCTGACTCTTTGCGACCCCATGGATTGTAGCACTCCAGGTTTCTCCGTCCTTCACTGTCTCCCAGAGTTTGCTCAAACTCATGTCCATTGAGTCTGTGATGCCATCCAACCATCCTTGGTTGCCCCCTTCTCCTCCTGCCCTCAATCTTTCCCAGCATCAGGGTCTTTTCCAAAAAATAACTTGAGAAACCTTAAATTTAATCAGACAAGGGCTGGGGGGAGGGTGCCCAAGGGCACTGCTGTGTCCTTGACCTTCCCTGCATCTCTCCAGCTGTTTTCCTCACTAGGATGGGAAGACGTCCCCTCCTTCTGAGAATGGCCCTGTTTTGCTCAGATCCTCTCCTCTCGTCTGTCACCCAGACCTGACTGTCTCCCGGAAGCTCAAGAGCAAGATCCCAGGGTGGTCAGGGGATGTCCTCTGCCATGCTGTCCCCTCTGGCCTGCCCCCTCCTCCCCACCATGCAGGGCCCTCCCCAGGCCTCTGTGAAAAGAGAGCGGGTCAGAACACCAGCAGCCTCAGGACAGGATGGGCTGAGAGGGCTGGATCTCTGTCAGCATTAGGCAGGGAGGGTCTGTAAACTTGTTTACATTTTAACATCCCTGAAGCCTTTCACTGTGCCTTCAACAGCATTGTTTTCAGTATGGATGAACTCACCAGGGGCAGCACCACTCAGACCCTGGTTTGCTTTAATAGCTTGCCTGATTGACGCAAAGGGGACTTTGTTCCTATGTTACATCTTTCAGTTTGGAGGCCTTGACCTTTTTTCCTTCTTTACAATAAGCCCAAAACCTTGGTTTTAACCAAGGCCCCCCAATTCCCTCTAAAAATAGTTTTCCAAGGTCTCCAAGATGTGAATGTAAGACGGGGAACCTAGAGTTCTGGTTAAATAGTGACAGAACACTCTGGAGGAAGCATGATCTTACTCATCAGTCTGATGAACTTTGTGCCAAGCCTCAGCCAAATTAACCAATCCCCGTTGTGTTAGAGCTGGAAACATCCCAAGAGATCATTTTATCTGTTGAAGTCAGAGCAGCAGCCCCAGGGAGATACTGAACCATGAAGAAGCTTAGCCCCAGCCCAGCCCAGCCCTGCAGAATATTTGCATTTGTAACAAGATCTCTGGGTGATTTGATAAAAGTTTGAGAAGTTCTGCTTGAACTCTCTCTCTGCCCAGCTGAGCCCAGAATGAATTTCAAGTATCTCCTGCAGAGCTCAAGGATAAGGATCACAATTGTGGATGCCAAGGGTCATCTTCTATTCATTCCACCTCAGGTCACATTCACTTTTCTCCTAGCATCATTTTCCTGTTGTGAGTCCTCATCACTGGCAGCTAGAGCATTTTTTCTATCTTGGCCCAGGTTGTGTGGTGCTTGCTGGTGGGGGGTGGGGTTGTGGGGTGGGGGACTGATTTGGGGAAATGTGGAAGGTCCCGCACCTCCCCCTGGGAGGCTTGTACTTTTTTAAAATTTCAGCCACTGTTAAGATTCTGTGCATTCCAGAGCCCAGTGGGTCCACTTCCCACATGTTTGATGCCCTGTTCTGTCCTTTCCCATGTGGGGCTTGGTCATATTCAACAAGGAAGCGCTGGGCACATGGGATGAAAAACCCAAGTGTCTGTCCTCAAGCCCGTATTCTTTGTGTCTCTTCTCTTGTGTTTGGAAATAGCTTTGGGGAAAAGTACATGCCTTCCTGCTTCCCCCTGAGGATCCGCCTGTTGGGGGGACCTGCCTCTTCTGCTTTTTCTTGCGACATCGGGTCACAGGAGAGTCGGGATCGCTGGCAGACAGCCAGCCAGCCACTGTAACAGAGGGGCAGACTAGGAGCCTGCAGCGTGAGAGAGCCAAGGGAGAGGGGCTTAAAGCCAGAGAGAAAAGCCCTTGTTTACAGAGGCTACTGTGGGGCCAAGTGAACCTCGTGCTGGGGAATGGAGACTTTGACGAGGGCCTTTGGAGTAATGTAAGGAATAGAATCTGAACTGAAGTTGAGAGAAGAGCCAGTGTGAGGCCAGGAACCGGAGACAGTGACCATCACTACTCATGTACATCCTTGATTCAGTAGCAGCTTAAAAAAAAAAAATAAGAAACGTGATCCCATTAAGTGTATGTATTCCAGGTGGAGCTAGTGGTAAAGAACCTGTCTGCCAGTGCAGAAGGTGTAAGAAATGCGGGTTCAATCCCTGGGTCGGGAAGATCTGGTGGAGGAGAGCCTAGCTACCCACTCCAATATTCTTGCCCAGAGAACCCCTGTGGACAGAGGAGCCTGGCAGCTACCGTCCATATTGTCGTACGGAGTTGGACATGACTAAAGAGACTTAGCACACACCTTCTGAATAAAGAGGCAGCCCAATCGCTACTAGTACTATTGTTATTTTTCAATTTACCATCGAACAAATAATGGTGCTAGAACTCAGAAAATGCAGTGTTATCAACCCCAGTGAGGTCAGTACCAAGATAACATGACTCTGGACTTTCGATTGGGGTATTTACCCTGGTTATCAAGTCTATTTGTCTATTGTTGGTCTCAGGTGGAAGATATGGCAAATACTTTCGTTGTTTGTAAGCTGTCCCTCTAGGTATGTTCTGGCTTAAGTGGAGCTATAATCTGGTGGATGCAACTTCCTCGGGGTCATTGTTCTGGTGTGAGAGATGGTGACTCATTGGGCGTCTCCACAGCCAAGTGGTTTGACCAGAGGTCCATGGGTGCTCCCGAGGACAGACCTTGATTGATGCATTCAGGAGGCACATCCAGAACCAGATACGTAATTTTAAGAGAGTTGATGAGAAATGAAAATGTGGGGGGTCCTTGTTTAAATGACGAAAAACTTCCAGACAGTTTCGACAGAGCTTTAAACCAAGGGCGACTGCACACCCACGCCGTAGCCTTTGGAACAGAAAGAGAATGCCGAAACTTAAAGCATAAACAAGTGACATCTATGTGATAGAGCTCAGAAATGGCAGACAAAGAGGAGGAAAATTACTGAGACTGCTAAGACCTTGAAGCGTTTGTGGAAAAGTTGGTGGTCTTTGGAAGCAATGGCTGGTCAGAAAATGTTAAATTAATTGGTGTTTTTAGGTATTTAAGCAAATAATATAAACATTGCACACATGATCAATGATACAAGCAAAATATAACTTCATTTTCATTCTGCAGAGTTGTTCATTTTCCCACTCAAAAGCTACACTTGTGTTTTGATTTTAAGCTGAATTCACTGACTCAGTGGACACAAATTTGAGCAAACTCCAGGAGATAGTGAAGGACAGGGAAGCCTGGTGTGCTGCAGTCCATGGGGTTGCAAAGAGTCAGACGTGATTTAGTGACTGAACGACAAAATAAGCTGAATTCCCTCCTGTAAGAATTTGGAAGGAGGGGAAAAGGCAGTGCCTTCCCAGGGTAATAAGAATGATTTGAAATTAAAAAATAAGCATGAATGTTGAGGTGCTTTTGTGCTTTGCCTGTGTGCAATCATGATTTTGATTTTTAAAAAAGCTTTTAAAATGTGCCCTTCAATTTCAGTTTTGTGGCAACAAAAGAGAAAACCTCTTAATGAATGAATTGTAGCTGTGGTCTCTTCGACTAAACTTGGGTGTTGAATAAAAACTCACGGTGTCATCAAACAAAAGCATTAAGGAACCTATGTGGGAGGAGGAGGCAGTCGTGATAAATTGTTATTTTCTACAGGCAATATTCGGGCCAAGGTCTTCATGCCTTGTTTATCTTACAGTGAGAAACTCTGCCTTTGTCAAGGACACCTCCAGCCCATTGCCATGGAAATGGACACTGGAAAATGCTTCCAAGGCCTTTTGCCCACCACCCCCTCTGGGTTTTCTGAGATTAGACTTTTTTTCATCTCCCTATGTGAGGAAAAAAGTTAAGGGTGTTAAATGCCAAACTCCCAGGGTCCGGGATTTGACTTCTTCAAGACCCTGTGAGGTATTTCTCTCTCTCTCTCCCACCTATTTTTTCCCCCGCTGTGCTGGAAAGGGCCTGAGAATCTCTAAAATATTTTAATACTTTTTGTAACAGCCATCAGTGATTAAATTGTTTGTTGTTTTTCAGTCACTAAGTCTTGTCCGACTCTTTGCGACCCCGTGGACTGCAGCATGCCAGGCTTCCCTGCCCTTCGCTGTCTCCCAGAGTTGGCTAAAATTCATGTTCATCGACTCAGGATGCTATCTAACCATCTTATTCTCTGCGCCCTCTTCTTTTGCCTTCATCAGTCTTTCCCAGCAACAGGGTCTTTTCCAGTGGGTCAGCTCTTCCCACGAGGTGGCCAAAGGATTGGAGCTTCAATGTCAGTCCTTCCAATGAATATTCAGGGTTGATTTCCTTTAGAATTGACTGGTTTTCTCTCTTTGCTGTCCAAGGGACTGTCAAGAGTCTTCTCCAGCACTACAGTTTGAAAGCATCAATTCTTTGGCACTCAGCCTTGTTTATGGTCCAACTCTCACATCCGTAGTGACTACTGGAAAAATCATAGCTTTGACTATCTGAGCCTTTGCTGGTAAAGTGATGTCTCTGCTTTTGAATGCACTATCTAGGTTTGTTGTAGCTTTTCTTCCAAGGAGCTAGCATCTTTTAATTTCCTGGCTGCAGTTACTGTCCACAGTGATTTTGGAGCCCAGGAAAATAAAATCTATTACTGCTTCCACTTTTTCCTTTCTGTTTGCCACGAAGTGATGGGACCAGATGCCGTGATCTTAGTTTTTTCAATGTTGAATTTTAAGCCAGCTTTTTCAAAATTCTCCTCTTTTACCTTCATCAAGAGACTCTTTAGTTCCTTTTCACTTTCTACCATTAGAGTGTTATCATCTGCATATCTGAGGTTATTGATATTTCTTCCAGCAGTCTTGATTCCTGCCTGTGATTCACCCAGCTCGGCATTTCACTTGATGTGCTCCGCATAGAAGTTAAATAAGCAGGGTGACAATATACAGCCTTGTCATACTCCTTTCCTAATTTTGAACCAGTTAGCTGTCCCACATTCCATTCTAACTGTTGCTTCTTGACGCACATGCAAGTTTCTCAGGAGACAGAGTGTGAAGAAAGAGTTAAAAAGCAGAGTCTAGTATCTGTCATACAGAGTGAAGTCAGAGAAAAAATACTGTATGTTAACACATATATGTGGGATCTAGAAGAATGGTACTGATGATTCTGTTTGCAGGGCATGAACACACACGCAGATGTAGAGAATGGACAGGAGGGAGGGACCGGGGGGAAGAATTGGGAGAGTGGCATTGATATATACCCACCACCATGTGTAGAACGGCTAGCTAGTGGGAAGCTGCTGTCCAGCACAGGGAGCTCAGGTCAGTGCCCTGTGATGCCCTACAGGGCTTGAGTGGGGTGGTGGGAGGGAGGCTTTAGAGGAAGGGGATATATGTGTGTATATAGCTGACTCACTTTGTTGTACAGCAGAAACCAACATAACATCGTAAAGCAACTATACTCCAATTTAAAAATAATTTTTAAAAAACTGCTGGTGAGTGAGAAAGAATTTATTTCATGCTTGATGGGTTTGGTGTTATGAAGTCTTTAGCCACTGGTTAAACATAGGATGAAAAAATGAATCCATTGTGTGTCCCAAATGAGGGCAAAAGTACGAATCATGATAACATTAGCTAAAGTAAATAATGTCTCCCGACAAAAGTGTACAGATGTCTCATGCATTAAGTGCACGGCCAGGTGAGGGGAAACCGGGATCCATGTGCCAGCTACAGTCCTCATTCTGCTTTCGATTTTTATGTGTAAATCAAGCTTTTTTTCTTGGTGGATTCTTGATCCCAATGCCCTTTCTCACCCTCTAGTTTCCTATTTCTCCTCCTACTTGAAGCTCATGTTAGTTGTTCTTTATTGAAATACTCCAGTAGTCTTTTGTTGGTGTATTTAGTGCTGCTGCTGCTGCTGCTAAGTCGCTTCAGTCGTGTCCGACTCTGTGCGACCCCATAGACAGCAGCGCACTAGGCTCCCCCATCCCTGGGATTCTCCAGGCAAGAACACTGGAGTGGGTGCCATTTCCTTCTCCAATGCATGAAAATGAAAAGTAAGAGTGAAGTCGCTCAGTCGTGTCTGACTCTTAGCGACCCCATGGACTGCAGCCCACCAGGCTTCTCCGTCCATTGGATTTTCCAGGCAAGAGTACTGGGGTGGAGTGCCGCTATAGTTAGTGCTAGTTTTTTAAAATTAATTTTTATTGGAGCATAGTTGCTTTACAGTGTTGGGTTCCTTTCTGCTGTACAGCAAAGTGAATCCGCTCTAGGTATGTATGTGCTGCGCTATGCTTAGTCACTCAGTCGTGTCTGACTCTTTGCAACCCCATAGACTGTAGCCTGCCAGGCACCTCTGTCCATGGGGATTCTCCAGCAAGAATACTGGAGTGAATTGCCAAACCCTTTTCCAGGGGATCTTCCCAACCCAGGGATGGAACCCGGGATGGAACCCCGGTCTCCCCCATTAGAGGCAGATTCTTTACCAGCTGAGCTACCAGGGAAGCCCTGAGGTGTATATATATTCCTTCTTTGCTGGATTTCCTTCCCATTTAGGTCACCACAGACCATTGCGTAAGAGTTCTCTGAGCTCTGAAATACTGAAGTATTTTGGTAGTCTTTGGAAACATTCAGCAACCTGAGGAATTTTTTAAAATTCTTTTTCAAACATGCTTCTTCCAGTGCAAATTTCCAGCTTTCATCCTCTCACAGCTCTGCTCATAGACAGTGAGGAATAATAATTATTCTAGGACTATGGAATGAGAACCAATGTAGTAAGTAAAGGATAATTTTTAGTGAACTTTTTCCCCCCAAACATGAGCTTATCTGAGAAGAAAGATTTAGTTTTAGTGTAAGGCAAATACACCACTGCAGATTTTTGAAATTAGTCAGTTCAAGGCGTTTCTACACAATCATGCTAGCAACGGGGTTTCTCTTTCTTTTGCTTAGGAGTGTCTGTACAATACCAACCAGAGAGCACCCATCTGCCAATGTAGGAGACACGGGTTCGATCCCAGGGAAGAACCCCTGGAAGATCCCCTGGAGAAGGAAATGGCAACCCTCTCCAGTATTCTTGCTTGGGAAATCCCACAGACAGAGGAGGCTGGCGGGCTTCAGCCCAAGGGGTCACAAAGAGTTGGACATGACTGAGCAATTTTTGGTTCCTACAATTAAGATATTATTCACCGAAATTGTGTTGATATTCACACAGCTTAAACTTCTTTTTCTCAGTGACTCAGAGTGTAGGCTCCTGAATGGAGAAGCAGGTGCCCTGCTGACCCCCACTCCCTCCATAACTCAAGGCTCTTGCAGGTCAGGGTAGGGGGAGCCCCGAGCAGGAAGTGGGCAGTTCTCTTGATGTCCCGCAGCTGAGGGGGGAGGAAAAAAAGAGAAAGTGAGAACATTTTTAGAGTTAGCTGGTAAAGGATTTGTTGACAGAGAAATGCATTGTTAACTAAGTTCCTATGACCTTTTTTCTTCTCCTCGCTTGGCTGGTCTGTGGGAAGGGAATGGAGAGGGCTGATTGTACTGCAAATCTAAATGCACAGACATGACCCAGAGCCCAGAAAACTCCGTTGCAGCTCTTTAGATGTGACTCCACAGTTACAAACTTACTGTATTTTAAATTGTCAGTTCATAATATACATTCAAACCAGATTACTAGAATATTGTGGTCATAAAGGAAGGAGAAAATTAATATTTACCTCAGTACCAAAACCAATAAGTATCAGCTTCTCCCCCCATGTAAGTAGCATTCCCAAGAATTACGTGTCACTTTAAGAATTAGATCATTTTATTGCATAAAATATGTGTCTTAACTATTGGATGATAAAAAGATTAAATTGAAGAACTGCATAATTAAACATAAAAGTACATCTGTTTTATTCATTAAGCCTTTTTAATTAAGAAATCCCCAAAGCAGGTGATAAAAATTACCAACTTTAAGTTAAAAATGAAAAATCATGTTTTATACCTAGTATACTGTGTATGTCTGTTATGTTTCAAAATTAAGAGTAATACTCTAGAATACAAGATTCCATGACTATTTTCTGTTGAGAAACTTTGATTTGATTTGATTAATTTGATTAGGGTCATTCTCCTAGGATAGAACTGCTAATTTGTTGTTTTTTAGTAGCTCAGTTGTGTCCAACTCTTCACAACCCCATGAACTGTAGCCTGCCAGGCTTTTCTGTCCATGGGATTTTCCAGGCAAGAATGCTGGAGAGGGTTGCCATTTCCTCCTCCAGGAGATCTTCCCAGATCAGAGATTGAACCCATGTCTCCTGCGTTGGCAGGTGGATTCTTTACCACTGAGCCACCAGAGTAGCCCAGAGGACTACTAGGGTAGCTCTGTTTTAAGTGAAAAGTCTTTGGAAGACTACCTAGTAAGTTATTATTATTATTTTCTTATTAATAAGAAAATGGTGAGGTTTTCTTTTTTTTTAAATGTACTTGGGCTTCCCAGGTGGCACTTGTGGTAAAGAACCCTTTTCCCTTTGGTGACCATAAATTGGCCATCTTCTGTGGCTCAGATGGTAAAGAATCCACCTGCCAAGATGCAGGAGGCCCAGGTTCGATCCCTGGGTTGGTAAGATCCCCTGGAGAAGAGAATGGCAACCCACTCCAGTATTCTTGCCTGAAGAATGCTATGGACAGAGGAGGCTGGTAGGGCTCCTCCATAGACTGTAGGCTACAGCCCATGGGGTTGCAGAGAGTCAGACATGACTGGGTGACTAGCACTTCTGCTTCACCAGCAGAGTGAGATGCAGCGATGTGACCTGTGGTTTCAAGTGGCTGAGCTGATCTGGTGACTTTGACTTTCAGGCCTGTTCCCTGCCATCCTCAACCTTGCCAGCAATGCGCACATCAGCACCAATGCGACCTGCGGGGAGAAGGGGCCAGAGACGTTCTGCAAGCTGGTGGAGCATGTGCCTGGGCGGGCTGTGCGCAATGCCCAGTGCCGGGTCTGCGATGGCAGCAGCACCAACCCCAAAGGCAAGTGGGGCCCCCGTAGGAACGCACCCCTTCCTAAACAATTACTGGAGACTTCTGTTAGGAAGCCACGGGCCTGTGTTCTCCTTATTGCTGTTCATTTCCACTGTATTACAGTTTAGGAGTTAACAACCTTAAACCACAATCTGAGAGTGTAGTGGGTTTTTTGTTTTCCTTCAACAGAACGGCATCCGATATCCAATGCCATCGACGGCACCAATAACTGGTGGCAGAGTCCTAGTATTCAGAACGGGAGAGAGTACCACTGGGTCACGATCACGCTGGACCTGAGGCAGGTGGGTGAGGCTGGAAGCGCTGCAGGACGCGGTGGGTGGCTGGGTTGTAAACTCACATTGTTGTTGTTTAGTTGCTAAGTTATGTCTGACTGTTTGTGACCCCATGGACCACAGTACACTAGACTTCCCTGACCTTCATCATCTCTTGAAGTTTGCTCAAACTCGTGTCCATTGAGTCAGTGATGCCATCCAACCATCTCATCCTCTGTCTCCTTCTTCTCCTCCTGCCCTCAGCCTTTCCCAGCATCAGGGTCTTTTGCAATGAATTGGCACTTTGCGTAAGGTGGCCAAAATATTGGAGCTTCAGCTTCAGTGTCAGTCCTTCCAATGAATATTCAGGGGTGATTTCCTTTCGGATTGACTGGTTTCATCTCCTTGCTGTCCAAATGACTCTCAAAGAGTCTTTTCTAGCACCACAGTTTGAAAGCATCAATTCTTCAGCACTCAGCCTTCTTTATGGTCCAAGACTCACATCCATTCATGACTACTGGAAAATCATAGCTTTGACTATCTGGACCTTTGTCAGCAAAGTGATGTCTCTGCTTTTTAATCCACTGGATGTGTCATAGCTTTTCTTCCAAGGAGCAAGCGTCTTTTAAATGCTTTTTATACACAAGGAAAGTCCACTTGTTCCTAACATGTTTACATCCTGGTCTCACTGTTTTTCCACTTGGTGGATTTGAGTGAAGCACAGAGTTTGTCCTTGGTACTGGTTCTGGCCACATTTATCATGCCCAGGTATCCTTGGGTGGTGAGTGGAATTGTTCCCATGTGGTCTGATGTTCTTAGACACTGTGTCAGGATGCTGATCACCCATCCACCCGTGATGCCTGGACAAGTGGTACCCAGTGTCCACACACACACAGCTGGTGGGGGCACAAAACACATGCATTTGCTGCCTTTCAAGCTTATTATCTTACTGTTTTCACCATGCAGCTCTAGTAAAGGGTGCTGTGTAGAAAATAAGGCTTGGAAACAGAATGAGATGGCATTAAACCTCTGGACTCTTTGATGCTGTGTATGAGAGCTGTGAGCACCCCAGCGCTCAGTGAGGAAGCCTTCAGCACCAGCTAGGAAAGGCAGGGTTTAATTGGCTTAGATCACATGTGTATCTCCCTAGCTTTGCTCAAGACCACTCCGGAGAATGGAGCAAAATACAATATAAGCCCTGGTTGCCCCAAATATTTCTAGGGAAAGGAAGGAAAAGGAAAGAAATCTGAGTGAAAGGGATGAAAAAGAAAGGTGGCAGCCTTTTCTATTTCAATTCTCCAGAAAAGCCATAACATAGCCTTCTTATTTATTTCCATTCTGTTCCTCTTGGGTCAGAACTCATCAGTATCATGGGAAATATGCAATGAAAGAGACAACTCGTTCAAAAGGTGTACAGTATGAATTTTGGAGATTTCATGATGAAGAATCACAATTTTTTGAATGAAAGTGAAACATGAAAGTGTTAGTCACTCTATCGTGTCCAACTCTTTGTAACCTCATGGACTGCAGCCCAAAGACTCCTCTGTCCATGGAATTCTCCAGCTAAGAATACTAGAGTGGGTAGCTATTCCCTTCTCCAGGAGATCTTCCCGACTCAGGGGTCGAACCTACATCTCCTATATTGCAGGAGATTCTTTACCAGGGAAATCACAAAATACACAGAATTTTAAGTGAAAGCAAGACAATACTGTGTATGTTCACGTATAAGGAACTTTTGAGCTCTAATCATAATGGTAAATGAGGTAGTAAGATGTGAAGCTGAGGAGACATTTTCCAAGTTCAGGTTCATAGAATCACGTAACTAAAACAATACATCTGGGGATTTTCAGCCACAGATCCTGAATTAATGTGACATGCCTTTGCCTTTTCAAATCCACCTAAAGGAAAAGAGCAAAAATCCCCTTTTTGCCTTGGCTTTTTTTTGTCTTTGTTTCGGTGGTTAGGATGCTTCTGCAGGAAATGTTGGTTTTCTCATCATCTTCTCAATGTATTTTCCTTCTTTGAGGGAAAAACGTACAACATTTTCATTATTAGGAATGTGATACTATGTGAGTTTGGCCAAATTAACAGCTGGACATTTTACAGAGAAACTTCAAATCCCAAGTTCGACTGCTATTTATCTTGCAATTTGTCGATCTTGGCTTCTCCTAACAGAGAGTTTCTGCCATAAGTTGGACTGAATCAGCTTGAGGAATTCAGGGGCCTCAGTTTTAGGTCTTTAAGTCTTATTCACACTGAGTCATGGACAGAGTTATACAGGCTTCTAGGGCTTCCCAGGTGGCGCTAGTGGTAAAGAACCTGCCTGCCAGTCGATCCCTGAGTTGGGAATATCCCCTGGAGTAGGAAATGGCAACCCATTCCAGTATTCTTGCCTGGAGAATTCCATGGACAGAGGAGCCTGGCGGGCTTCGGTGCATGGAGTTGCAAAGAGTCGTACACGACTGAAGCAACTTAGCACAGCACAGCAGGAAAATTCTAGTGTTTTTAGATAAACTTCTAAATTAAGATAATTTTAAATAACAAAATACTCATAATTTTCTTCATCTTTTGCAGAATATAAAATTTATACTGTGCTTTAAGTTTTTTTAAAAAAAGTTCAGATGGTTATATCTGAGCAAACCTTTCTCAGATATATTTATTTATTATTTTTATTGTGAAATATTTTGAATATGTAACAAATGTATTATTGTGACACACATATAAGCACCCCCAAGATTCAAGTATTTTTAAACATTTTGCCACATTGGGAACACTTTCCAAGTGAATTGCAGTCATGGTGACATTGGACCAATGCAAAGTTTTTTGTATCTTCAGAAAATAGGACATTTGTTACGAATAGGCACTGTGCCATTAGCTAACAAAGCTGACAGCAATGTCCTAGTAACTATTTCTTCACTGAGATCTAGTTGTCCCAATTTAATCACTGATGTCTTTTATAGGTTTTGTTTTGTTTTTCAAACCAGGATCAATAAGGAACCCACATTGCATTTGATTACTGTGCTCCTTAAACCTCTTCTAACCTGAATTGTTCTCCCTTTCGGGGTCAGGTGGGGGGGGGGGGCTTCCCAAGTGTTACTAGTGGTAAAGAACCTACCTGTCAATGCAGGAGACACAGGAGATGCGGTTTCAGTCCATGGGTAAGGAAGATCCTCTGAAGGAGGGCATAGCAACCCACTCCAGTATTCTTGCCTAGAGAATCCCATGGACAGAAGAGCCTGACAGGCTACCATCCATGGGGTTGCAAAGAGTCAGACATGACTGAAGCAACTTAGCATGCACACGCTCTTTTTAAAAAGTGATATTCAGTTTTTGAAAACACAAGGCTTTTTGTCTTGTAGAATATCCCACATTCTGGACTTGTCAAATGGTTTCATTGTGATTTTAATATGTTCCTTTATGTCCTTTATTTCTCATGAACTAAACTCAGCTATAAGACTTGATTACATTCCAGTGAAGTATTTTTGGCCGGAACCCATGCGTGGCAATCCTGGCTGCTCTGTTGCATCCAGGGCTGGTTGTCTCATGAGAAGCAAGGCTATCTTTGGGTCTCACTTAGGTATTGGCATCTGGATCACTCCCTTGTCATGCTGTTTCCTTTTTTCCCCATCTCTCATCCTTGTTTCCCAGGTCTCATTGACACACAACTCTTAGAACGTGAAAGTGGTTACAGCTTCTGATAACTTTTCCATTGTCAAAGTCTGTATGTTTCTCTGTCAGGACAGCTATTCACCAGCTGCTAGTTAATTTCTAGATTATACACCCCATGAAGGCAGGGACCACAGCTGTCTGCTTCCTCTTTTCTTCCTCCTCTTTCTCTCCCTTCCTGGTTAACATTTATAAAGGGTTGTCTTGCATGCCCAGACATCAGCAGAGTTGAGGCAGTGAGTGTGGAATCACTGTGAACCAGTTCTTTATTTTTGCATTCCTTTTTTTGGTTCACAACTGGATTAAAAGATAACCAGCCATCAGCTATAACCCATCAACTGCTTTATTTCCCTTCTGTGAAAATGGAAGCTCTGAAGTACAGGTTTTAAAGTAAAATTAGGCAGACCTTAATGTTATCAAGAATCATAGCAACTTCATGTTGTAAATGTGTTGGTGCAACTTAAATATGTCAGCTCCAAGGTTTTATGACCAAATCAGTCAGCTTCATTCTGTTGGCAAGTGCCAAAGACATTGATCCTGTTCCTGACTTTCTAGTTGATGACAGCTATAGAAATTATGGCATTTTTAGCTTCTGTATACAATGTTTGGTTACCTGAAAGATAAACTGAAGAAAAGATAGAAAGTGGTGTTATCAGAAAGTCCATAAATGTTGTTTGGTTTCCAGTAAGATTTAACTGTGGTGTGTTTGCCTTAGTAACATATTATAGGAGAAACGATTCAATTTATCTTTTTACTTCTTTAAAATAATGCCTGTGATTTATTTCTTTCATCGATTCACTGTATGTTAGAATTTACACTGTTAGATACTTAGCAATGTCTTACTTAAAAAGAAAACAATCTGTAGGAATTGTTTTAAGAAAAAAACTGATGAGTCACTTAACAAATGTAAAACTAACATATACATGGATGGTGTCCTGGAGAAGGAAATGGCAACCCACTCCAGTATTCTTGCCTAGAGAATCCCACGGACAGAGGAACCTGGCAGGCTATAGTCCATGGTGTCGGAAGAGTCGGACATCACTTAGCGACTAAACCACCACCATGTGGATAGTGTCCAGTCATAAACTATTGCTCACTGTCCAGTGACTTAAGAATATGTTCCATGGTGTTTTGCCACTGATGCAAGCCAGGGATCCTTTGCAATAACTTAAAAATTTAAAGATATCATTCTGAGAGAGGGAGCATGCACGTTTGATAGATCTTGAATTTTATGACTGTCAGCATTCTTTTAGTTGTTAATCATATGAAACTGTATACATTCTATTAAACATATTTAAATATATTCCTGTGGTAGTATTTTTCAACCGAATAACTCAAGGATTTCCAGTTTGAGATACTCTATGTTAGGATGCTGGGCAGATGAAAAGATGCTCAACATCTTTTGACACTGTGGAAATGAAAATCCACAATGAGATACCACTTCATACCCATCAACATTAACGTGGCTGTGATCAAAAAAAACAACCAAAAAAAAAAAAAACCCAGAAACTAAGGGTTGGTGAGGGTATGGAGAAGTTAGAACCCTTGTGCAGGGCTGGTTGGTGCAGTGCTATGGAAAACGGTATGGTGGTTTCCTTAAACATAGCATTTCCATATGATCCAGCAATTCCACTTCTAGATATATCCTCAGAGGAATTGAAAGTAGGAATTCAAAATGATATTATATTCGAACACCCATGTGTTATCGCAGCCTATTCACAACAGCTGAAAGGTAGAAGGAACCAGGTGTCTATCAGCAATGAATGGATGAACAAAATGTGGTCTCTACATCGAGTGAATCCTTTTGCCTTAAAAAGGGAACCGTTGTGATATATATGCTTCAACGTGGGTGAACCTTGAAAACATGCTAAGTGAAATTAGCATTTTTATTACCTATTCCCCTGGGCCAGGGGTCCGGCAGCCCCCTCATCCTACTCTGGCTTGTGGAACCCTCATAATCACACAATAAGTCTGGTTCCCCATTAGCTCCTTTTGACAAATGATGCAACTGAGGCTTAGTTGAAGTAATTCAAGGGTAGAACTCATGACTGTCTGCATTCTTGGACAATATCGACCCTCTAGCTGGCTAAGGTTTGTGACAAATACGTTTGTGTCCTGATGTTTTATTTAACTTTATAGCGTGATCATTTCCCAATATAACTGAAATCATTATGAATCATTTTAAAGCTCCACTAACATCCTGTTCTAGGGCTTACCCATCATTTGCACAACAGTTTACGCCTGACATATTGGTTGCTTCTCTCTTATGGGTAAAAACTTGAGGTTTCAGTGAAAAAGAAGTACATGCCAGTGAAGGAGTGCAATGTGGCCAGATCATTTTCAAGGCTCAGCATACACGTTTCTAGTTAGTTTTGAGTATTTCTTTTAAAAGAAATATTCACTGCCTGTTGTGTAGAGGGATCTATACATGTATTCATATATACAGTTATATGTAAGGAATCTGTACATAGTATATAGATTATACAGTACAGGTAGTACATATATATAATTTAGTATTTTAGAATTTAGAATAGTCTAGAGTTTAGTAATAGTGTATATAGAATATACACAGTATATTATCTGTATACCATATAGAATCTATTAATGTTGTTGTTCAGTCCCTAAGTCGTGTCTGACTCTTTGTGACCCCATGGACTGCAGCACGCGAGGCTTCCCTGTCCTTCACTATCTCCTGGAGTTTGCTCAAGTTCATATCCATTGAGTTGGTGATGCCATCCAACCGTCTCATCCTCTGCCACCCTTTTCTTCTTTTGCCTTCAATCTTTTTGCCTCCCTTTGCCTTCAGTCTATTAATACATGAATGTTCAACTTATGTATGGTACACTCATATAATATGTGTGTATATATATGTGTGTATATATTGTTGCTGTTGTTCAGTCGCTAAGTCACGTCTGACTCTTTGTGACCTCATGGACTGCCGCACGGGAGGCTTCCTTGTCCTTCACTCTCTCCTAGAGTTTGCTCAAACTCATGTCCATAGAGTAGGTGATGCCATCCAACCATCTCATACACACATACACACACACGCACATGCATGTATCTACACAGGTATAGTTTGTAGACTGCACAGCATTTTTTCTTGTCCATATTACTTCATCTCTGATAGTCCTGGAGAGGAGACGGCCCCCTCCTTGGAGACTAGGAGGTAGCAGTGCAGAGTGTGGTCCACTGGCTTGCCCAGGGTCACATGGCTGTACAGCTGCCCCTGGGGCTGGACACTGTGACTTCCATCTCCTTCCACACCGTCCAGGTAGTCTCCCTTCCTTTGTTTTGGTCTCCCACGATTGTTCCCTCTCTGTTATGATTTCACGGGGAGACTGGCAGGCACTCTGACAACTTCCTCCTGCCCTGGGAGTGTCTGGATTCTTCCTAAACCCCTCCTCTCTTTGCCACCCAGCAGGGTCCTATCCCCTGGGAAATGGGGCAGACTATCAACGCTCCTTGCATGGTAAATCTAGGTGCCCCCTAACGTGTTTTTTGGTCAATAAGCAGGAAGATGCATCAGTGTTTAGTAATCTCCTTTAAAAATGTTTCAACCTGGGCAAAATTTTCCCTGGGAGTGGCCCGATTTGTGAGTAAAAATGTGTAATGTCCCTTTAGAAGACAAAGTGTGTTTCGTAAAAAGAGGAAACATTTTCTATGGCATTGAAGATAAAGGCTGCTTTTTGAAGCAGTGCTTTATACTCTGTGTAGGTTTAATTAGGAAGTAGCACTTTGTTGTGGGAATATAATCACAGAAGGGCCTTTGTTTTACGCAAACCTTGAGACAAGAGCTGCTTGTGTGCTGGGTTTTATAAAACCTCATTAATTTGGATGTCTGCTGTTGTTTTTTTTCCCCCAAATTTCTGAAAAATTGGCAAGAGCTGGATTGAGGTCTATCATTGTATCATCCAAATGTAAAGTGTTTGCTAAGCACATTGACAGGTAAACAAGAAAAGAACAGGCAAATTTCACATTCTTAAGGCAGAAAATCTTGAAAGACTTTTAGAACAAGAGTTGCATGTAAATTGGAGCTTCTCATTATGAATGAGTCTTGGGTGTTTGTTAAAACAGGTCAGGCAGAAATTCTTCCTGGAGATCCTGGTCAAAATGACCAATGGCTGTGTATTTGCATCTATTCAAAATGATTTTATTTCAATTTTGTATTACTTCACATGGGTCTCAACTGATTTCAGATACTAAGTTTTTGTTGAGTTTGTTTGGCAAAATGAATAGATTGGAAGAAACCAAGTCCCTCATGAGTTGAAAGTAAGCCACGAGAAATCCTTGCCCTTCAGAAGTTTCTATCTCTTTCATCCTATTCTCCCTGAAGCTGCTAGTCTCAGAGATATGTCTGTCTTTTGTTTTCACATTTTTATTATCTCATTTTGTTTTCCCCTTCGCAGCGTCTCTTCCAGTTATCTATTGTTGTGTAAGAGACCACTGCAAAACGTTATGGCTTGAAGCAACATTCATTTTATCTTTCTGGGATTGTTTCTGGGGGTCAGGGTTTCAGGAAGACTGAGTGGGTGTGTCTCAGGCTGCAGTGCATTGCCAGGGCTGCAGCTGGAGCAGGTGGTATGGAGGAGTGGCCCCTGGGGAGTTGGGGGTAGGGTCTGGGCAGCTAAGGGAGGGGTGCTAGGGTAGCTGGGGAGGGGTCTGCACTTCTAGAGTAGGGGCCCTGGGGCAGTTGAGGGGGGGTGTCTGGGAAGCTAGGGAGAGGTCTGGGCAGCTGGGGAGGCAGCACTGGGGCAGTTGGGGGGAGGGCTGGCCAAGGCTCTCCCTTCATGTGGTCTCAGGGCTCCTCCTTGTGAACTCTCCTTGTGGGCTAGGGGCTTCCTCACAGCATGGCGGCCTAAGGCAGGTTGCAAGCGGGCAGTTCAGGGCTCCAGCACAGGTGTTCCAGAGAAAGCGACAGAAGTTGCGTCCCTTTAGGGCCTGGCCTCAGTGCCACTCAGCATCTCCTTCTTTCCTCTGTGGACCTCCCAGTCCCTGAAGTTGGCTGAGATTCAAGTGGAGGAAACACAGGGCAACCCCCACCTTTCACAGGAAGAGGAGTAACCAGTCTGAGACGTCTCTGAACCCCCACTGCCCCACACTTCTGAAAAGAGGCTTCTGTCTGCCAGTCTCCCATAGCTTACCTTTTAGGGGCTGTGCCTTCGTATTTAGGCGACATAAAGAGCTGTAGGACCAAGAGGTAGCTGGGGAGGGGTCTGCACTTCTGGAGTAGGGGCCCTGGGGCAGTTGAGGGGGGGTGTCTGGGAAGCTAGGGAGAGGTCTGGGCAGCTGGGGAGGCAGCACTGGGGCAGCTGGGGGGAGGGCTGGCCAAGGCTCTCCCTTCATGTGGTCTCAGGGCTCCTCCTTGTGAACTCTCCTTGTGGGCTAGGGGCTTCCTCACAGCATGGCGGCCTAAGGCAGGTTGCAAGCGGGCAGTTCAGGGCTCCAGCACAGGTGTTCCAGAGAAAGCGACAGAAGTTGCGTCCCTTTAGGGCCTGGCCTCAGTGCCACTCAGCATCTCCTTCTTTCCTCTGTGGACCTCCCAGTCCCTGAAGTTGGCTGAGATTCAAGTGGAGGAAACACAGGGCAATCCCCGCCTTTCACAGGAAGAGGGGTAACCAGTCTGAGACGTCTCTGAACCCCCACTGCCCCACACTTCTGAAAAGAGGCTTCTCTCTGCCAGTCTCCCATAGCGTACCTTTTAGGGGCTGTGCCTTCGTATTTAGGCGACATAAAGAGCTGTAGGACCAAGGGAAGATACAGAAATTGCACCTTAAATTGTTCAATGCTAATGATAAGTGAGCTGAATTTGCTGTTGTTCGGTTGCTCAGTCCAGTTTGATTCTTTGTGATCCCATGGACTGCAGTACCTCAGGCTCCTCTGTCCTCCAGTATCTGAGTTTATTCAAACTCAGGTCCACTGGGTTGGGGATGCCATCCAACCATCTCATGCTCTGCTGCCATCTTCTCCTCCTGCCTTCAGTCTTTCCCAGCATCAGGGTCTTTTCCAGTGAGTCAGCTCTTTGCCTCAGGTGGCCAAAGAATTGGAGCTTCAGTTTCAGCATCAGTCCTTTCAATGAATATTCAGGGTTGATTTCCTTTATGATTGACGGGTTTTATCTCCTTGCTGGCCAAGGGATTCTCGAGTTTTCTCCAGCACCACAGTTCAAAAGCATCAATTCTTCGGTGCTCAGCTTTCTTTATGGTCCAACTCTCACATCTGCACATGGCTACTGGAAAAACCTTAGCTTTGACTATCCGGACCATTGTCGACAAAGTGATGTCTGCTTTTTAATACATGAAGATAATTGAGGGCATATGTGGAGTTTCCTTTCCTGACAAGATTTATTTTTAAGCTTTATCCAATGTGTGTCATCAATGGTGGTTTGCCAAATAGTCAAGCGTAACCATTTTTCCAGTTAGCACAGCTTAGTTTACCAAAGCTCCCTGCTTTTTCTTTGCTTGATTTAAATGGCAGAGTGTTGGCTGTACTGTTAGTCTTGCTTGCTCTACGGGGCTTCTTAGATCAGCCTTGGGAGGATTTTGGAAAGTGAGTGAAGAGAATTTTGCAGGACTCTGTCAAAATATACTTTCCTATCTCCAACTGTTTTGGCTTCAAAATAAAGCTTTTTGTATATTTATGGAAAGAAAGGGAGGTCTGTTCTGGAATTATTTCTTCCTGTTATAGTAAAGCTAAAAAAAAAAAGATGCTTTAATTTCTGAAGAAATTTTTCTTTGAAAAATACATTTTGGAATCCATTCTTGTGTTTGCTTTTAACTTTTTTTCCCCTGCTTTTTACTTAGCAATGTATTCAAATGGTAACATCTAACATCTTCATCTTTAAAAGGAAAGCTGTAGAAAAGTGAAAAAGAAAAAAAAAATAGCTCATGAATACCTCTGCCGTATTTCAAAATATCTCACATGCTTTTAATGCCTTCAATGGACCTCTCTATGCAGAACTTCCTTTATTCTGATATAGAAGCAGAAAATATTTAATGTAAGAAAAAACTTAAAAAAAAAATCACTTGTGATGCTAACAGCCAGGAATTATCTTCTGATCCATTCCATCATATCTGAGAACACTGTCTATGTTTAATAATTCATGACATCTGCTTCTGAAGGGCTGGCATCTCAGGATTCTGTGATGAATCCTGGAATTCAAGGGCCACATCCCGGGAAAGTAATCAACAAACATTGGTTCCATATAAATGTAGATATGGTCGCTGTATCTTAAATTGTCGTTTAAGGTTGATCCTGGCCTTCAGGGGCTTCTGGGCTAGCAGGGGAGAGAGGCAAGGAAGCAGGTGAGCGGTGTGGGGGATGTCAGGGTTGAGCAGGCTTGCGGCACAGGTAGGAAGAGCAGCTGAGGGCATCAGAAAGTGAAGGTCTTAGTTCACTCAGGCTTTTCCGACTCTTTGGGACCCCATGAACTGTGGCCCACCAGGCTCTTCTGTCCATGGGATTCTCCGGGCAAGAATACTGGACTGGGTTGCCATTTCTTCCTCCAGAGGATCTTCCTGACCCAGGAATCGAACCCCGGTTTCCCACATTGTAGGCAGATTCTTTACCACCTGAGCCATTTGGGAAGCTTGAGGGCATCAGAGAAACAACCCAAATGTAGGACTGGGTGAGGGAAGGGTGCCCAGGAGACAGCGGCACAGAAAAGGCCTGTTTGTGGTGCTAAAATAGTCCATCCAGTGTGATCATAATGGGTATCTTTCATTTTTCTTTTTACTGTGATATATAGTTTATATATGGGCTTCCCTGGTAGCTCAGATGGCAAAGAATCCACGTGCAATGTGGGAGACCCGGGTTCGATCCCTGGGTCAGGAAGATCCCCTGTAGAAGGCGATCTAGTCCAGTATTCTTGCCTGAAGAGTTCCATGGACACACAGTTTACATATAGTGAGGTGCACATTCAAAAATACTGCTCAGTTTATACACTCATTAACAGTGAATGAAAGGTGTGTCTCATAACCCCTTAGCGTGGACACTAACAGTTTCCTTTTTTTGTTCTTTGTTTATTAAATAGCAAGGAATTTTCATTCATTTGGATATAATGCATATTCATTAATTTACATTTTGTTACTTTATTGAACAGCTATTTGGGGGCACTGAGCTGAATTCAGATGCTTAACAGTTTGTTGATATTGTTGATCACCTTCACAGGTGTAAATTATGCCATGTTTATTCATCGGCCCAGGCAAATGTTTTGTCAAATGGTGGTGACAGTTTTAGATCTTTGAATATGGTTGTAAGAGGCCGGAAAGAATTTTCAAGTCGTAACAAAAGAGAACAAAGTTGAATGAACTCTAAATACCATCCTTTTGAGAGGTGCCAGTTGTCAGGAGAATAGCTATGGTACTTAGGGAAGTACCATAAAGTCAAAAGTCCGATAGGGATACCTGACATCCCTATTTTGGATTTTATAAAATGTTTCCTATTTATTATTTCACACCTATGATGTGAGAAATCTAAAGAACATGTAGATTCATAGTTACATTACTCATTGTGAATAATGCATTGTTAGAGAATATAACTGGATTGATCATTTTAAGCCTGAATCCTGGAAAACATTATATTAAAAAAATTTTTTTTTTGTTTTATATTGAAGTATAGCTGATTAACAATGTTGTAATAATTTCAGGTGCACAGCAGAGCGACTCAGCCCTATATGTATATACATGCATCCATTCTCTCCCAAACTCCCCTCCCATCCAAGTTGCCACATATATTAAGCAGAGTTCTCTGTGCTCTACAGTTAGTCCTTGTTGGTTATTCATTTTAAATACAGCAATACGTGCATGTCCATCCCAAACTCCCTAACTCTCCCTTCCCCACATCCTTCCGTCTGTCAATGAAACGCTCGTTCTCTAAGTCTGTGAGTCTCTTTCTCTGGATTGTAAGAAATTTAAATCTATTAATCACTAATCAGAGTTCCTTGGACTGCAAGGAGATCAAAACAGTAAATCCTAAAGGAAATCAACCCTGAATATTCATTGGAAGTACTGATGCTGAAGCTGAAGCTCCAAGACTTTGGCCACCTGATGCAAAGAGATAACAACTCATTGGAAAAGACCCTGATGCTGAGAAAGATTGACGGCAGGAGGAGAAGGGGTTGACGGAGGATGAGATGGTTGGATGGCATCACCAACTTGATGGATATGAGTTTGAGCAAACTCCAGGAGATGGAGGACAAGAAAGTCTGGCAAGCTATAGTCCATGGAGTCGCAAGGAGTCGGACACGACTTAGCAACTGAACAGCAATAAGCCACAAAGCGTTACCTTTTTTAGTGCATGGGTGGGGATTAATTCTGGAAGTCGGACTCTGCAAGTGTTGGTCTTAGTGAGATGATGGCGCTGCTGAAGTCGTGACAAAGATGGAAACTGTTAGGGACTGAGGCGGCTGCGTGCTTGTGCCAAGGCATTCAGACCTGTTGCTCCTTTGAAATCTGTGCTCAGGTTCGTGGAGGCATTGGCTTGCCCTGGCCTGGCGGCCTCCATGCCCCATAAGGTATGGAAACGAAGCCTGGGAAAGCTGGGAGATCAGATTAAAAGCTGCAGATAATTAGCTGGGATGCCCACATACCTGAGAAGCTCAGCGAAGCCTGAAAAGCACTCATCACTTTCTATGCACCAACTGCAGTGGCTTACGCTTTCTTAGAGTAGGTGATAGCCACTGCAATATGTGGAAATGGCTCTGTCCTTTGTTTTGTGTATGTGTTTTAATTAGGAGACTTTCTTTTCCAGCAAAGTTTTAGATTTGGAGAAAAATTGAGTGGAAAGTATGAATTCCCATATACCCCCACAGAAGAGTTTTTTTTTTTTTTTTTTTAAATCAAATTTGGGTTATTCTTCATCATTATTTTTAACGTGAAATCATAAAGCTACTGAGCTAATGTAGTTTTAATACATTAAATACATGGACTGCAACACGCCAGGCTTCCCTGTCCTCCAGAGTTTGCTCAAACTCATGTCTATTGAATAGTGATGCCATCCAACCATCTCATCCTCTGTCGTCCCCTTCTCCTCCTGCCTTCAGTCTTTTGCAGTATCAGGGTCTTTTCCAATTTCTAAACAAGGGTTGGTTCCTAATCACTCTCTATTTAGAAATCTCCATTTTCCCCAAAACAGTTGAATCTTTGTATCATTCACTTTTCTCTCCCTAGTTTCACATCTTTTTTTCTCTTGTGGTAAAACATACGTAACCTAAAATTACCGTTTTAACCATTTCTGGGTTCACTTGCATTCACATTGCTGTGCAACCATCGCCACCATCTACCTCTGGAACTTTTCATCTTGGCTAACTGAAACTCTGTCCTCATTAAACACTAATCCCCATCCTTCCTCCCCTCCGCAGCCCCAGTTTTCCACAATTCTAATTTTCATCTCCATGAGTTTGGTTGTTCTCCACAACTCGTATGAGTGGAATCATATAGTATTTGTCCCTTTGAGTCCAGCTGACTTCATTTAACATAACGTCCTCCAGTTTTATCCATGTTGTAGCGTGTATCAGAATTTTGTTCCCTTTTTAGGCTCAATAATATTCCACTGTATCCCAGAGCTTGTTTAGCCATTTATTTTATTGCCTTTAAAATTTCACGTATTATTATTTATTTATGGCTGTGCAGGGTCTTCACTGCTGTGCGGGCAGCTCTCCAGTTGTGGTCTGCAGGCCCTTCACCATGCTGGCCTTCCTTGTTCTGGAGCACAGGCTCTGGGGTGTGCAGGCTTAATAGCTGTTGCACCTGGACTCCAGGGCACAGGCTCAGTAGTTGGGGCACACTGGCTTAATTGCTCTGTGTGGCATGTGGAATCTTCCCAGAGCAGGGATTGAACCCATGTCCCCAGCATTGGCAGGCAGAGTCTCCACCACTGGGCCACCAGGGAAGCCCCTGTTTAGCCATTTAGCCATGATTTTTGGAGGAATCGCCATATCGTTTTCCATAATGGCTGCATCAATTTACATTCCCACCACATTTTTTAAATAAACAAAAGCCTTCCTGTATAAGACATTTATTTAGCAGTTTTTAAGTGTAACGGTTTGTCAAGTCAATGCCTGAGAAATTCTACATGTTCTGTGAAGTTAGAGGTTCCTAAAGAAAGATGGGAATCTTCAAATAGGATGTGGACCAAGGTTCCACGTACTGAGTGAAATCTTGCAGAAACAAAAGAATGCTTTCTAATCTCTCTAGGGCTGATACTGTAAGCGATTCAGCTAGATTTAGTGACCAAAGGAAAGAAGCACATAATCATTGTGTCCAGGGGCTGTAAATGTGTAACCCAAAGGTTAATGTTTAATGGACCCGGTCAGGTGCAGATTCACACGATTTCTCTAGACGATGTTGCCAGTTGGATTTGTGAGGCTTAATGATTAGGGGCCCCTTTTACTTTTAGGGAGCGATGGGACTGTTTTCCCACGATGAGGGCTGAGCAGGGGGCTGTGGGGCCGTCTGCTTCTAACTTGCTGAATCTCCTGGGCACCATAGGTCAGCGTGAGGACCAGGAGAGGAAGTGAAAGGAAGTTTTCAAGTGTTTTCAGCCAGAAATTCTCCGGGGCTGAGGACAGAAGAGGGGAGTGGTGGCTTTGAGGCCACATGAGGGGGACTTGTCCTGTCTTCCTGAGGTGTCTGGCCAAAGCTGGAAAACCTTGCTGGGCCTCACGTTTTTCTTTCTCACTCACATTAGATCTTTAGGAAAACTCCTTAAGCCTCACTGGCTTTGTCTCTACTTTAGTCTTGGTCTTTGCTTTGTCACCACCACTATCTCTCACGACTTTCTGGCACCAGCATCCAATTGCATCTTCTTCTAATCCCTGGTGACCTGGTAACTCTCCCTGGTTCAGGGCCCTCAATGGTCAGGAAGTTTGAATGTTCTGCAAAGAGCCCCGTCCTGTCTGCTCCCCTCCCATCTCAACACTCAAGCCAACTGGGCATCCCGTTGTGTCCCACCTCCGTGTTCTGGCCCTGTGGGGTCCCAGCTTCCTGTCCCCCAGCAGCTTTCTCTCCTCCTCGAGATGTCTCCCTCTCTTTCCAGAGATCCTTCAGAGAAACCTTCCCTGACCCTACCGCTTCTCCAGAAGAGGGTGCCCCCCAGACATCCTGATCACCTTCTGTCCTTCTTCCGGGGCCCTGGCCCACCTGTCTGCCCATCAGGGCATCCAGGCCATACGATGACCGTGTCCCCTGCTTCAGCGCTGTCTTCATGGCCCCTGACACAGTCCTGTTACTAATACGGAGCAGACGTTCAATCAGTGTCTACAGAATGAGTCTCCAGGGAAAGGGTGTTAGAAGCATCCTTTGCTCTCAGCCTCCTGTGTCCTGGGGAGGGTGTTGGGGGCGGGGGGTGGGGACATCTCTGACAGCAGCAGCTCTCCCTTCCCACCCCTTCCCAGGAGAGGGGCTGTTGTTTTTCTAACAGGGAGCCAAGCTGACCCATCCCTCTGGGCTCCATCTGGCTCTGCGCGTCTCCTCCTGGGCAGGCTGTTCTCAGGAGGCACAGGTCCTGACCCAGGACAGAGCCACCAGCGGGCGGGCACGTGTCTCTTAGCCTGTGACGCCAGAGGCTGAGCGTCGGGCTGGCCTCTGCAGCCACCTTCTAGGCCAACACCTCCAGCTCTGCTTTTTCCTGGATCATCCCTGACTTCCTCCAGTCTCCACAACGGATTCCCGAGCCTGCTTCCATGGTCGGGAGGGAAGCAGGGACTGGTATTGACCGCCCACTCTGTTCCAACATGAACAAGTGGCACTGCGTCTGGGGGAGAAAGTCCAGTGTAATTTCAAAGGCTGAGATGTTACTGGGTGAAAACCTGTGTCCCTAGGTGATGGGTGGTCAGGAGTCTGGGGACAGGAAAGGTGCTTTTTAGGTTTCTCAGGTCCTAGAAGGGTTGGTACCTGCATTTCCCATGTGGGTTTATCTCATTCTTGGGCCCAGCTGTCACCCGGCACCTCCAGGTGGGGAAAAGTAGTGAAGATCTCCACAAAGAGCATTTGGGGACCTTCCTGGCTGTGCTTTTGAGGTTGTTCCAGTTCATCTCCCACAAAACTTAGCCAGATCTTCCCAGAATGCTTGGAGAAATTAAATGCTAGGAGCATTTCTACAGAGAGATCCATGAGACAAGGGATGGAAACCAGCCTAGTACTTCCAGTTTTGATTCTTCATGGGGCTCAACACATATCCTTGGAAATAATCCCCTGAGTCATCCTGAGATGGAACCAGGGGCTCGTGAACCCTGGGACTCCTTACCCGTGGGCTTTTAGAAAGAACTTTCCTAGTTGATGAAAAACAGAACTTCTCCTGCAGGGGTTTAATTACCCCTTTCCCATCCCCACGTAACAGGTCCCGGTTCCCTTTTAATTCTGCAGTGGGCCCCTCTCTCTGCCCTTCCTTCCTTGCTCCTCAGCTTTCTCACCCTGGCTTTTCCTGTGTCCATGTGGAGAATCTGAACTTGGTTCCAGAATGAGCCAACCTTGATTTTCTGAGACAGAAAGCTTAAGAATTTTCAGAAAAGAAACCTATTTGATCTACATTTGCCACTATAAGTAGCTAGTCCCTCCTCACCTCCATAAAAAGAAAAAACAAGAAGAAAAGAAAGATGGTAAAAGACAGTGGATTCTAACCTGTTTACCCTGCACTTCTAATGACAGCAGCAGATTTAAAGAGCAACAAACCTCTTTTATTTCACACTTCTCTTCTCATTCATGAAGTCAAGTCCTTTTGTCTGTTCATTTTGGGTACTGGTCCTAAAATGAGGCAATAACAGTATAACAGTCATTAGCATCAAATAGAAATGATATTTTAAGATCACTGTCCATTAGAGATTTACCTAAAATGTGAATCCTGTGGATCCTACACACCAAGTAAAGGTCCAAGACCCAAACTCTTCTCATTCTGCCGAGTGTTTGATGCTGTTTCACGTCATTATCAATTGACAAGCTACTTCGGGATACATACTCTGTAAAACCAGAAGGGAATCATAGCCGCGTTAGTAATTAGCCTTCTGGTAAATAATTGCTTCTTTATTCTTAAGTAATAAATATTAGCTCAAATGATCACTCTGAATTTTATTTTCTAATAATATCCAAAGAAATACACTTCTACAAAGCACAGATTCACCAGCTTTATAAGAATAGTTGAGCAGTTGTCATACTCAGTCACTCAGTTGCTCAGTCGTGGCTCACGCTTTTGCAGCTCCATGGACTATAGCCTGCCAGGCTCCTCTGTCCTTGGGATTCTCCAGGCAAGAATACTGGAGTGGGTTGCCATTTCCTTCTCCGGGGAATCTTCCTGACCCAAAGATTGAACCCATGTGTCCTGCATCGGCCAGTGGATTCTTTACCACTGTGCCACCAGGGAAGTCCCAATTGAACAGTATGATTTATCAAATAGACTGAACTATCTCTTTTCTAAAATGTAATTTGACTACAAAGCTAAATCTCTTTTGGACTTCACTGGTGGTCCAGTGGTTAAGAATGCACGTGGCAATGAAGACCCAGTGCAGCCAAAAATAAATAAAATGAATGAAAATTTACAAAACAAAGAAACAAAAACCTTGGAAAAAAAAGTCTAAATCTCTTTTGCCTATGAAAAGGTCATTCCCACTGGGTAAGAGAAAACAATCCTCCATCCACTGTTTCACTATGGGCTGGGAGGCAGGTACGTGCTTGTGGGCAGAATTTCCAGCCAGGGTCCATGTGGCATCTTGGCCCCTGTAGTTACACAGCTGAGCTTTCCGGGGAGCAGAGACGCTTGGCCTCCCCAGCACATGTGAAGCTGAGCCCTGATGCTGGAGAATTAGGCTCCGTGTATTGTTCTTATCTCTGCGCCTGAGGTGGATTTAATACATTAAAGATTGAGGCCACATGAAAGTTCCTGTCTGGATTCCTGTGTCGAAAGTGGTGTTGGGTGTGCGTGCACTTTATTTATGTGGCACTGTTTATGTGCATTCCAGCGATCATTAACAAAGGCCACTCGGTGGAAAACCCTGATGAAAGTGGATTTGAAAGTGGCTGTATCAGCTACATGTTTTGGCAAGACCTCAGTGACGCTGAATGTAGTGAAAGCCCTGTGTCATCAATTTGTGTTCAGCCAACCTTATATGGAGAGACAAGGCAGTCCGGTCAACCATACTAAAGAGCAGCAACAGAAATATCATGGATTTCATTTGGGCAAAGGTTCTATATATTAACAAAGAAGCCCTCACTTTTTTTTATATCAGGTGCTAAGACCTGTTTGTCAGCACACAACGGGTGAATTAGACAAGCTTGTGTTCATTTGCTTAGGGCTGCTATAGCCCATTCGGAACACCTGGGGGTTTAAATAGCAGAAATGTGTTAGCAGAGTTCTGGGAACTGGAAGTTCAAGATCAAGGTGCTGGCAGGGTCAGTTCCATCTGAGACCTCCGCTCTTGGCTTGCGGATGGCCATCTTTTCAAGGTGTCCTCACAGGTTGACCCTCCATCTGTGTGTATGGGTCCTAATCTTTTCTTAAAAGCACACCAGTCAGACAGGCTTATGACCTCCCTTGACCTTGATTAACTCTTTAAACACTTCTATCCAGATACAGTCCCATTCTGAGGTACAGCATTTGAATTTTGGGGAGACATTTCTGCCAGTAACGTGATTTAACATATTGCATCTAGATGCTTCATAGCCCCCTCTTCCACTTTTGCAGATTTACATCTCATAATCCCTTTTTTGGGTTGTTTCCCAGTCTCCAGTTGGGGAACTACTCAGAGATTGTGAGAACACGCCCAGTGTCTGTCTTAAAGTTTTCCCAGTACGTTTGTTCTTCCACTGGATATCATTTTGTGACATGTGACTGACCTCTCTGTCTAAAAGCCAACAAGGGTTTGATGAAAGTACAAGAACATGGTATTGAAACAACTGCTGCTGGTTGAGGTCAGAGATTTGGAAATTTGGGTTGGTGCTCACTTGCTGCTCAGCTCAGAGTTTCATTCTTTTCCCTTGCAACCTGTAGAAGTATGGTTTACATTTTGGTACCTGTGAGATCCTGGGAAGATTACTTAATCTATCTATGCCTCAGTTTCCCATCTGTAAAGTAGTGGGAATAACAATACATATTTCATGAGAAGAATGTAGTTAGAAAGGTTTGAAGTGCTAGTAAATCTAATAAAGCACTTAACTTGTTCTCAGCCACAGAAAGTGCTATGGCTCCGCAGGTAAAGAATCTGCCTACAATGCAGGGGACACAGGAGACTCAGGTTTGATTCCTGGGTCAGGAAAATCCCCTGGAGAAGAAATAGCAACCCACTCCAGTATTCTTGCCTGGAGAATTTCATGGACAGAGGAGCCTGACAGGCTATAGTCCATGGGTCTCAAAGAGTCGGACACAACTAAGCAACCGAGCAAACAAAATATAGTACATCAAAAAGCATATAAATGATAGAATATATGAATTACAAAATTGGGGAAAGGTTTAAAAAAAACTCCCCTAAAGAAAAAGCCATGTCATTATGTTCATAGGAGAATTTTCTTGAGATGTTTATGCTCCAGCAGAATAGCGTTTGCCTTATTTTAATTACTGTAAGTGATTTAAATTGATGAAGATGGTTCTAGATTTTTAAACATGGACAATCAGTTCTGGATACAAGCAGTTTCTGATTTTCCTCATTACTGAAATCCAATAACATTATTTTGCTTTTAATATGCTTTAGAAACAGGGGATGTGCTTTATTGGGGGGGTGTTTCTTGTAGGTGAACAAAGTTATTATAGTGAGATAGAACTGTCTTTCCCAGGGAGTAGTTCAGTAGAGGAAAGTAAAATATTTTGGTTTATGGTGGGTTAATTTTGAGAAATTGTGTTCCTGGAATTGGTGAGGGCTAAGATGGGGAGAGGCTTAAACAAAAAACAGAAAACCAACAAGCCCAGAGGTCATATATAGTTGGACTCATCCAGTACGTAGCCTTTTCAGACTGGCTTGTTGCACTTAGCAATATTCATTTAAGGTTCCTCTATTTCTTTTTGTGGCATTAGAGGTCAATTTTTTAAATTATTATTACTGAATAATATTCTGTTGTATGGACATCACATTTCCTGTATCCATTCACCTGTGGAAGTTTTCAACTCCTTTGGGTAAATATCAAGGAGCATGATTGTTATATTGTATGGTTCAGTTCAGTTCAGTTCAGTCGCTCAATCGTGTCCGATTCTTTGTGACCCCATAAATCGCAGCATGCCAGGCCTCCCTGTCCATCACCAACTCCCGGAGTTCACCCAAACTCATGTGCATCGAGTTGGTGATGCCATCCAGCCATCTCGGCCTCTGTCGTCCCCTTCTCCTCCTGCCCCCAATCCCTCCCAGCATCAGGGTCTTTTCCAATGAGTCAACTCTTCACATGAACGCCCACTTGACTTCACATTCCAGGATGGCTGGCTCTAGGTGAGTGATCACACCATTGCATGGTTAGATCATATTTAATTTCATAAGAAGTCACCAAACTATCTTCTGAAGTAGCTGCAGCGTTTTGCATTTCTACTAGCTCTGAACGAGAGTTCCTGGCACTCCACAACCTCTCCAGCATTTCGTGTTGTTAGTGGTCTGGATTTTAACCATTGTGATAGGTGTTTAAGTTGACTTTTTTCCTCATGTTCGGATATGTTATCTTCAAATCAATATATGAGAAGTACATTTAACACTACTATTAATGAAATATATTGCAACTATGACCATTAAGAATCCTGCTGGAAAAAGACATTGAAAACAAGAAAACAGGCACTTATTAACATTATTGGGACTTCCCTAGTGGTTCAGTGGTTAAGACTTAATGCGGCCATGCAGCGGGCACAGGTTCCAGGCCTGATGGGGGAACTAGACCCCACATGGGATTCTCCAGGCAGGAGTACTGGAGTGGGTTGCCATTTCCTCCTCCAACAGGGTACAGAGCACACTCAAAATATATTTAAAAAATTACACTGCTAATAACAATGATAATAATACAGATTCATTTGTGAGCAGTTTGAGTATATTTTGAAAGCAAATGCCACCAGCAAAACATTTACAAGATACATCTCTGATGAACACTTATGAGCAGTTATCATCAAAAGCAGTAAAAGACACCGGAAGTCATCATATGCAGTGCTCTCAAGAGGCACTTTGGTTTCCAAGCACTTGTTAGTGATTATTGACTGAGACTTTTCAATGGCTTTGTTCCAGGTCTTCCAGGTCGCTTATGTCATCATCAAGGCAGCTAATGCCCCTCGCCCTGGAAACTGGATCTTGGAACGTTCTGTGGATGGTGTCGAGTTCAGCCCTTGGCAGTACTATGCAGTCAGTGACACGGAATGTTTGACGCATTACAACATCACTCCAAGACGGGGGCCGCCCACCTACAGGGCGGATGACGAAGTCATCTGCACCTCCTATTACTCCAGACTGGTGCCACTTGAGCACGGAGAGGTAAGGCGCCCCCTACTGGCTGGGAGGTCTGTTTTTCCCCACCTCCAATGACAACACAGCTGTGGTAGGAGCCGAAGTGGAGGACTCAAAATAAATCTCTCCTGGTGCAGATCACAGAGATCTATAACTATTGAGATGCTGGAGCAGAGGTAACATTGCCTGCTGTCTATTGATGCTTCATGTTGCCCCAGACACATGTTACTCTATTGATTTCTTCCCTTCAAAATGGTCCCTCAACTCTACTCTGCTGTGATTTAATAATTCATCAGGGCCTCCCTGGAGGATCCTTCCCATAACACCAGGGCAACAACATTTGTTGATTGAGCTCCTGGTTTTCTGCAGGAATTTCTCACTCTCCCTGGGGGTGTTGTGGGTTGGATATGGTCGAAATGTTCCAGTTCCGTGCTCTACATGCCCAGACTGCACACACATCATTAAATCAGAGTGTGATCAAAAATTAGCCGTGCCTTGATAGAATGCCTTAATGAGCTAAAACCACAAAAACCCTCCAAAAAAGTGCTTTTTCACACAGGAACTCTGCAGCAGGCCCTGCATTGTTTCAAGGGCAGAGATGAGTTGAGAGAGTGGGAGTTACAGAGCTCCCAGGCACCTTTTCCCACTCTTCTCAGTCTGTCCTGACTATTAGACTCTGCTTCACAGATGCCTGCGGATCTATGTTAAAATGCTCTCATCACAGCAGGAGAAGTGTTTTTGTTTAAAGGTTCCCTGCAATCCCTGAGACACTAGAATGAATGACTTTAATAAACTGAACTTGGGTTGTGATCATTGCTGTTCACAAGTGTCAATGAATATTAGATTCCTGTAAGAACCTAGTTAATTGGTTTGATTTTAGATAATATCTGTAAAGATTATGTCCTGAATTTGAACCATTAGAGTTATATTTTTTTTGAATGCTTAAAATGGATATTTCTTTAATTTAATGTTTTATCTTTAGATTCACACATCGTTAATCAATGGCAGACCAAGCTCCGACGATCTTTCACCCAAGTTGCTGGATTTCACTTCTGCACGATACATCCGTCTGCGTTTACAGCGCATCCGAACCCTCAACGCCGATCTTATGACCCTCAGCCACCGGGACCCTAAAGACCTGGACCCTATTGTTACCAGACGAGTAAGTCTGGCAGGGCTACTGACTTCTGGGAAAACTTTATGTCATTTAAGGGAAATAGACATTTCTTCCCTGGTTGGCCGTTTTTCTTATTTTTGTTGACAACATTAAATACCACCTTTAAATGAAGTAGAAGTTCTGATGTGGTGTCCTCAGGCCCGCTTGTCTCCACTCATCCGATGACATCGACTTGCAGGGGATGTAGTGGCCATTTCTTCATTCTGATCTGGCGCCACGACTGACCAAGAAAGTGAGAGTTGTTGGGTTTTGTTTTTTTTTTCACTTAAAAGTTTAAACTTTCAGATATATGTAGAGTAAATGTACAAGGTTCATAGGAACAGACGTTTTCAAACCCCTTGGATAAAGTAGGAGTGGGACAACCAAGTTACAGGGATAGCTGTATGTTTAATTTTGGGGAATTTGCTGAGACATCAAAAGCAGCTATGCCATTCTGCAGCGGTGTGTGAGGGCTCTGGGTACACCACACACATCCACACTGGGATGTCGATCACTGTCACCTCAGCTGTCCTGACGTGCATGGAGGAACGTCTCCTTGGGTATTAATTTGTATCTCCCTGAGAATTTTGTTGAGTGTGTGCTTATTTGTATCCGATCACGTTTTTATCCATCTTTAATTTGGGTTAGCTGTCTTTTTATTCCTGAGTTATAAATATCTTTATATATCTTGTGTATAAGTCCTTTGTCAGTTGTGTCTCTATTGCAAATCCATTCTTTGTTCTCTGTCTCTTGCTTATCCACTTTCTTAATTAACGATGACTTTCGATGAATAGAAATTTTAATTTTGATAAATTGCAATTTATCATTTTTTCCTCAGAATTAATCTTTCTATTCCTCTCTGAAAAATTCTTGTTTACCCCAAGTTTACAAAAATATTATGATGCTTTTTTGTAATAGTTTTATAGTTTTGGTTTTCACACCTATTATCCATTCTTGTTCATTTTTTATTTGGTGTAAGGTAGAAGTTATTTATTCTCCATGTGCACGTATAATTAATTGTTCCATACGACTTGTTGAAAGTATATACATTCTTTTTTTCTTTAAATTATTTTGTGGCCTGTTGAAAATTACTTGACCTTATTATTGTGGATGCATTTCTGGACACTGAACTGTTCTAATGATCTGTTGGTCTATCCTTATGCCAATAAAGATCTTTCTCCATTACTGTAGAAAGTCTTGAAGTCAGGTACTGTAACAGTCCACTTCAGTTCTTTTCCAGGAATGGTTAGGCTGTTCCAAGTTCACTGTCTTTCCTTATGAGTTTTAGAATCAGTTTGTAAATTTCTGCCCAAAAAGAAAGAAAGAAAGCCTGCTGAGACCTTCATTGGGAATGGTTAGGCTCTTCCAAGTTCACTGTGTTTCCTTATGAGTTTTAGAATCAGTTTGTAAATTTCTGCCCAAAAAGAAAGAAAGAAAGCATGCTGAGACCTTCATTGGGAATGGTTAGGCTCTTCCAAGTTCACTGTGTTTCCTTATGAGTTTTAGAATCAGTTTGTAAATTTCTGCCCAAAAAGAAAGAAAGAAAGCATGCTGAGACCTTCATTGGGAATGGTTAGGCTCTTCCAAGTTCACTGTGTTTCCTTATGAGTTTTAGAATCAGTTTGTAAATTTCTGCCCAAAAAGAAAGAAAGAAAGCATGCTGAGACCTTCATTGGGAATGGTTAGGCTCTTCCAAGTTCACTGTGTTTCCTTATGAGTTTTAGAATCAGTTTGTAAATTTCTGCCCAAAAAGAAAGAAAGAAAGCATGCTGAGACCTTCATTGGGAATGGTTAGGCTCTTCCAAGTTCACTGTGTTTCCTTATGAGTTTTAGAATCAGTTTGTAAATTTCTGCCCAAAAAGAAAGAAAGAAAGCATGCTGAGACCTTCATTGGGAATGGTTAGGCTCTTCCAAGTTCACTGTGTTTCCTTATGAGTTTTAGAATCAGTTTGTAAATTTCTGCCCAAAAAGAAAGAAAGAAAGCATGCTGAGACCTTCATTGGGAATGGTTAGGCTCTTCCAAGTTCACTGTGTTTCCTTATGAGTTTTAGAATCAGTTTGTAAATTTCTGCCCAAAAAGAAAGAAAGAAAGCATGCTGAGACCTTCATTGGGAATGGTTAGGCTCTTCCAAGTTCACTGTGTTTCCTTATGAGTTTTAGAATCAGTTTGTAAATTTCTGCCCAAAAAGAAAGAAAGAAAGCAAGCCTGCTGAGACCTTCATTGGGAGTCCATTGATTCCATAGATCAATTTAGGAGGGATTTTGGAAGACATTTTGATGGTATTGGATTATCCAGTTCACAAACGTGCCATGCGTCTCCACTTTGGTCTGACTTCTTTCACTCCTCTGGCCATTGATCTATTATTTATCATCCATCTTTTGTTCAGTTTATTTTTAAGTGTTTCATGTTTTTGAATGTTAGTGTTAGTGGCTTGCTTTCTAAAATTTGTTTTCCATTTGTTCATTCTAGTATATAGAAGTGTAATTCATTTTTGTTCATCTTGATTTACAGATTCTTGTAGTTTTTGATAGAGTTTCTATGTACACAATCATTTTATCTACAAATAATGACAATTCAGTCTGACTGTGCCCTCTATTTGCCTTTGACTCCCTTTTTCTTGCATTATTGAACTGTATGGGTGACTAAAATGTTGACTAGAAATGGTGACAACTGATTTTAGGAGGAAAGTGCTTAACCTTCCACAGTTGGATCCAGGTTTTCCATAGACACACCTTTATTAGACTGAAGAACCTTGCTTCTGCTCCTGGTTTGCTGAGTTTTTTGAATGATGGTGTTGCCTTCTTTAAAAAGCTTTTTCTGCATCTAATGAAAGAATCTTAGTTTTTCTCCTTTATTCTGTTAATATGGTGATTCACATTAATTGATTTTTACATGTTAAATGAACTCTGCACCCTTGGGATAAGTCCTACTTGGTCATGAGTTATCCTTTTTATATAGTGAAAAAGTGAAAGTCGCTCAGTCATGTATGACTCTTTGCAACTCCATGGACTTCTCTAGTCCATGGAATTCTCTAGACCAGAATACTGGAGTGGGTAGTTTATATAGGGCTGTATTCAATTTAGGAATATTTTTAGAGTTTTCAGTAGCCTAGGTTTGGAACATGACTGCCTCAGTTTATGATGCAGCCAAGTTGGGAAATTCTTTTTCAACTCCTTTGGTTTCTATTGATGATCTAATTTGAACATTATTTACTTTCAGTTCAGTTCAGTTCAGTTGCTCAGTCGTGTCCGACTCTTTGCCACCCCATGAATCGCAGCATGCCAGGCCTCCCTGTCCATCACCAATTCCCGGAGTTCACTCAGACTCGCGTCCATCGAGTCAGTGATGCCATCCAGCCATCTCATCCTCGGTCGTCCCCTTCTTCTCCTGCCCCCAATCCCTCCCAGCATCAGAGTCTTTTCCAATAAGTCAACTCTTCACATGAGGTGGCCAAAGTACTGGAGTTTCAGCTTTAGCATCATTCCTTCCAAAGAAATCCCAGGGTTGATCTTCAGAATGGACTGGTTGGATCAATCTCCTTGCAGTCCAGTTGAAAATAAATATTTTATTTATATATATTTGTGCATGAAATATGATTTAAAATGTATATGTGTGTTTTTGATTACCAATAGCAACTGAGATATTTGTTTGGATGTCAACATTTTCTTTGCACTGAAATAGAAGAAGTTTTAATTTTTTTTTAACTTTCTTTTCCCTTAGTATTATTATTCAATAAAAGACATTTCTGTTGGAGGAATGTGTATCTGTTATGGCCATGCTAGTAGCTGCCCATGGGATGAAGTTACAAAGGTGAGTGGTAGTATTTCACATTTTACTAAAACTTCAGAAGTTGTAGCTATAATGTTGGCATTGCACTTTTTATTTAAGGCAAGTGTTGAAAGTTTTAAAATCATGCCACAAAAAAAGAACTTTTCAGATAATTTAACTGGTTTAATTTTTTAAAGACAGTTTAATTTTGCTTTGGTTGAAGAATACGTTTTAATTAAATCTTTCTAGGAATTATTTTTGTTGCAAAACAAGATATAATATTTGCCATTTTAACCTTTAACTGTAAAATAGTGTCCAATCCAGTGGCCTTTTGAATTTTAAAGCTCTTTTCTGTAAGATAGTAAGTGAAAATCATGTGCCGTTAGAAATTATGCTTATGTTTTTAACAGTCCCTTCCTCTTTCCTTTCTGTGGTGCTAAATCAAGATAAAACAAAGTTTTCCCGTTTTAATATCATATTAAGTGAAGAAGAAGACATTCTCTTTTCTTCTCTTAAACAACTTACATGGAATTACTTTTTATTTTTTCAAAATCTTTGTTATAATTTAACTCCTGAATAGGATTATTCTCTTATTAATGCTGAAAAATATAGAAATGAATATCAAGAAAGTTATTCAGGAACTTCTCTGGTGGTCCAGTGGGTAAGATTCTGTGCTCCCAATGTAGGGGGCCCAGGTTTGATCCCCGGTCAGGGAACTAGATACTGATTCTGCAACTAAGAACTGATGCAGTCAAAATAATTTTTTTTTTTTTTTAAAGGAAGTTGCTCATAGGAGCTTCCAAGCCTTTCAAGCCAACATATCTCTTTTGAAAAGTTTTTGTTAGTTAACCCATGTTAGTTTGTTTTATTTCTTCTCAATACTGCATGTAACCAGGTTCTATGTTTATTTTTATCTTTAAAAATGAAATACCAATTTGCTTATATCATATATCCTCAACTGCAAACCCTTGCTATGTATTTGACTGTGATGAATTTTTCTTGAAATAAACTTAAGAAAAGCATGCAGGTCAATTTTCAGACGCAGTTTTACGTTCCTTATCGTCTAGAAATTCCATTGTCAGTGTGAACATAACACGTGTGGGGACAGATGCAATCGATGCTGCCCTGGGTACCACCAGCAGCCTTGGAGACCTGGCACTGTTTCTTCCGGGAACACGTGTGAAGGTGAGGCCGCTCAGAGGTGCAAGGATGTGGAGTCTTCCCCTTCGTCTGCTTCAGTTTACAGTGACTTCATATTTTATAGTGTGTAATGGTTTGGAAAAGACCCCAATGCTGGGAAAAATTGAGGGCAGGAGGAGAAGAAGGCGACAGAGGATGAGATAGTTGAATTGTATCACTGACTCAATGGACATGAACAAACCCAGGGAGATGGTGAAGGACAGGGCAGCCTGTCCTGGGCAGCCTGTCCTGCAGTCTGGGGGTTTGCAAAGAGTCAGACACGACTCAGCAACTAAACAACAATAAAATTTTTGTTTTCTTAGATACTCAAGTAACTCCCAAAGCTGCAGACTACTGTCATAAGATGTGAAGGATTGAGACCTGCTGTATCATGATTTACTGTTTATTTGATTTCCCTTACCATGTATTCATTTATTCTGTATAAATTTGGATTTAGATTTTAAATAGACAATATATTCACAAGGTTCCAATATCTACAATATATTAAAGCATATTTATATATTTCTATCTCCACCATTCTCACTTTGTATTATTTCCTAGTAGGTTCTTCCTGAAATGTTTATGCAAGTAAAGCATGTTAACACCTTACACAATTTGTGCATAGAATCTAATGTAATGTGCATGTCGATCTGTGCATTGCTTTTATATTTAACAATGTATCTTAAAGAAAATCTTTCCATATTAATGGTATAAAATGCTGCTTTAAAAGTAGTTGCACTGGGGAATTTCCCTGCTGGTCCAGTGGCAAAGACTCTGGACTCCCAATTTAGGGGACTCAGGTTTGATCCCTGATCAGGGAAATAGATCCCACAATCTTCAACGAAGACCTGGTGCAGCCAAATTAATTAATTAATTTTAAAAAATAGTTGCATTGAACTCCATTATATAAATGTAACATTATCAAAACATATACCTACCTATAGTATTTTGTTTGTTATCAGAGATGGTTAGATAGCATCACCCACTCAATGGACAATTTGAGCAAACCCCAGGAGATCGTGAAGGACAGGGGAACCTGGCATGCTGCAGTCTATGGGGGTCACAATGAGTCACACACAACTTAGCGACTGAACAACAACAGCAAGTCTTCTGTTAACACAGGCAGTGGTACAGTGATTCACCTTCGTCACTGACAAGTGAGCAGGTGCTTCTGCAGAATGTGATCCCAGGAAAGAGGTTGATGGATCCAGTGGATGTGCAAACTCATAATTCAGATAACTATTCCCCAACGTCTCCAGAAGGTGGCCCATGTCCTACTAAAATGACTTACTCTATAGTTTTAATTTATAGCCAGGCTTGCCTGGTAGCTCAGCTGGTAAAATATCCCCCTGCAACGCAAGAGACCGTGGTTCAATTTGTGGGTCGGGAAGATTCACTGGAGAAGGGACAGGCTACTCACTCCATTATTTTTGGGCTTCCCCGGTGGCTCAGCTGGTAAATAATCCACCTGCAATGTGGGAGACCTGGGTTCAATCCCTGGGTTGGGACGATCCCCTGGAGAGGGGAAAGGCTACCCACTCTAGTGTTCTGGCCTGGAGAATTCCATGGACTGTATAATCCATAGGGTCGCAAAGAGTCAAACACAACTGAGCAACTTTCACTTTCTTCAAAACTGACTTAGGGAGGGAACGCTTGTGTTTGTCTAGACCACGGCGTCTACATTAACTGAGATGTGAAAATATTCTCCTAGAATGCAATTGCCACAATAAAGCCAAAGACTGTTACTATGATGAAGATGTGGCCAATCAGAGGAGAAGCCTGAATATTGCTGGACAGTTCAGAGGAGGAGGGGTTTGCATCGGCTGCCTGCAGAACACCATGGGTGTCAACTGTGAAACCTGCGTGGATGGATTTTACAGACCCCATGGGGTAAGAGTGCCTTGGCTGTCGCCCAGCTTTGTGGTAGGAAAGAGCCTCAGACCACCACACACAACCACAGCACTGCAGACATTTTCTTCTATAACATTTGTCTGTATTCTTTGACTGAAGATTTATTAGGGAGTGTTTTATAATCCAAGCAATAGAAGGCATACAAAGGTGAAAAAGAAACCATTTGTTTTCGAGGAACTTAAAACTTGATTGGGGAGACAGATGTGCCCAACAGTTAACTATAAAATTAATCACTAATTAAAGGGATGAAATCGAGTTACAGGCAACCAACTATGAAGATAACGAAGGTTTTGAGTCCTGACCATTTCTCCCTTGTTTTGTTTTCTGGTTCAGAATCTCTTTATTGGAATGCTAGTAAGGGGTATGTGCATGTAATTATAAGGATTCCGGTTCTTAGGACCTTTCTTAGACTTTGACTCATGATTTTTATTCTGTCCTTCTACTGGCAGTTGCCCTGGGAATACCTGCCACTTAATCTTTGTTTTTTAGCTTGTAGTGTTCTTCAGTATAGATACCCTGCTCTATTGTCCTCTTTTCTGGCTCAGAGTAGGATGTTTGATCACTGCTGCTTAATTTGAATTCAGAGCCCCCTGGCTGCATCCTCTCAGAGTTTTGTGATACTCAGTGTTCACACGGAGGGTCAGCCAGTAACTGAAGCAGCTGTCTCCTGCTCAAAGGAAGTGCTCACTTCTCACTTGACATGTAGCTGACATGGGGATCCCATGGTGGCTGGGTTATAGGAGATGCTTCTAAATAACTCCGGGTCACAGCAGAGCTAGGGGGCCTGAGAGCTGTCTTTGATAATGGGAAAGGAGGACACTTTGCTAATGATGCCAGCAGCTATCACCATCAAAAGGATGTTTGGTATTTTCTGGCTTGACCTACACATCCTGGGTACACAAAATCATGGTGATAGTCACATCTGGGATGAAAAGTTAACACTTTGTCATTGATGTTATTGTCAGTGTTAATGCTAAGATTGCTATTATTTCTAGCAAGATAATCTAGGACAACCTCTGCCTTTCAGGTGTCTCCTTATGAGGACAACCCTTGTCGCCCCTGTGACTGTGACCCTCTGGGGTCCCTCAGTTCTGTCTGTATTAAGGATGACCTTCACTCTGACTTACACAGAGGTACTTGATTCATTTCTGTGCTTGTAATCGATGTGTGTGTGTGTGTGTGTGTGTGTGTGTAAGATTTGCACCTAGCAAGACTGTTACCATTGTGTAATAATTTGGTGATGATTCTCTATTGATGTTTTGCTTATCAAATATTTATGAAGCACCTACTACTATGTGCCAGGCAGTTTTTTAGGACCTGGGAACATATATATATATATAGTTGAACAGATGACCAAGGTCTCTGCTCACAGGCGGACACTAAATGAACAAATCCATGAATAATATAAAGCCAAGACTTGGTGCCCTGGGCATAAAGCAAAATTACCAATCGTGATGGATTTGAGGAAGGGCGGGGTGGAGATGGTGATGTCAAGGTGACGAAATGACATTTGAGAGGTTAATTGAGCTTTTGATGAAAGAAGAAATGAGGCTCTGTTTCAAGTCATATGTGGAACAGTAAATATCAGTCACTGCATTTAGCTCTCAGAAGACAAGCAGTGGCTTAAGCATACATCCTCCTACAATGCAAGCAAATCCTCCAGGTAACCTTGTAAATGTCAGTGTTCTTTCCATTTCCAAAACTGGCAAATGGACGTGCAAATGCGAGAGTCCCCTGAATAGGTTGTATCTGCTCAGAGACCCCTGCGACCCCCTCCGATGCTCAGTCGCTGGCAGTGGAAGTGGATATTGATCACCTGAGAAGGATGTGCTCACTGTGGGGCCTGCTGGTTGGGGGGGTGGTGAATTACAGGAACTAGTGATTCATATCTGCAACCCACGATAAGATGATGCTGATGATGACAGTTACCTTTGATTGGGTTCACTAAAAAATATACATGATTTTAATTTTTAATCATAGCAAGTAAAAGTGATTTTGCCCACTCCACAGGCAAGGAAACTGTAGCTCAGAGCACTTGAGAAAGCTGGCCAAGAGTCTGCAACTTTCGAGGCTGGCATTAAAGCAAAAGACAGTGCTCAACACCCTCCACCAATGGCTTCTGTGCTTTTTTTAAAAAAGAATTTTCTTATATAATTGACCAGCATACAGTACACCCATTTAAAGTACAGTCCACTGTTTCACGATATTCATGGGTACAGCCATCACCACAATCCAACATTGGAATATTTCCATCACCCTGTAAAGAACCCCTCTACCCATGGGCAGTTTCACTGCCTGTTTCCCTTCACCCCTCCCCCACCCTTGCCCCAGCTCTAGGCAACCACTGAGCTACTTTCTTTCTAGAGATTTGCTTATTCTGGCCATTTCATAGAAATAAAAGCTTTAGAATATGTAGTCTTTAGTGACTGGCTTCTTTCACCGATCATACTATTTTCAAGTTTCATCCCTGTTGTAACAGGTGGCAGCATTTTGTTCATTTTTTCTTGCTGTATAATACTCCACTGTATGTGTGTTTAACTTGTCCATTCATCAGCAGATGAATATTTGAGTTGTTTTGACTCTTTGGCTGTTGTGAATAATGCTGCTACGAGCCTTTGTAAAGGTTTTAGGGAAGACATATGTTTCCATTTTTCTTGGACAGATGCTTCAGAGTGGCATCTCTAGATCTTATGGCTACTCTCTGCTTAGCCTTTCAAGAAGGAACTAAATGGTTTTCAAAAGCTACTGCATCATTTTACAGTTACATGTGTTTTCCATCTTTTCTTTCTTTAAACCAGGGGTGGTTGTCAACTATGTTCTATGGGCCATATCAGGCACCACTGTCTTTATAAATAAAGTTTTATTGGAACAAAGCTTATTCCATCTGTTTATGTATCATCTGTGGCTGCCTTCAAGCCTTATGAGCTGAGTTGAATAGTTGCAGCAGAGACTGGCCAAAAAGCCTACAGTATGTACTCTCTGGCTTTTTACAGAAATAGTTGGCTGACCCCTGCTTTAAACCCCTTTTACTTCCCTGTTGGATCATTTTGCCACTTTTCTTTGCAGGGAAGTGGCCAGGTCAGTGTCCATGCAAGGAAGGTTATGCGGGAGAAAAATGTGATCGCTGCCAATTCGGCTATAAGGGTTACCCGGAGTGTGTGTCCTGTGACTGCAACCCAGCTGGCAGCGTGAATGAGGAACCCTGCTCTGAGTCTTGTCTCTGTAAGGTACGCATGACAGAAAATAATCTTGAGCATTCATTTACAAGATGAATAAAGTCCTCTTCATATTTTAAAATGCTTGAAAGATTGGAAAACATAGAAGATTTAAGACACGACAATACGAAAAAGCCATTTCAATAGAACAACCAAGCTTAGATCCTTAGCTTCAGTCTTGAGCACAAAATCAGATGACAATATTTCAGACTATCTGGAAATTGTGACATCATGAGGCTTTGCATTTGTCTTTTTGTTTACCTATGTCTGGGTCGCCAGACATGTTTTCTGCTAATGTCATGTTTGTTATTGTTGTTCAGTTGTTCAGTTATGTTCGACTCTTTGTGACCCCATGGAGCACATCAGGCTTCCCTGTCCTCCACTATCTCCTGGAGTTTGCCCAAATCCATGTCTGTTGACTCAGTGATGCTACTTAACCAGCTCATCCTCTGCCACCGTCTTCTCCTTTTGCCTTCAGTCTTTCCCCGCATCAGGGTCTCTTCCAATGAGATGGCTCTTCGTATTAGGTGGCCAAAGTATGGGAGGTTCAGCTTCAGCATTAGCCCTTCCAACGAATATTCAGAGTTGATTTCCTTTAGGATTGACTTGTTTGATCTCTTTGGGGTCCAAGGGGCTCTCCAGCACGATGTGTCATTTTATTCTGTCCATTATTGGTTTCAAAAGCTAACTTTTTGCTTCACTTGCAGGAAAATGTTGAGGGGAGTCACTGTGATCGCTGCAAGCCAGGATTCTATAACTTGGAGGAAAGGAACCCCCAGGGCTGCTCCGAGTGCTTCTGCTTCGGCGTCTCTGACGTTTGTGAAAGCCTCTCCTGGCCCGTCAGTCAGGTGGGGGCACCTTCTGAAAGCTGGGAGGTGGGAGTGTGGCAGGTGGCATGGAGATTACGAGGACCGGCAGGGTGTCCTAGCTGTTCGGGAAACAGAGAGTCTGAGGGGTTGGTTTCTAGAGGGACAGCATGCTGGCTCAAGCTTTGGGCTCTTCCCCGACCTCCCTTCTCCTTCCTCGCTAGTGCCTGGGGAGGGGGGATTCTGGTCAATACTTGAGAAAGGCAAAGTGTTCCTGTGGGTGGTCTGTCATCTCTCCATAGGTGACAGATTAGGAGGATAGGATCTGGAGGTTTTATACAGGTTTTGGCATTTGGCTAAGAAGTAAGGGACAGCAATGAAGAAGTCAGCATTAGCCAGAGATGTTTTATTCAGTGCATTTATTGAGTTCTTTGCTATTCTTTTAATCTGAGATACATATCCATGGGCTGTACAGTTTTGCTCATTTGTTTGCTTCTAACCTGCGTTTGGGGGACGTGTGACTCATTCTTAGGTTTCCTGGGTCCTTTGATGAGTAGAAGCCACGGTGTATGAACTCCATCCTGGTTGAGCTCTCTGGGTCTGCCCCTTCATTGTGAAGATGCTAGCACTGGGCTGAGGGAAACCCGAAGGGATCCACAGATCTGAAATTCTTGGATCTTTTTTGAAGGTGAAAGATATGTCCGGGTGGCTGGTCACTGACTTGGTCAGTTCCAACCAGATCCGATCCCAGCAGGATGTGCTGGGTGGACGTCACCAGATCAGCATCAACAACTCGGCGGTGGAGCAGAGGCTGACCTCCCAGTACTACTGGGCGGCCCCTGAGGCCTACCTGGGAAACAAGGTATTTGTGGTGCTGGTGTCTGGGGCAGGGATCTTGAGCACATTCGCGAAGAACTTTGGTTGGCCTTTCACGTAGTCTCGTTGTTCTGTTGGGCATTTGGCAGAATATCACATAGTGTTTACTCCCACCTGACTCCCACGGTCTTTTTATCCCTGCTTGACTTGACTACATCATTAAAATATGAACTTGTGTCCTTCCTGGCACCATGGTAAGCCCCTGGTAGGTAGGGGAAGCCTGTCCCCTTCTCCCATGCAGACTTTCTGCCTTGCTCTGGGTTCCTGGGTCACCCGGGCCTTTGTGAAGGTCCCTTGCATCCCTGTTCTGTGGAGTCAGCTGTGTACCAGTTTTGTGCTCAGTCCTGTCTGCTTCTTTGCGACCCTGTGGATTGTAGCCTGCTAGGCTCCTTTGTCCATGGATTTTTTCAGGCAAGAATACCAGAGTGGGTTGCCATTTGCTTCTCTAGAGGATCTTCCCGACCCAGGGATCGAACTGTGTCTCCTGCATCTCCTGCTTTGGCAGGCAGGTTCTTTAGCACTGAGCCATCTGGGAAGCCCATACCTGTCTCACCGGGTGTATAGAACACTCCTAGAAAGGGTGTGCAGCGGACCCTCTGCTTCTTTCTCATGATTGCTGCTCACGTGAAGTTCATGTTTAAGAACAGATAGGATCCTTTCCGTTGTAAGAAAATGCTCAAAGGGGATTCTACAAAGTGGGAAGTTGGTTGATATGATTTAACTTCTCCCTTCTGTGACACGGTCCCGTCCCTCCTCACCCATGCACCTTCTCCAGATTCTGATCTGAAAATATATTCAGTGGAATATCCCTCAGTGGCTCTGGCTCCCTGCTTGCCTTAGCCTTGCCTTTGGTTTAAGTCATGGTGTAGGTCTCATACCATAGTCCATTTCTAGTTAATTTGATGGTTACATTTTAAATTTTATAGCTGTTTTGTGTATGTTTAATTGATTCTTATTTTTTTTTTAATGATTGCTTTTCCGCACTAAATTACAATCTTAGAAGTCATTTTCTGTTTAGAATGAGGTCTTATTGCCAAAATTCAGTAGTTTGTGTGTCTGAGGATCACCTCTCCAATTTCTTAATGATGCAGAAACTGGCTTCTGAACATTGTGGTGTTGTACAATCAGTTCAGTTCTGGCAGAAAAAAAAAAGTCTCTCTTTTATTAAAGGATATGGGGTCAGGGAGAGAACCTTTAGTCCTTCCTTTGGCTGATCACACGTGTCTGTCATCCTCCCACAAGCACGTTGATGAGACCCAATGTTGAGACTATAGTCGGGGCAAACTCCCCACCCGCTGCAGTTCTTCCATGAAATAAAGGTCTGTTGTTGGACTAGCAGAAGTTCATAGAAATTTACCTCATTAGCTCTAAGAAGGAGTGCATTTTCTGTGCATTTAAACAATATCCTGCATTTGGTGATGTCAGTTAAACAGAAGATTCGTGTAACAGGCTTCCTGTCCACTGCCTTAAATGTGAAGTCCTTACGCACTGGGTCCTCGGGGACGCCTCGCAGCCCAGCAGTTTCCAGATGAGTCCTAGCCACCGTGTCCTCTGACTGCGGGCTATGCTCCCTCCTCTCGGTGCTCACTGTCCCTTCTTGGTTCCAGCTGACGGCCTTTGGAGGATTCCTGAAGTACGCAGTGTCCTACGAGGTCCCAGTGGAAGCGGTGGACGGTGACCCTCTGTCTCACGCCGACGTCATCATTAAGGTAACTGCTTTCTTGTCACTGTGCTAGAGCCCAGGGCTTCATGGGGGGTCAGTTTTATGACTCAAAGTGTCTAAGAGGGGGGTGCGATGTAGCGGGGAGCTCAGGGCCAGCAGGGCTTTCAGCAGTGGTCTGCCTCTCAGGTCCCCTGAGACTAGAATTTCCAGAACCGCCTGGGGGCCGCACTGTTGCTCTTGCCTTTATCCTGTAGTGCAGCTGTCTATTCACACTCGAAAGGGAGAAGGCTTTCCTCCACGTGGGCACTTCCTGATCGGCCTTGGAGCCCCTCCGCCCCTCCGGGCGTGTCCTCCCCACTGAGTGGCCAGCGTCTGGCTGGTCCCAGAGTCTGGCTGTGTGGGGACAGGAGATGTGTCACTGTTTTTATCTCACCTCTGTCCCCTCCATCCCTGTCCTCACTCCCATCACAAAAAGAAACATAGCTAATGAGAACCTACCGCACGACACAGGGAATTCTCCGTGCTCTGTGGTGACCGGAAGGAAATCCAAAAAAAGAGGGGCTGTGTGTATACATCCAGCTGACTCACTTTGCTGTGCAGCCAAAACTAACACAGCATTGTAAAGCAACTGTGTGCCTCGTGGTTCAGTCGTGTCCAATTCTTTGGGACCCCGTGGACTGTAGCCCACCAGGCCCCTCTGTCCATGGGGATTCCCCAGGCAAGAAGGCTGGAGCGGGTTGCCATGCCCTCCTCTAGGGGGTCTTCCCAACCCAGGGATCAAACCCTGGTCTCCTGCACTGCAGGCAGATTCTTTACCATCTGAGTCACCTTGGGGTTTCCTAAAAGAAATGCTAACTGTCATGTCGGTCCTTGAAATTCATTTTACAAGAATTAAATTTTCTAATTAAAATAGATATTCTCCTAATTGTTATTTGACAGACTAGGTTAACAAACACTCCATATAAACATTACCCTTGGGGGTACACACATAGGTCAGAAAACACATGATGATAAATGGGCTCCTATGTGATTACTTTTATGACTTTTAAGAAGTGAGCATGACAATGAAATCTTTATTTTCAGTTATCACCCACCAATAAGAGGAAGTCAGGTTCACAGTTTTAGCTTGTGACATAGAGTGAACCAGGAGACAAATCTACATCCATCAGATACAACTAATGGACTGACTTTTAAAATCCAGGCTATTGAAAGCTTGCAACATACCAGATATTGGTGTGTATTCTCTAGTGACAGAATGCCAGCAAAGGCTGACAATGAGTCGAACTTGTGGGTTTTTAATAGGTATTTTCTTACATTGCTAGAAATCAGGAGGTTTATTACATGTTTGTGTCCAGAAATGAGTTGATACTATATTCCAATAAAAATTGCGACAAAACCAAACAAAAAACTCAGCAAGGCCTTGGCCTTTGCTATACCCCTGAAACATTGTAAATCAACTGTGCTTCAATTTAAAAAAGATGAGGGGTATCGGATTGGTTGCTTTGAGGAAAACTTGGTCTAGTGCTTGCCTTTGTTTCTTTTCTGAGATTAGCAGAGGCACAGTCTTTAGACTTATTATCCAAATTCCTCTGGGAAGAACACAGTGAAATATCTTTGATCCTTCTGGACCAAGAGTGACAAGGATATCATTACACGTTTGGCCAAGACATGAAAAGCCAGGTGGCTGAATACAAAATTTGCTTTTCGTGTTTCATCATGAAAATGAATCATGAATGTATTTCCTCCTTGTTTAAAAAATGTTAGGGAAACGGAATCACTTTAAGCACCCAGGCTGAGGGCCTGCTGTTGCAGCCGTATGAAGAGTACTTGAACGTGGTTAGACTGCTGCCAGAGAACTTCCGAGATTTCAAGAGCAAGAGGGAGATAGATCGCGACCGGCTGATGACTGTCCTTGCCAATGTGACCCATCTCTTGATCAGAGCCAACTACAACTCTGCTGGGACAGCTCTTTACAGGTGTGCACTGGGAAGGGGGGAAAATTTACGGTGGTCTTGCCTTTTGTATACTTTATGAATTGTTATGAATTGTCGATTTTATGCATTATGCGTTTTAAGTTGAATACACTTGATGATTTTAAGGACACAGCTAATGGAGCTGTCTGTCTTGGAATTATTTTTTATCACTATAAGTTTATCAAAAGTGTAAGAAGAGTTGTCCATGACTGATGTATCTAGTAGGAAATAGACTTGGTGTCAGGATCAGAAACTTTCAGGGTGGTTTTCTGAGAAATGAGGGGTCAGTTGCCAGCAACGTTGCACCTAGTTTTCATCCTCTTGATGTTAATGGTCTTAGATTTTCACAGCTCATGAGTTCAGTCTTAGTCATTTTGTTATTTCAAGAAGGTCTGTTTCTGGCAACGCCAGTCAGAGCGTGCACAAAGAATACGGCTAAAGCAAGCCAAAGGGCATACCCAGTGACAGTCTCCCTGCACCAGAGAGAGCTCGGCCGCCTGGGCTTGTTCTTCTGAAGTTCTTTCTTCGGAAGGGGCCCCATGGAGCCTTGCCTCAGCTGTGTTGGGCAGTAGCTCATCTTTTTCCAAATTTCGAAGGCATTTCCAGGGACTAATGACAGCTCCCAGAAAATGTTCTGTTGTGAGAATCTCTTGTTACTTACAACACACTCACCTTTTTAAAAAAAATCATTTTGTTTGAATTAAACCTTTTTTAGGAATTCGTCTTCTTTGAGGTTCTAGATGCTATGTGCAAGCGTGTTAAGTTGTGTAAGGGGCCCTGTCTGTCTGTCTGTTGGTAGGTTGGATTCTGTCTCTCTGGACGTGGCCAGCCCTAACGTCATAGACCTGTCCCTGGCCACGGAGGTGGAGCACTGCGAGTGTCCTCAGGGCTACGCGGGCATCTCCTGCGAGGTAACCCTCCTCCTCCTTCCTGTCTGCTTCCTTTGCTCCTTCCTATGGGGGAAAAATGCGTTGAAGGTGATGTCATGATGTACGTTTGAATTTTAATTTTGGAAACCCAGTGTTTCTAAGTTTCAGACTTTTGAGAGATCTTGGAATATAGGAAACACATTGCTTAAAGAAATCTAGGGACTTTCTTGGCTGGACTTTGTCTGTCAACACAGCAGGTGCAGGTTCGATCCCTGGTCAGGGAGCTAAGATTCTGTGGGGTTCACAGCCAAAAAAAACCAGAAGCAATATTGTAACAAATTCAATAAAGACTTTAAAAATGGCCCACATCAAAAAATCTTAAAAAAAATAAATCCGATTTCTCTGAAGCCCCTGGAATACCCTCAGTAGGTGTCACTGTCTGGCTTAGTCATTAGGAAAGTTGCAGCGCCCAAGCCATATTTTGCATTCCTAAGGAGGATCGAACTTCGATCATATTTGAACATTTACCAGTTACCAACACTTGACCTGGAAAGCTTCAGCCAAGCCAGCCCTGTGTGGAGGCCTTTGATGGCCCCTGGCTGTGTTACTTATGTGGGCTCCGCATCACAGTCAGTGTATGAAGCTACTCTTTCCTTCATTGCAAAAAGTAATCTGTTGCTTAAAAATGTTGAGTTACGTTTTGAATTATTTGCACATCCATATTGATAATAACTCTCTCTTACTGAGAACTTTGTACTGTTCTGACTCAGCGACCCCATGGACTGCAGCCTACCAGGCTCCTCCGTCCATGGGAGTTTTCAGGCAAGAGTACTGGAGTGGGATGCCATTGCCTTCTCTCTCAGACACGGCTGAGCGACTTCACTTTCACTTTTCACTTTCATGCATTGGAGAAGGAAATGGCAACTGACTCCAGTGTTCTTGCCTGGAGAATGCCAGTGATGGCGGAACCCAATGGGCTGCCATTTCTGGGGTCGCACAGAGTCAGACACGACTGAAGCGACTTAGCAGCAGCAGCAGCAGCAGGCACCGTTCTGAGCCCTTTCCACATATTACCCCATTTAATCCTTACAACAGCCCTGTCAGGTAGGCCCTTCATATACTTTTGTTCCACAGATGAGGAAATGGAGACACAGAGAGGTTAAGTAACTTGACCAAGGTCACACAGCTAGCAAGTGGTCTCCTTAGGATTTGAACCCCTGGCTACTGCCATGAGGTCCTCTCAGGTGTCTATGACTGACTGTAATTATGAACATTTGTCATTGGCTGTGATTTCTTGGCTTGCACTTTTACAAAGTGAGAACATTTAACTTTTACCTTTACTAATTTTGTAGTTAATAAGGTTAATAAGGCCTGATGCTGGGAGGGACTGGGGGCAGGAGGAGAAGGGGACGACAGAGGATGAGATGGCTGGATGGCATCACTGACTCGATGGACGCGAGTCTGAGTGAACTCCGGGAGTTGGTGATGGACAGGGAGGCCTGGCGTGCTGCGATTCATGGAGTCGCAAAGAGTCGGACATGACTGAGCGACTGAACTGAACTGAACTGAAGCCTCCTGGTGCAGATATTTAATTAAATATTTTTATCTCTATTTTAAATATTTAGAAAAGTATTTTTGTTATGGGGTGGGAACCAAAGAACTTTATTTTTTACACCTCATTTATTTTTAGGACCAACAAGAGTTCATAGGTCCTAATCCCTGTGGGTCTCGTGCTTAACGGAAAAATGACCCTCAGACCACCTCATAGTATGTGGATGTGGGCTTGGGGAGCCACAGGTAGTGCAGAGATAAGCGTGGAAGTGGGAGCCTTGCCAGCTAGACTGGAAGGGGGAGTTTTTGCTGGAGGGCAAGTGGGCGGGGCTTTGGAAGGCAGTGTTGGTGTGGGCGGGGCTTTGGAGGGCAAGTGCTCTGTGGGCGGAGTTTTGAGGGCAAGTGCTGATGTGGGTGGAGCTTTGGGGGGAAAGTGCTGCTGTGGGCAGGGCTTTGGAGGGCAAGTGCTGGTGTGGGTGTGGCTTTGGAGCAAAACTGTGGGTGTGTGTGGGATGATGCTCAGGCAGAAACAGGAAGCTCAAGTCTTCTTTGTCAGGGTTTGTTCTGTGTCAAACAGAACTCATTCTGTAATCCAACTCTTGCTCAGAAGCTGACTTAAAGAATCAGGCAGCTGTTCACTGAGAATGGAATTTGGGGAGCCCTGTTGCTGCCACACAGGCCCCCAGGTGGCTGCCTGCTCAATGCCCATCTGTAGAGAAGCCTGCTGTCCCCAGGGGAGCATGGCTGTGGGAGGTGATAGGGCACATTCCCAAGATCAGTGTGAATGAAGGCATCATACATTATCACTATAATGAAATGCTCTCTAAGAATCCTTAGAACAATAGAAAACAAACCCACACCCCCTCATGGCATGGCCCCAAGGGAGTGTGCCAGCCTCAAATTAATCATTCCCCAGTCTGTACTCTGGATGCGTTTCTTGTCTGCTGTCGCCCTGGGCGGCCCATGGACAGGGGTTTTGCAGGTGTGCACACCTGGTGTTGAATCATTGTATGAGCGTTGAGGACCAGAGCTAATGCTTCATGTTTCAGATTGCATGTCTGTCAAATAGAGAGTCAGTTTCTCAGGGTCACCAGGAGGATGACATTAAGTACAGTGTCTAGGGGACTCCTTGTCCCTGAACCTCCAAGTTGTCAGACCAGCAGGAAGACAAAAGGGAAGCTCACCTGTAACACTTGTTTTATTAAACTGATGCGATTTGACACAGATGTGCATTTAACACTATGATGGCAACATTTCATAAATTTTAAGCAAAAGAAAAAATAGTAGAGGGAAAAATATCCTCTCCATTGAAATACTGGTTAAATGACTATTACATGATTTCTAAGAATGTTGCAGTGGAAAACTCCTATGATGTACGCTGGCTTATTGAATAGCTATTAAGTTGTTGTGTGCATGTTTCTGCCTTTAAAACATATAAGGAACTGGATTATGGTGGTAGCTGCACCACTCAGTAAATTTACTGAAAAAAAAAATTATTGAATCATATGCATCATATGGGTGCATTTTATGGCATGTTTGGGCAAAAAAAAATAAGTTTTCTGTTCATGGAAGACTGAGCTGTTTTTGTTTCTAACATTTGGAAAAAGATGATTTGCATTTTGCATAAAAAGTTACCTTCACCTGCATGGTCGCCTGTCCTTCTTTTGCAGTCCTGTCTTCCTGGCTATTATCGCGTGGACGGAATACTTTTCGGAGGAATCTGTCAGCCCTGTGAATGCCACGGCCATGCAGCCGAGTGTGATGTTCATGGTGTTTGCTTTGTGAGTCTGAGACCTCGTGTGCCCCCTCCCCCACCCTGAAGCCCCGGCTCTACTCAGAAGTGATTTTTTAAAAAATGCTTCCTCCACAGGGAACATCCCTGCCTTTATGAACCCCAAAGGAAATCTGGAGGTTTAAGTTCAAGACATAGACTATCTCCTGCTTTTTATTTCTTTTTTCTTTTTTGAAGAAAAGTTGCTTTGGTAATAATAGAAAAGGGAGGCATCATTTCACTGCAGGTTTTTTCTTAGGACAATAAGTAATGATTTACTTTACAAGACTAAAAAGTAACATAAAGGTAGAAAATGTCCACTGATTAAGCAAAAAAGAACAGATCTTTTAAATGCAAATGCTAGTAGATTTTAACATTATATTACATAGTATATCATAAGAGGAATAATGAGATATCTGATAATCTCACTCATTTCTGCAATATATAATGCTTCATCATTGTTAGCAGATGAACTCTGCAAACAAGTCCCTCTTTCATGCAGTAGAAGTTGAAACAGGGCTTAACAAATGTGTGGTTAATCTTGAGAATGAACTTTGGGGCAGATAACAGGGCAAGACTTGTTTTTTAACTTCAGTTAGGAATTCTTTTAGGCTCTTGTGCCTGGGAGCCAGGCCACACTCCTGGGCTCTAATGGATTTACTACTCAGAGACAGAATGAATGTGTATGGTAATCAGCCGAACCCTATTCACCGGCACAGCACAGAGGGAGGTTCATGCTTTTTCCCTAAAAGATTGATTGAGTAGCAGGGCAGGGAAAATTTAATGATCAGACCCATGGGGAAGACCTCGGCGTGGTGCCGCCCATTGCTTATTCTCTCTGGGGCCTCATTTTTCTGTTTCTCTGGAAGGACAGTTTTCATTTAGCTCTTTGTCTGTGTTTTTGTTCTCTATAAGTGAAGTGTCTGTAGGGTGGCGTGGAAGGATGGCTTGCATGCAGACTCAGTCTTTCCACGATAAGTTCCTCAAGCTCAGCTTCCCATTGCTTGATGTGGTTGTTGTTCCTTTAAAAGCTCTCTCCCTCTTCGGTTTGGAGGCCTCTGCCCACACTTGGGCTGGGGGGGTAGGCGGGGTCCACATTCTGCACCCTCTGCCATCCAGGATCTGAGAGCAGCTCTTTGATCCACTTTGTTACTGCAGAGGAGACCGAATATAGTGGTTGGAAGTGAAAGGTCTCTTGCTTCCTGTTTTCACAAATTAAAAGATTTTATCAGCCAGTCTGGAAACAGGCAGCCGCTCCTCATATAGGAGTGTTTGGTGACTTGTTTTAGTGTTTTGCCTTTTTTTTCTGCTTGGACTGCAAGTTGTTTGTGGGTAACTCTGGGGCTTGCTCAGCGGGCCAGAGCCAAGCCTCTCCACACGTGTGTCCTAGGCATGCCAGCACAACACCACCGGGGACCACTGCGAGCGCTGCCTGCCCGGCTTCTATGGGCTGCCTTCCCGAGGGACCCCCGGGGACTGCCAGCCCTGCGCTTGCCCGCTCTCCGCGGCCTCCAACAAGTAAGCCCGGCCCCTCCACCAGCCAGTCCTGCCCCGAGGGGCCAGCGTCCCCATCCAGACCCGCACTGATGTCTTCAGAGCAAGACCTGTGTGCAATGAGAGTGTGAATCTGCCCCGTGGCAATTAACTGGGACTCAAGAGGGAGGAAAAGACTCTGTCTTTTAAAAAAAGCTTGACATATTGAAGTATATAAGGCAAGTTGTGTGGTGGTGGCGGCAAGGACATTTGCCTGCCTTTTTTCCTCTTGGTCTAATGTTGATCATCACTTCCTTCAGTGTTGTGTGCCTACCAGTGGGCTAGGAAGTAGAGAGGGACATGGATATGAATAAAACTTGTTCCTGGGCTTCAGGAGTATTTGAGCTTATGACCAAAATATGTAAATATGAGGCTCATTGGGAATGAACTGAATTCATTAAGTTGATTCAACAAATCTGTATTGAGTGCCTGGTATGTGGTAGGTATCATGGTAGGTGTCCTGAGCATCAAAGTGTTCAGCTGTGGCTGCCGGCGCCATGGCACCCACTGTGTGATCATGAGGACAGGGGAAGTATGTCTGCTCTGCAAGGGGCATCTACCAGGGGTGATGCCCTGAGGAATCTCTCAATCTGAGACTTGAAGGAGGAGAGGAAATTGGAAGTGAACTTGGTCTTGGCCAGTGTGAGCAGCTCTGAGGCAGCCAGCCCAGCCCCAGGGACTAGAGGAGAGGAACTTGGCATGAGCATCAGAGCCAGCCTCCTGGAGGAGACCACTGAGGAGGGCATTGAGGGTGAGCTGGTGAGCCCAAAAAGAGTGGAGAGAATCGCAGCCCAGGCCAAGGGACAAACAGGGAGTGTCTAGTGTCCACTGGGCTAAGGAGTGAGGATCCAGTGAAGGTGAGTAAGGATAGGAGTGGTGGAAGCCAAGCATTTCAATATTTAGGAGTTCTGCACCATCCCCTGGAGACCTGCTTTCATCTCTGCTGTTTTGTCAGTTTCAGCCCCACCTGCCACCTGGATGATGGGGACGAAGTGGTGTGTGACCGGTGTGCCCCAGGATACACGGGGGATTGGTGCGAGAGGTACTCCTTCAGTCAGCTGGTTTCCAAAAATGTTTACAGTGAATTCTGTGTTTGTTTTTAAATGTGTAGTTACGTGTGGCTTTAGAGTTTTTGATATGTAATTATTATTTTATAGACTGAGAGAGAAGCCAGTCAATCAATTAAAAAATTAATGTTGAAGTCCATGGGAATACTTTGATTTTTCTGAGCTAACCTGAGTTCTCATCAGTAGCAACTGGTAACAGCCAGGAGTTCATACGTCTGTTCACACATTTGAATGCCCTTTTACTCTGGATAATTCCACAAGTGAGAGCTAGTTTGATATAAGTGTCTCCTGGCGCCTGGAGGCCAGGGGCTGTCTTTCCCGTGTGAGTTTTGGTGCCAAGTCTGGCTGGTCTCCATGGGAGGTGGCCTCCCTGAGTGGTGGGATGTGGGTTGAGTTGCCTGGGTCCAGAGCCTGTCCCAGGAGAATGTTGGCTTATTTGGATGCACTCCCCGTGTTTCACAATGAGTGATGGGATCTGTGAATGCCTGAACTGGGAGCTGCATTCCTCTCCCAGTAAATCTTAGGTGAAGAGTCAGTCTGATTGATTAACCACTCAGAGAGTCCCTGGATGGTGGGGTACAGTCTATAGTAATTGCATTTGTGCGCATCTCCGTCTCCATCTTTTATACAGATGTGCAGACGGTTACTATGGAAACCCAACAGTGCCTGGAGACTCCTGCGTCCCATGTAACTGCAGTGGCAATGTCAACCTCTTGGAGCCTGGGAGCTGTGATTCCGTCACCGGAGAATGCCTGCGATGCCTTGGGAATACCGACGGCCCTCACTGCGAGAGGTGTGCTGACGGTTTCTACGGGGACGCGGTGACCGCGAAGAACTGCCGTGGTGAGTGTGTGGGCTGTTGCAGTGGGATCCACTGCTTACCACCTTGTAAAGACTCCACTCATCTTGTGCTCAGTTGCTAAATCATTTTGGACTCTTTTTTGACTCCATGGACTGTAGCCCACCAGGCTCCTCTGTCCATGGGATTTCTCAGGCAAGAATACTGGAGTGGGTTGCCAGTTCCTCCTTCAGGGAATCTTCTTGACCCAGGGATTGAACTTGAGTCTCCTGCATTGGCAAGCGGCTTCTCTACCCCTGAGCCACTGGGGAAACTCCTCCATCCATCTACCTAGCATCAAACAGTGCTCGGCCCATCAGGTCACTTGACCCCATCTGCACTGGGTTAGCTCGCTCATTTACTCCAAAGGGAGGTCAAGTGGCCCAGAAAACACGCAGCCTCCCATTTCAGGAGGAAGTGGTACTCCACAGAGTGCCGGCACTGCTCCCAGGGACTGAGGAGGTGACGGAAGCCTGTCCTGTTTGTCAGGTAGATGCTAAGGGCTTCTTGAGGCAGATGGGATTTCAAGATGTGGGATGGGAAATGGGGAAACCCTAGCCCTCATATTGGCATATCTCAGTGGTCTTTGCCTGAACTGCTGACTCCACGTTGCTCTGCAGGGCTCAGCTCAGACCCTTGAAATGACAGACTATGCAGGATCAGTTACTGAGAAGAGCAAATTTCAAATTCCCAGGATGACAAACGTATAGCCTTAAGGCTGGTACAGCTCTCAGTTTTATTTTTTGCATGGTTCTTGAAAAAGGAATGAAAGAGTAAAAATTGCAGTGATGTTGTTTTGATGCACGCATGCTAAGTTGCTTCAGATAGAGTCGTGTCTGACTCTTTGTGACCTGTGGACTGGAGCCCTCCAGGCTCCATCTGTCCATGGGATTCTCCAGGCAAGAATACTGGAGTGGGCTGCCACGCCCTCCTGCAGGGGATCCTCCCCACACAGGGATTGAACCCGTGTCTCTTACGTCACAGGGATTGAACCCGTGTCTCTTACGTCACCTGCATTGGCAGGCAGGTTCTTTACCACTATCACTACCTTTTTGATAGTGAAGTCGCTCAGTCGTGTCTGACACTTTGTGACCCCACGGACTGTAGTCTGTCAGGCTCCTCCGTCCATGGGATTTTCCAGGCTAGAATACTGGAGTGGGTTGCCATTTTCTTCTCCAGGGGATCTTCCCGACCCAGGGATTGAACCCGGGTCTCCCGCAGACAGACTGTTTACCATCTGAGCCACCAGGGAAGCCCTTTTTGATGATTTCACCTTTTTGATGATTTCCTATAAATACTGAAGCCCTACTATGCTATTACAATGTAGAGACACAAGAGGGAGCCAGTGATACAGAAAAGATGCTGCCTAGAAGGACAAGAGATGAACAAGGTGTTAATCGGCCTGGGCTTAGGAGCCTGACGTTCAGCATCTTGATTGATTATCATAGGAGATGATAATTATCATTATGATAACCTGTAATGGTGTAAAGCTTCAAAGTTTACCGAATGCCTTCACCGTTCTCGTGGCTTTTCTTTTCATGCTTATTGCAAATCTTGATGATAGTTCATTTGTTACTTATCGCATGTCTGTTACTTCCCAGGCACTATGCTAAGTATTGTGATGGGAGTTGTCAGACTTGAAAATCCCAGGTCTAGTGGGGAGCTATACAGGATGGTGTATCAGGGAAGCACATGTGTGGGTTCAGGGCTTTAGGGTCTGAATAACACAGGGTGGCCTCCAGGGTTACATGGTCACCAAGCAGCCGTGTTATATTAGGCAAATAATTAACCTCTCCTAGCTGCTATTTCCTCATGCGTAAAATGGACATAAGTATATGTGTACACTAGGCCTTTCTGAAAAATAAATGGGATAACAAATTTAAAGTTCTAGACAGTAAATAAATGGTAGCAATTATAATTGTTAGCAATAAGAGCAGTAATTTTTATTATTTTTCTGTATCAATAGTGTCCGCTATAAATGCAAGCCATGCATGTAATTGAAAATTTTCTAGTAGCCACCTTTTAAAAATTATAAGGAAATAGATGAAATACATGTTAATAGCATATTGTATTTAACTCAATATATAGAAAGTATTATTTTATCCATGTAATCAAATTTTCAAAGTGCTAATGAGATGATTGCTTTTTTTTTTTAATAATGAGTCTTCAAAATTCAGTGCATCTTTTATAGCCTATCCTAATTAGTATGGGCTTCCTAAGTGACTCAGTGGTAAAGAATCGGCCTGCAGTGCAGGAGGCACAAGAGACCCGGAGTCAATCCCTTGGTAGGGAAGATCGCCTGGAGGAGGAAATGACAGCCCACTCCAGTATTCTTGCCTGGGAAATCCCATGGACAGAGGAGCCTGATGGGCTACAGTCCACGGGGTTGCAGAAGAGTCTGACACAACTTAGTGACTAAACAACAACAATAATGAGGATGCTAAATTTTCATCAGAAATACTTGATCTACATTTAGGTTACATAAAATTTAGTGTTGAAGAAGTAGATTCATACACCCAAGTTTTTCAAACACATTTACAAGTTTTCCTTTATGTATATCCAGCCTGACATAGCTGTGTGATCTATGGCAAATTATATCATCTTTCTAAGTCTTAGATTTCTCACCAAATAGAAAAATAGATTTTTCACTAAATAGAAAAATGTTAGTGCTCCCCTTCTGTGTTTGTTATGAAGGTTAATTCACTTATTCCACATTTTGACTATAATGTGACAGACACAAGCTGACGGGTGTATGCCCTGCAAAGCCTGCCACACACAGTATGCTTGGGCCTGAGATATTTTGTGGCGTTTTTCTTACATGATTATACCATCGGACAGAGAGCGTGCATCTTCTAAGCCCAAGCATTCCTGAATAGTACACATCCTGGGATATCTTATCAGTGAACATATTACAAATCTTAAATGAAGGGCATGTTGACAGCTGTGGTATGAATATCAATTAAACCTTTCTTGGACTCATTAAATTGCATCATTTTGAGAAGGTGGGGGACTTTGTAGCTTTAAACATCAATATTCTGGCTGGAGATGAAACTGAAACCTCAGGCCTGAAGGCCTGAGTCAAAGGCTATAATTCAACTTAAAATATTTATATATGATTGGAATGAGCAAATGGCTAAATCGATTTTGAAATCTTCTTTGCATGTTTTTTATGAAGATTGGTTGATTTACATTGGCAGCTCATTTTAAAAATTTCAAGGGATTCATGAAATTAGTGAAGCTCATTTGCAGGTTATTACCTTAATAGTTTCAGTACATTTTTTTCTCTATGATGGTTCCTTCCACCAACCTTATGTTGGCTCACTCAGAAAAAGAGTAAATTTTTAAAGTTATTGCCAAACAATCATTTTGTTCTCATTTTCGGGTTTGAAACATGAATGTGTAAGATTTCTCCTTTGGGGATTAAGGGATTATATAAGAGCCTTATCCAGAAATAGGCACAAATATGTCTTCCGTATGTGTTAGCCTGTGAATGTCATGGCCAAGGCTCCCTTTCTGCCGTCTGCCACCCGGAAACTGGACTCTGTGAGTGCAAACCACACGTGACCGGACAGCGGTGTGACCAGTGCTTGGTAAGATGCCTCCAGGTCCTCATGCACAATTCATGTGTGCATCAGTGTTGACGTCTGGAACTGGTTCAGATGAAATGGGATCACGACTGCCAGAAAGAGTGGGCGCCTGCAGCACGGTGGTGGGAGCAGCTGTGCGTCCCGATCTGGAGAGTGTGTATCAGTTCCCAGGGTGGTGGGATGATGTCACGAGTCCTTTGTGAGCTTGCGACACATGCAGGTGCTGATTTGGGAAATGTTCTAGTAGGTACTTTTGTTTTTGTCATTCAGTCCCTAAGTCATGTCTGACTCTTTGCCACCCCATGGACAGCAGCATGCCAGGCTCCTCTGTCCTCTGCTATCTCCCGGAGTCTGCTCAAACTCACGTCCATCGAGGCGGTGGTTAGTAGGTTGCTGCTACTGCTAAGTTGCTTCAGTCATGTCTGACTCTGTGCGACCCCATGGACAGCAGCCCACCAGGCTCCTCTGTCCACGAAATTCTCCAGGCAAGAGTACTGGAGTGGGTTGCCATTTCTTTCTCCAATGCATGCATGCATGCTAAGTCGCTTCAGTCATGTCTGACTCTGTGCGACCCCATAGACGGCAGCCCACCAGGCTCCCCCATCCCTGGGATTCTCTAGGCAAGAATACTGGAGTGGGTTGCCATTTCCTTCTCCAATGCATGAAAGTGAAAAGTCAAAGTGAAGTCGCTCAGTCGTGTCCGACTCTTCATGACCCCATGGACTGCAGCCTACCAGGCTCCTCCGTCCGTGGGATTCTCCAGGCAAGAGTACTGGAGTGGGTTGCCGTTTCCTTCTCCATTAGTAGGTACTAGTCATTGACTAAAATCTGTCCTGTCTTCCTCTGCTCTGCCCCCATGAAACAGTACGGCTACTATGGGCTGGACTCGGGGCTCGGGTGCCTGCCCTGTAACTGCAGTGCCGGCTCCCTGTCGGATGACTGCACGCCGGAAGGCCAGTGTCTCTGCGTCCCGGGTGTGGCCGGGGAAAAGTGCGACAGGTGTGCCCGTGGCTTCTATGCCTACCAGGACGGCGGCTGTACACGTAAGCGCTGGGATTCCGCGTTTCAGACTTCCATGTAATGCCTAAACTTTCCTTGGAACTCTCCTTCGACTTCGGACTAATTCTATTAAGTTCCTTTACGTTCTTTCTTCACATGTAGGATGTCATTCCTTTTTTCTGTTTCACGATCCCTGTTCTGGGAAGTCCCTAAGCCTTGGTCAGGCTGTACTAACTGTGTGAGCTTAGGCTAATGACTTGCCTTAGCTTCGGTCTCCTCGTCCATAAAGTGGGGGAGCCGATTAGACTCCTTCCAGGAGTTACTGTCAAGGTGGTACTTAGAGCTCTTGGCATAGTGATTGGCACACACAGGCTCAGTAAGCCTTAGCTGTCTGCTCTCCCCGCCTGTGGAGGCCTTGCCTGGCCTTCTCTGTTTCTCCACTGCCTCCTGATCATCTCTCATGCCACAGCCTCTCTTCAACAAGGAGAGGCTCTCCTGAGACATGGTGGGGTCCTGGGGATCATGAGGTCTCTTCAGGAACTACAGGAGTGGTTGCGATGATTAACCCAGGCAGACACTGCAGCAGCGGCATCCTGACTCCTCTGGTTGACCCGACGGCCCTGATCCCTAACAAGACCCCGTATCTCTCTCGTAGCCTGCGACTGCGCTCACACCCAGAACACCTGTGACCCGGAGACCGGGGAGTGTGTGTGCCCGCCTCACACGCGGGGTGCAGCGTGCGAGGAGTGTGCAGACAGACACTGGAGCCACGACCCCGAGCTTGGATGCCAGGTGCGCGCGGCCACCTGCGTGTTTTCCTCACTGAGAACCGCTTTGCTGTGTCAGGTTTCATTCTGTCTCTTTATCTGTGTGCTTAATTTTACCCTGTTGAGTGGCTTCATGGTTTCTAGTCATAACTCAGCACTCGTGGTGGGAATCAAAGTGGAAGAAGTGACAACCTTAAAACACAATATTCTAAATTTTCTTCAAGAGCCTACCTTTGAGAAGTTGATAGGTTAGTAGATCAAAATTTTATTTTACTGCCTTTTAAATATATTCTGCAATATACGCTATCTTCCAGGAGAAGGACATAAAGTGCTTTCCTGGGGCGGGGCACATAGTGTCCCAACTTCCGTGGTTCTATTTTTCTGTGCTACTTTTGTCTGTTAAACATAGAGTTTGCATTTTGAAAACAGAGGGAACGTTACTCATCTTCTAACATGATTTTGCTGGACTGCTTTGAGCTACTAAGTAGATTAAATTTCAGTCCACAACTGTGGCCCAGCGTGCAGGGATTTGACGATGTCCAGCAGTATGGGTCCTGTCTCTTGATGGCTTGTGTCTTGAGTCCAAAAAGCAGTAGTGAGAGAGGTCTGTTTGCTTGTATGGTTTCTCCAGGTTTTCTGTCGTCCCTGTATGTACACATTATGAAAATGTAAAAGCTACCTTTTGATTTATTCCACTGTTTTCTCTTCCAGGCCTGTAATTGCAGCAGTGTGGGGTCAGCCAGCCAGCAGTGTGATGCAGTCACTGGCCGCTGCCAGTGTAAGCCTGCATTCAGTGGACGGACCTGCGGCCAGTGCTCCCCAGGGTACAAAGGCTTCCCCAACTGCGTGGCCTGTGACTGTGACCCGAGGGGAACCCTGGCCGACACCTGTGACCAGGAGCAGGGTCTCTGCAGCTGTGCCCAGGAAACCGGAGCCTGCTCTTGCAAGGTACTGCCCTCGACCCCGCTTCCTTTCCACCCTCTCACTCGTCATCATGACTTCGGGGCTTTCACTATTTAAATAAGCACCTGGCTTCTAGGTGCTTCTCTTAATGAGTTTGCACCGCCTTCTGGGTCTGAGGTTAAATTCTGTGTGTGCTCTTCTAGAGTGATGGATGATGCTTTAGATGGAATCTGTACAGTTTATTACAAGTGTCAGATGATGGAACTGATTTGAAAAACACGCCGAGTTTTCTATCATGTGTCTCAGTTGGCTGAGTAGCCNGGGTCTGAGGTTAAATTCTGTGTGTGCTCTTCTAGAGTGATGGATGATGCTTTAGATGGAATCTGTACAGTTTATTACAAGTGTCAGATGATGGAACTGATTTGAAAAACACGCCGAGTTTTCTATCATGTGTCTCAGTTGGCTGAGTAGCCAATCTGTCTTGAATATACAGGTAAAATAGATAATAGGGCTTCAGGAAAATGTGTGGTTGAACAGCTGGTAAGTAACTATTCTCTTGTGCCTGCTGGGCAGACTGGAGGAAATTTGGATTGATTATTTTCCCAGATTAGATTTCAACATCATACCTAACTCTGTATTTTCATTTGTTTTCCCGTTGTGCCTTGTTACTAGAAGGTCCTTGATCACTTTCTCTGGTCCTTTCCTTGGGCCCAGGAGATGGAAGCCTGGTCCTGGGCTGATTGGTGGTGGGGGATGAGGGAAGGGAAACTCGAGTGGGTCGGGGGTGATGGGATCCTCAGCGGATGTGTGCTTGGTTCCCCGCATCTGGGGTCTCAGTTCTCACCACAGACGGCCAGTGCAGGACAACCGGCCCAAGGCTCTTCACCTGACTGCTCACCAGTCCCCTGGGGACTCACTCCAGGAGGATCCGGCCCCGTCATGGAGACTCACTAGGGGGTCTGCATTTTCCTGAAGCTTCTGAGATGATTCAGATGATTAGCTGAGCTTGGGAATCACTGAGTCTGAGAGAACTGATGCTCAGGGAGGTTGAGGAGCCAGCCTAAGAAGCAGCTGGTTCATCCGTGCCTGTTCATCCAAAATGGTTTCTGTGTTTGATTCCATTTCTGTTTTTTCAGAAACCGTGTCTCCTTTTCTCAAGTAGAAGTGAGTCTATCGCTTTGTCCCCTTTAGGAAAATGTCGCTGGTCCTCAGTGCGGTGAGTGCCGAGCTGGCACCTTTGCTCTGAACGAGGCGGACCCTCGGGGATGCACGCCCTGCTTCTGCTTCGGGCTGTCACAGCTGTGCTCGGAGGCCGAGGGCTACGCGAGGACGCCGGTGAGTCACACGCGCATTAAGCGTTCTGTTTTTGACCCTCTACCCTCGGGAGCTGGGTGCAGGTGGGAGAGACAGTTAAGCACTTGTGTTGCATTTTCCTCTTACTGGGTCAGAAATTCTCGGAAGCTAATTTGAGATCATTAAGAATCAGAACTCTAGGATTTCCCTGGTGGTCCAGTGGCTAAAGACTCCGAGCGCGCAATGCAGGGGGGCCAGGTTTGATCCCTGGTCAGGGAACTAAATCCCGCATGCCACAGTAAAGATTTCATGAGCTGCAATTAAGACCTGTGAGGCCTAAAAAATAAAAGACTCAGAGCCCTGCCTCTGCTGTCCAGGAAGTAAACGGAGCGGGAACGAAGACGTTGGTGTCGCTCTGTGCTAACCTACCCACAGCTTTAGTCGGAAGATGAAGTTGCAGTATCTCAGTAGCTGAACGTTGCCCAGTATAGCTTCATGTAGCTGAACGTTGCCCAGTATAGCCCTTTCCGTTCATTTTAGTCCAGCTGTTTAAGTTTAAAAGAAAAGCCTTTCTTATTCCTGTTTGAGTAATGAAGCCATCTCACCGGAAACAGCAAGGCCTCTGACGGTCCGAGGTGCAGAGTTCATTCACGCTCTGAAGTGGCTTGTCCTCCCCTCCCTGACTAGGTGACGCTGGGCTCAGATCAGCCTCTTCTGCGTGTGGTTTCTCAGAGTAACCTCAAGGGCACGACCGAGGGGGTGTACTACCAGGCCCCCGATGTCCTGCTGGACGCCGTGACCGTCAGGCAGCAGGTCCACGCGGAGCCGTTTTACTGGCGGCTGCCCGGGCAGTTTCAGGGAGACCAGGTGAGATAAACACCCAGCCTAGAGCCCGGTCCACCTTCCCTGGGGGCAGAGGTGCCTGTGGAAGTCACAAGGGCCTGGGTTGGTCTATTCCTAACTGGAGTGGGTATTAGTCTTCTCTTCTGCAAGGGGACGGAGTGGTTAACACTTAGAAAAAGTCCTCCAGATGAATGGTTCTTTGCCTGTGATGCAGAAGACCCAGGTTCAATCCCTGCATCAGGAGGATCCGCTGGAGAAGGGAATGGCTGCCCACTCTAGAATTCTTGCCTGCAGAATCTCCATGGACAGAAGAGTCTGGCAGGCTACAGTCTATAGGGTCATAAATGACTTAGCACACACACACATCAATTTACCTCGGGGATGCACGCCCTGCTTCTGCTTCGGGCTGTCACAGCTGTGCTCGGAGGCCGAGGGCTACGCGAGGACGCCGGTGAGTCACACGCGCATTAAGCGTTCTGTTTTTGACCCTCTACCCTCGGGAGCTGGGTGCAGGTGGGAGAGACAGTTAAGCACTTGTGTTGCATTTTCCTCTTACTGGGTCAGAAATTCTCGGAAGCTAATTTGAGATCATTAAGAATCAGAACTCTAGGATTTCCCTGGTGGTCCAGTGGCTAAAGACTCCGAGCGCGCAATGCAGGGGGGCCAGGTTTGATCCCTGGTCAGGGAACTAAATCCCGCATGCCACAGTAAAGATTTCATGAGCTGCAATTAAGACCTGTGAGGCCTAAAAAATAAAAGACTCAGAGCCCTGCCTCTGCTGTCCAGGAAGTAAACGGAGCGGGAACGAAGACGTTGGTGTCGCTCTGTGCTAACCTACCCACAGCTTTAGTCGGAAGATGAAGTTGCAGTATCTCAGTAGCTGAACGTTGCCCAGTATAGCTTCATGTAGCTGAACGTTGCCCAGTATAGCCCTTTCCGTTCATTTTAGTCCAGCTGTTTAAGTTTAAAAGAAAAGCCTTTCTTATTCCTGTTTGAGTAATGAAGCCATCTCACCGGAAACAGCAAGGCCTCTGACGGTCCGAGGTGCAGAGTTCATTCACGCTCTGAAGTGGCTTGTCCTCCCCTCCCTGACTAGGTGACGCTGGGCTCAGATCAGCCTCTTCTGCGTGTGGTTTCTCAGAGTAACCTCAAGGGCACGACCGAGGGGGTGTACTACCAGGCCCCCGATGTCCTGCTGGACGCCGTGACCGTCAGGCAGCAGGTCCACGCGGAGCCGTTTTACTGGCGGCTGCCCGGGCAGTTTCAGGGAGACCAGGTGAGATAAACACCCAGCCTAGAGCCCGGTCCACCTTCCCTGGGGGCAGAGGTGCCTGTGGAAGTCACAAGGGCCTGGGTTGGTCTATTCCTAACTGGAGTGGGTATTAGTCTTCTCTTCTGCAAGGGGACGGAGTGGTTAACACTTAGAAAAAGTCCTCCAGATGAATGGTTCTTTGCCTGTGATGCAGAATACCCAGGTTCAATCCCTGCATCAGGAGGATCCGCTGGAGAAGGGAATGGCTGCCCACTCTAGAATTCTTGCCTGCAGAATCTCCATGGACAGAAGAGTCTGGCAGGCTACAGTCTATAGGGTCATAAATGACTTAGCACACACACACATCAATTTTTAAGTCTTTTCAGGTGAAAGTCATATTCTTTTTCTCCTTTTTAAAGCAATCACTCAATAAACTTTTTTTTTTTTTTTTTACTAATAGAGGCTCAATACAAGCCTGGGTGCTATGGCCTAGGAGGGTCTTCTCAAGAATTTGTCACCTATTTGGGGGGAAGAAAAGAAACCTGAAGACATTGTTTGCATTTTTGCTTATATGAATACATGAGTCTGTGTGAATTCATCCTGATTTTTGAAACTTGGAAACATGTTCTCCAATGGGTATAGTCGTGTTTAATTCAAAGGAGCTTGAGAATCATTCGAATGATTATCACGTTGCTTTGTTACTTTGGAGCTCACCTTTGTTGGCATCATCAAGAGAAAACACTGGGAGGTGATGGGTTTGGCTGTGACTTTGATGGTGGTGCTGGTTTCACAGGTGTACTTATTCCCAACCCATCAACTTGTATTCAATACATAAATGCAGCTTTTTACAGCCAAACCCCCCTTTATAAAGTGGTTTGTAAAATGTTTAAAGGATTGCGTACTTAAGAACTACAGCTTATATCAACTTAAGAATCTGGAACTAAGTAGAATTAGAAGGAAGCACTTGTCAAATAACATATTACACTCACATGATGTATTTTTAAGAGACAAGATTTCCTTCAAATGGCAGCAGAACCAAGGCTATGTCAGAAACGTAAACGAACACTTCTTTCCGACAGCTCCTGGCCTACGGCGGCACACTGCGCTACAGCGTGGCCTTCTATGCTTCCAATGGGATCGGCACGTCCAACCTGGAACCTCAGGTGCTCATCAGAGGAGGCCGGACCAGGAAGCAGGTCATCTACGTGGACGCGCCAGCCCCCGAGAACGGAGTGAGGCAGGAGCAGGAAGTGGGGATGAAAGAGGTGACTGAGCGCTCTTTCCACACACACTCTTTGGGCTGGGAACTCTGCATGTAATGAAATCACGAAGCTGCTGTAAATAAGAGAGAGTGAAGGAGGAGGCTTTGGGTCAAAATTCCAATGGGTTTAGCAAGGTTTCTAAAAGGATTCAAATTTCTATTCTCAAGAAATGCATATGAGGCTCATGTTAATTTAGTGCGAATAGAGCTTAAATCCTTTAGCTGAATACAGGAGTTTCAGCCGTATGAGTATAATGGTTCTGGGTTTTTGGATGCCCTTGAATTTGGGACGTGTGTGTTCCTTCCTCCAGGAGAGGTTTCCTGATTGTTCTCTGTGTGGCTGGCCCCAGCGGAGGTGTTACAAGGTTGTTGATAAATGAGGCGGTGGGACTACTGCGCCCAGCAAGTGACAGGAGAGCTTCCATAGTTAAATTTAGGGTCACGCACAGAGCTGGGCTTACTGCTGGAGAAATCTCTAAAGGAATTAAGTTTATGTGCCTGTGAGGATCTGTACCCTAATTTTAGCTGAATGTGCTTCTCATCCGCAGAATTTTTGGAAATATTTTAACTCTGTTTCTGAAGAACCTGTCACACGCTCAGATTTTATGTCTGTTCTTAGCAACATCGAGTACATCCTCATCAAAGCCTCTTATGGCCAAGGATTACAGCAAAGCAGGTACTTGGAAATTTCTAGAAGTTTTAATATATCTTTCTTATTTGAAAGCATACCTTAAGGGCTTGGTTCACTTCATCTCCCATTACCCCATGTTGTTAATATATATATTTCTGTTCCTTACCAAAATCTTATTAAATATTAATATTATTATGAAGTATGTGAAATGTGAAAATGAAGTATGTGAAAATGACATAGATTATCCATCTCCTATAGTAATGTGGATATAACTTGTAAGTCCATGAGGATGATACCTTCCATATATACAGCAAAACAGTTCTACCGTTTTCTGCCCTTCAACTGCAAGGCCTGTTCTTTGTCGCAGTGCATCAAGAATGCCATCCCTTGCTCATTTAGTGTCATGATGCTTATCCCCTAAAGAAAGCCACCTAAGTTATGGCCAGGCTAGTACTTTGAGCTCTTGCAGGTGTGCTCTCTCTAACATTGTTCTTAAGTTCTGAAAATCTGGCCGAGGACTTCCCCTGTGGAATGACTAATGTGCTTTTTGTGTGTTTTTACCCATTTCCTTTATAACTGTGAATGGGAGCGACCCTCCACCCGGCAGGAAAGTTCTGGTTTTCTAGGTGCGCCAACCTGATTGTGTAATGTGCTATTTCTGAAAACTCTCTTTGTAAATATTAGTGCCTGCTTTCACACTTCTTAACCCAACGGTTTTGCAGAATCTCAAATATTTCAATGGAGGTCGGCAGAAAGGCGGAAGAGTCGCACACAGGCAGGGAGGTGGCCTTCCTGTTAGAGAAGTGTGTCTGTCCTCCTGGCACGGCTGGACTCTCATGTCAGGTAGGAGATGGTGGTTGAAACCTGGCTCCTGGTTTGGGTTGAAATATGCTTGTTAGAGCAGCTCTGAGTGATGAATAGTGCTGTGCATTTCTGTTATGTCGTTTTTTTTCCCCTTTGGAAAATTACTTGTGGTAGGATAGGCATTTATCATCTTGACTATTTCTAAAGTGTGCAGTCCAGTAGCGGGTGGGTCAGTTCACTCACGCCGCTGTACAACCAACCTTCAGAACTCTTCATCTTATAAAACTGAAACTCTGTACCCATTAAACACTAACCCCCATGCCCACCCTCAGACTCACCCTTCTACTTTCTGTCTTATGAAACTGCTACTCTAGGCCCTACATATAAGTGGAGTCATACAGTATTTATCTTTTGGTGACTGGCCAATTTCATAGGGCATGATGCCCTCAAGATTCATATAATTTGTAGGCTATGTCAGAATCTACTTCTTTCTTAAGGTTGAATCACATTCCACTGGATGGATGGACCACATTGTGTTTATCCATCCGTCCATTAGTGGACATTTGAGTTGCTTTCACCTTTGGCTATTGTCAGTAATGCTGCTACAAACNATGCCCTCAAGATTCATATAATTTGTAGGCTATGTCAGAATCTACTTCTTTCTTAAGGTTGAATCACATTCCACTGGATGGATGGACCACATTGTGTTTATCCATCCGTCCATTAGTGGACATTTGAGTTGCTTTCACCTTTGGCTATTGTCAGTAATGCTGCTACAAACATGAGTGTACAAATATGTCCAGGACCCTGGATTCAGGTCTTTGGGGTTTATACCCAGAAGCAGAATTGCTGGATCATGCGATAACTTTAGCTTTTTGATGACCCACCACACTAACCATCATACTGCTTTCCATAGTGACACATTTTTCTTTGTTCCCGCCAGCAAAGCAGCAGCGTTCCAGTTTCTTCACCTCCCCAGTTTCTTCACACATACTATTTTCTGTTTTTTTTGTTTGTTTGTTTTTTTGATAGTAACCATGTGAGCTGGCATCTCACGGTGGTTTTGATTTGCGCTTCCGTGATGATTAGTGATGCTGAGCATCTTTTCATGTGCCAGTCATCTATGCATCTTCTCTGGAGAAATGTGTATTCAAATCCTCTGCCCATTTTTTAAGCGGGGTTTTTTGTTATTGTTGTTCACTTCCTTCCCTTTTGCCTCTCTCCAGGACTGCGCACCTGGTTACCACAGAGGGAAGCTTCCGGAAGGCGATGGCAGGAGACCACGCCCTCTGCTGGCCCCATGTGTGCCCTGCAATTGCAACAACCACAGTGAAACCTGTGATCCGGAAACCGGGAAGTGTCTGGTACGCTGGTTTGTGTGGGTGCTTGCCTGACACTCAGAATTTCAGTGGCTCTGAGTGTCTACTTTTCTGGTTTGAGATCACACCAGTTCCTTGATTTAGAGTATTTAAATTTAGCTAAATGTAAGGTATAAAAATATTTCCTTCCAAAAGGTCTAGCTAAGTGGCCTGACATTTTGGTGGGAATTCTTTTATAAATTCTTTGAATTTGTTTATGGGTAGCAATTTGGAAATGAGTTAAGTGTCTCTTGTTTTTACCTGCAGTAGAGGTGGTACATGAGAACGTTCTGCCATAGAATTTGAAGGGTCACCTGGACGTTTTTAGATGAGTTAAGGCCAAAGTTGAAAATGTATTTCTCTATGTAAGGTATTGCTCTTTCCTTGCCTTTGTTAAAAAGTACATGTTTTCCTGGAGGTCTTAGTGAGCATTTGCTCCCTGGCTCTCTCCCCCTAGACCATCAGTGACATCAGGAGAGCTCTGACCACTGAAAAGGACCAAGAGCCTCAGACAGAAGGCTTGTGACCTTGACTGAAGACAAACTCTTGTGTCCAGGATTTTGCTTTAGCCAACAAGATCTTATTGATAACACAGAATAATCCGATATTTTTTCCTTACTCCTGAAATCTCATTCTTTATGATAACTCATGTGGGAACATTGATTCCCTGTCTAAATTGTGCCAGGACTGACTTGATGCAGGCGAAATAGCTCGTTCAAGGGAAGTGAGCTGCCCACCAAGACACACCAAAGCCTCCTGGATCCTGGCTGTAGCCTCATCACAGGAATCAGGGCCCCCACAGCAGATCTGTCTTCCTCTTCTTTTATTCGGAAGCATCTTTCATATGCGGAATTTAAAGGAAGTCTCCCCTGGGAAAACTGTTAACCCATAGCCATGCACAGGTGAATTTAAAAGCTGAAATGCTGCATGGATTTCCTCAATTAAAAAGACGTGTGTTCACCTTTGCTGACTCCATTAGATATCTGGGATTAAAGAATTGTTCCAGTCATTCAAGGTAAAATGAAGATGCAGATAGCTACAACACTATTAAAAAATTTATTCATTCTAATCAGTGCATGCCCCAGGCAGAAGTAAAGTCCTAATACAGAAAACGAGAAAATCTCATTTAAGGATTTAAGGAGAATTGATTTCAGGCAACTTCGGGCAAGATGTAATTAGCTAGGAAGGTCCCTTGGCCCATCACAGAGACAAAGGTCATGTGGATAGTTGGGGAAATTCATGGTTCTTTCGTGATGCAACTTTCCTTGGGGCAACTAATCACTTAACAAGATTAGGTACTCCTAGGGGCACTGAATCAGAGAAGGCAGTGGCAACCCACTCCAGTACTCTTGCCTGCGAAATCCCATTGACGGAGGAGCCTGGTATGCTATAGTCCATGGGGTTGCAAAGAGTCAGACACGACTGAGCGACTTCATTTTCACTTTTCACTTTCATGCACTGGAGGAGGAAATGGCAACCTACTCCAGTGTTCTTGCCTGGAGAATCCCAGGGACGGGAGCCTGGTGGGAGGCCACCTATGGGGTTGCACAGAGTCGGACACGACTGACGCGACTTAGCAGTGGCAGCAGTAGGGGCACTGAATGGGCTTCCCAGGTGGCGCTGCTGCTGCCGCTGCTAAGTCGCATCAGTTGTGTCCGACTCTGTGCGACCCCATAGATGGCCTCCCACCAGGCTCCCGTCCCTGGGATTCTCCAGGCAAGAACACTGGCGTGGGTTGCCATTTCCCTTTCCAATGCATGAAAGTGAAAGTGAGGTCGCTCAGTTGTGTCCAACTAGTAGCGACCCCACGGACTGCAGCCTACCAGGCTCCTCCGTCCATGGGATTCTCCAGGCAAGAGTACTGGAGTGGGGTGCCATTGCCTTCTCCGCAGGTGGTGCTAGTGGTAAAGAACCCGCTACCAGTGCAAGAGATGAGGGTTCGATCCCTGGGTCAGGAAGATCCCCTGGAGGAGGGCTTGGCAACCACTCCAGTGTTCTTGCTTGGAGAATCCCATGGACAGAGGAGCCTGGTGGGCTACAGTCCATAAGGTCACAAAGAGTCGGATATGGTTCAGTGACTCAGCATGCACACACACAGGTTGGATGAATCCAGTCTTATAATGAATGAAGGCCACAGAGCTGCCAGTGTTCAGGATTTTTAAAATATTACAAAAAATGCTCACCCTCCCTTGAGAATAAAAAAGAAAAAAGTCAACTGATATGAATTGGGGTGTTGCTGGGCTGTCTCCAGGTGAGAAGCTGTTCTAACAGTTTCCTATTGTTTTCTTCTCCTTTTGAAACGTGGGATCCCAGATCTGCCCTTCAACTGCAAGGCCTGTTCTTTGTCGCAGTGCATCAAGAATGCCATCCCTTGCTCATTTAGTGTCATGATGCTTATCCCCTAAAGAAAGCCACCTAAGTTATGGCCAGGCTAGTACTTTGAGCTCTTGCAGGTGTGCTCTCTCTAACATTGTTCTTAAGTTCTGAAAATCTGGCCGAGGACTTCCCCTGTGGAATGACTAATGTGCTTTTTGTGTGTTTTTACCCATTTCCTTTATAACTGTGAATGGGAGCGACCCTCCACCCGGCAGGAAAGTTCTGGTTTTCTAGGTGCGCCAACCTGATTGTGTAATGTGCTATTTCTGAAAACTCTCTTTGTAAATATTAGTGCCTGCTTTCACACTTCTTAACCCAACGGTTTTGCAGAATCTCAAATATTTCAATGGAGGTCGGTAGAAAGGCGGAAGAGTCGCACGCAGGCAGGGAGGTGGCCTTCCTGTTAGAGAAGTGTGTCTGTCCTCCTGGCACGGCTGGACTCTCATGTCAGGTAGGAGATGGTGGTTGAAACCTGGCTCCTGGTTTGGGTTGAAATATGCTTGTTAGAGCAGCTCTGAGTGATGAATAGTGCTGTGCATTTCTGTTATGTCGTTTTTTTTCCCTTTTGAAAATTGCGTGTGGTAGGATAGGCATTCATCATCTTGACTATTTCTAAAGTGTGCAGTCCAGTAGCGGGTGGGTCAGTTCACTCACGCTGCTGTACAACCAACCTTCAGAATTCTTCATCTTAAAAAACTGAAACTCTGTACCCATTAAACTAACCCCCATGCCCACCCTCAGACTCACCCTTCTACTTCTGTCTTATGAAACTGCTACTCTAGGCCCTTCATATAAGTGGAGTCATGCAGTATTTATCTTTTGGTGACTGGCCAATTTCACAGGGCATGATGCCCTCAAGATTCATTATTTTTAGGCCATGTCAGAATCTGCTTCTTTCTTAAGGTTGAATCACATTCCACTGGATGGATGGACCACATTGTGTTTATCCATCCATCCATAGTGGACATTTGAGTTGCTTTCACCTTTGGCTGTTGTCAATAATGCTGCTACAAACATGAGTGTACAAATATGTCCAGGACCCTGGATTCAGGTCTTTGGGGTTTATACCCAGAAGCAGAATTGCTGGATCATGCGATACCTTTAGCTTTTTGATGACCCACCACACTAACCATCATACTGCTTTCCATAGTGACACACTTTTCTTCAAAGCAGCAGCGTTCCAGTTTCTTCACCTCCCCAGTTTCTTCACACTTAACCATTTTCTGTTTTTTGTTTGCTTGCTTTTTTGATAGTAACCATGTGAGCTGGCATCTCATGGTGGTTTTGATTTGCACTTCCATGATGATTAGTGATGCTGAGCATCTTTTCATGTGCCAGTCATCTATGCATCTTCTCTGGAGAAATGTGTATTCAAATCCTCTGCCCATTTCTTAATCGGGTTTTTTTGTTGTTGTTGTTCACTTCCTTCCCTTTTGCCTCTCTCCAGTTCTGCGCACCTGGTTACCACAGAGGGAAGCTTCCGGAAGGCGATGGCAGGAGACCACGCCCTCTGCTGGCCCCATGTGTGCCCTGCAATTGCAACAACCACAGTGACACCTGTGATCTGGAAACCGGGAAGTGTCTGGTACGCTGGTTTGTGTGGGTGCTTGCCTGACAGAATTACAGCGGCTCTGAGTGTCTACTTTTCTGGTTTGAGATCACACCAGTTCCTTGATTTAGAGTAATTAAATTTAGCTAAATATAAGGTATACAAGTATTTCTTTCCGAAATGTCTAGCTAAGTGGCCTGACATTTTTGGTGGGAATTCTTTTATAAATTCTTTGAATTTGTTTATGGGTAGCAATTTGGAAATGAGTTAAGTGTCTCTTGTTTTTACCTGCAGTAGAGGTGGTACATGAGAACGTTCTGCCATAAAATTTGAAGGGTCATCTGGATGTTTTTAGATGAGTTAAGGCCAAAGTTGAAAATGTATTTCTCTATGTAAGGTATTGCTCTTTCCTTGCCTTTGTTAAAAAGTACATGTTTTCCTGGAGGTCTTAGTGAGCATTTGCTCCCTGGCTCTCTCCCCCTAGACTATCAGTAACATAAGGAGAGCTCTGACCACTGAAAAGGACCAAGAGCCTCAGACAGAAGGCTTGTGACCTTGACTGAAGACAAACTCTTGTGTCCAGGGTTTTGCTTTAGCCAACAAGATCTTATTGATAACACAGAATAGTCTGATATTTTTTCCTTACTCCTGAAATCTCATTCTTTATGATAACTCATGTGGGAACATTGATTCCCTGTCTAAATTGTGCCAAGACTGACTTGATGCAGGCGAAATAGCTCATTCAAGGAAAATGAGCTGCCCACCAAGACACACCAAAGCCTCCTGGATCCTGGCTGTAGCCTCATCACAGGAACCAGGGCTCCCACAGCAGATCTATCTTCCTCTTCTTTTATTCGGAAGCATCTTTCACATGCGGAATTTAAAGGAAGTCTCCCCTGGGAAAACTGTTAACCCATAGCCATGCACAGGTGAATTTAAAAGCTGAAATGCTGCATGGATTTCCTCAATTAAAAAGATGTGTGTTCACCTTTGCTGACTCCATTAGATATCTGGGATTAAAGAATTGTTCCAGTCATTCAAGGTAAAATGAAGATGCAGATAGCTACAACACTATTAAAAAAATTATTCATTCTAATCAGTTCATGCCCCAGGCAAAAGTAAAGTCCTAATACCGAAACGAGAAAATCTCATTTAAGGATTTAAGGAGAATTGATTTCAGGCAACTTCGGGCAAGATGTAATTAGCTAGGAAGGTCCCTTGGCCCATCACAGAGACAAAGGTCATGTGGATAGTTGGGGAAATTCATGGTTCTTTCGTGATACATCTTTCCTTGGGGCAACTAATCATTTAACAAGTTTAGGTACTCCTAGGGGCACTGAATCAGAGAAGGCAATGGCAACCCACTCCAGTACTCTTGCCTGGGAAATCCCATGAGCGGAGGAGCCGGCTAGGCTATAGTCTATGGGGTCTCGAAGAGTCGGACACGACTGAGAGACTTCATTTTCACTTTTCACTTTCATGCACTGGAGGAGGAAATGGCAACCCACTCCAGTGTTCTTGCCTGGAGAATCCCAGGGACGGGAGCCTGGTGGGAGGCCATCTATGGGGTCACAGAGTCAGACACGACTGACGCGACTTAGCAGTGGCAGCAGTAGGGGCACTGAATGGGCTTCCCAGGTGGCGCTGCTGTTGCCACTGCTAAGTCGCGTCAGTCGTGTCCGACTCTGTGCGACCCCAGAGACGGCAGCCAACCAGGCTCCCCCGTCCCTGGGATTCTCCAGGCAAGAACACTGGAGTGGGTTGCCATTTCCCTCTCCAGTGCATGAAAGTGAAAAGTGAAAGTGAGGTCGCTCAGTTGTGTCCAACTAGTAGCGACCCCACGGACTGCAGCCCACCAGGCTCCTCCGTCCATGGGATTCTCCAGGCAAGAGTACTGGAGTGGGGTGCCATTGCCTTCTCCACAGGTGGTGCTAGTGGTAAAGAACCCGCTACCAGTGCACGAAATGAGGGTTCGATCCCTGGGTCAGGAAGATCCCCTGGAGGAGGGCTTGGCAACCACTCCAGTGTTCTTGCTTGGAGAATCCCATGGACAGAGGAGCCTGGTGGGCTACAGTCCATAAGGTCACAAAGAGTCGGACATGGTTCAGTGACTCAGCATGCACACACACAGGTTGGATGAATGCAGTCTTATAATGAATGAAGGCCACAGAGCTGCCAGTGTTCAGGATTTTTAAAATATGACAAAAATTGCTCACCCTCCCTTGAGGAAAAAAAAAAAAGTTAACTGATATGAATTGGGGTAGACGACCCGACAGAGGTCCACTCTTCGACAAGATTGTCAAAGGATAACAAAAGAAGAGGAAAACTTTGCACCCTAGGGTCTTGACACCGGTGTTGTGGTGACCGCTGGTGACACTGCGCACACGGGGACCCATGATGCCCTTCCACTGGCCGAGCCGGTCACTGACGCGAGGCACGTGGACAGGAGTGTCGGACGGCCGGTCCACTCGTGTGTCCACACGACCGTACGGGGACGGCGGGTGGTGGGTTCGACCTAACGAAGGTGCCAGTCGAAGTGAAAGGTCCCAAAGGTACACTAGGGAGAATCACCTATGAGAAACACACAGGTCTTTCCGATTAAAATTCCTTTTTTTTCACAAGTAAGAGGTTATAAGTTTCTCTTAGAAACGTTTTTGTTTCATAGACACACAATCGTGACTCACAATCTTACTTTGATTATTTTCTCTCCTCCAAGTCGAAACCAAAGAAACTTCTGATTAAAATCGGAGGTTGGAGGTATATGTCACATAGGTCTCTACTTAATAATAATTAAAATACTTCTTACAATACTTCTTAAGTCAAGGATAAATTACATTCCACAACCCTAATCTTACATATATTGCCGATGACTGATGAAGTTCAGAAATGTTGCGTGGTGGTGACATTTGGGCCAGGTTCCACCTTGCACACACAATGCTTGTGCAGAATTATCTGAACACATAAAAAAAAAAAAAAAAAACCCAGAGATTTTTAGTGGAAATTGGAATATCTGGGGGTCCTTTTTGGTTTCGATGAAAATTGTAATTCGTAAACAACATTTCATTCTTGCTTAGAGTATTTGGTAAGGCATTGAACATGTATAGATCAAATACCAACTTTTGGTGTACCGAAGTGAAGTTTTCCTTTTAATTTGTTTGAATTTTGTCTCTTTTGTTGTCTCCAAGTAAGTGTTGCTTGATGTTGAATGCCTAATGAGAGGCACTGTGTAAACTTCTCTTGCAAACTGTCAGGCATCTTAAAATTTATTGCTTACTATTGTTTACTGTTATATAACTTTTTGTATTAAATCTGTGTATAAATGTTGAATCATTAATTCCACCCCTGTCATCTGAGCTATAGGAATACTTGCAAATGTGTGTAAAGATGGGCGCTGCTTATGTTGCTGTTTAGTTGCTCAGCCATGTTCGACTCTTTGTGACCCCCTGGACTATAGCCTGCTAGGCTTCTCTGTCCGTGGAATTCTCCAGGCAAGGGTACTGGAGTGGGGTGGCAGGTTCCTGAATGGAACCTGTGTCTCCTGCTTCGCAGGTGGATTCTTTACTCCTGAGCCACCTGGGAAGCCTGGCATTGCTTGCACTCACAAGAAATTGGAGGTGTGGAGCCGAAATATACCTACAGGGGGTTGATTAAATGCCTCAAGTGTCTTTTGGTAGACACCCAGAGTGAAATATTATACTAACACTGAGAAAAGAATAAGGCATATCTGTGTGTACAGAATTGGAGAAATGCCGGTCAAATTATGAAATTGAATATATGATGTGATGCCATTTGGGGAAACATTCAAATCCACATGTGTGTCCACATCCACAGCTCCATGGCTATACAGGCCTGGAATGTCAGGCATGTGTATGTATTTCACCTTTCTACTTTGCACAGTTCTGTATTTGTGTATTTTTGCTTCTTTAATCACAGAAGGTCCACACCATCCCCACAACCTCCCTCACGCTGGTAAATTAATAGCTACACAATTAGGAAGTGGCTGTGAGATTGTGAACATGCCGTGTGTGCTGTGCATCTGAGAGGCCCCCAGAGATGTGCTTTTTTTCCATTCATACACATTTTGTGTTTCCATTGACGTCTGTCTCTTTAGTGCTGAAGGAGGAAAAAGGTCAGAAGTGAAGCGGGGCTCATAGCAACCAACTGACTCACGCTGGGAACTTCTCTTACCGGCCAGATACCCTGGCATTTTTTTTAGTGGCTTGCAGGTACCCAGCTGAGCCTCCAGTTGGTGACTTAAAAAGTGGAGGCTAAAGCGGTTAGAAAAAAGGAATACACCAGAAGCTGAAGTCCCAGAGTGAGGGCTCAGCATCCGAACGGATTGTTCAGTTTCGAGAGGCTCTATCTTATTGCTACTAAAGCTCCTCACCTGACTCCCTACCTTAGGTCCAGTCACCTCGAGCCCACCTTCACTCTCTGCTCTTTGCAGACTTCCCCCCGGCCTTTCATTGCAGTCGGGTCAATCCCCAGCACTCTTCCAGCTCACTTCTCCCTGCTGGTCCCACGTTTGCTCATGGTCAGCTATAGTTCTCCAGCCACGCTTTCATCTAATCAGTCAGATAATTCACGCGAGTCTCAAGCAAGCCCCTTTCCACTTGAGACGCTTTCTCGTTTGGTGACTAATTGGTTGTCCTCTGTAAGTGGGTCTCCACCCCCTCGATGCTCATGTGGTTGTCACTGGATAGGCATCAGTGAATGTCTTCTGGATCCACTTGTATTGACTACATGGTTGTTTTGCTTCTGCCCAACAGAGTTTAAGCCCTAAAAAGCTCGCCCAGGTCTCCAGTTTGTAATCACTTATTTTTTAGAACAGTATCATGTACTCTTAAGAGTAATGAATAAGTACCCTAAGAAAGATCTGAAGTTGTATGTCTGAAAATTCAAAAAAATTCTTCTCTTCCAGCTACAGTCCCACTTGCGTCTTGGAAGGCGATCATGATTTCCGCTGCGATGCCTGTTTTGTGGGTTACGAAGGACAGTATTGTGAAAGGTATGTCGCCTGCTCCTTTTATATCCACAGGACATATTTACAGAAGTGATGGGGAGTCGTTACCAGTTTGATAATGCAAAATCAGACCTCCTGGGTAATAAGGCAGGTAAAGGCACTTCCTTGTGACCGTCTTGTCCTCCTTTGAGGGAATAGAGTGCAGAGGGAGGTGAGTGGACCCCTGTGTGCTCTGCACTTCACGGGGCAGAAGTGATGACTGTCCTTGGGTGGCTGCTCTGTGTATTCACTCACTCACTGGTGTGGACCCTGCCTTCTGTCCTCCCGTCTCCTTCTGCAGGTGCTCATCCGGTTACTATGGGAACCCTCGGCTGCCAGGCGGCACTTGCCAGAGGTGTGACTGCAGCCCACATGGCTCTGTCCACAGCGACTGTGACCGTGGGTCCGGGCAGTGCGTCTGCCGGCCGGGGGCCACAGGGCTCCGCTGCGGGGACTGTGAACCGAGGCACATTTTGGTGGAAAGCGACTGTGTGTGTGAGTGTTACTCCTCACTAAGGGCTAAGGAGGGTTTCTTTTCTTGAATGGTTTCCTGATGCCCAGTGGTGTCTGCAGGCTGAGCTCAAGGGCTTAGTTGCTCTGCGGCATGTGAGATCTTAGTTCCCTGCCCAGGGATTGAACCCACATCTCCTGCATTGCAAGGTGGATTCCTAACCACTGGAGCTCCAGGGAAGTCCCTAGATGGTATTACAGGGTGCTATGGGCACCCATGGGAACCTGGGCAGACTCTTTGCTGTAACTTTAACATCCTCTTTCTTGTAGCCTGTGATGATGACTGTGTGGGTGTCCTGCTGAATGACTTGGCCCATGTTGGGGATGCCATCCTGTCTGTGAACCTCACCAGCACCATCCCTCTCCCGTATGGGGTTTTGTCAGACCTCGAAAATAGAACAAAGTCTCTCCGGGTAGGTACTGCGAATACAGAAATGGATAGAAGCGTGTGTCACAGGAAGTTGAAGAGTTGGTTGGGACCTTAGGGGTCATTCTGTCTGTCCTCCACCAGTGTGGGAGTCTCAGTCCCAGTGTCTGGTGCTGGGAGGTGCCCAGCCTTCTCCCTCTGAACCTGACCGAGAACTGCATCGTCCACACGATTACCGGTTTCACTGTGCAACAGCCCTGATTGTTCAAGACTTGATCCACAGTTGCCTCCTGTGTATAAATTCTTCCTCTGTGCTCCTCCTGCTGCCTTGTGGAAGAAGCCAAGGTCCACTCACCCCTGTTGATAACAGGTCTTTGGAGAGAAAGCAGCTCTCTTAACACAAACATAGGAAATGAATTGAGATGGCATTGTCTTTAATGTGCTGAATGAAGAGGAACTGTTTTCCATCAATGTATTATTCTTAACTAGAGTTGCAGGGCTCAAAGGTTCCTCCTCCCTCGAAGACTATATAAAAATTTCTGAGGATAAATCATAGTTTTATGTTTAGTTAAAATCTGTGTTTTTGATCTGGGTCCAAAAGATGATGGGAAGGTAAGAAACTGGCTAGACAGCATTTTTTATTCTAATTGGGGGAAAAAAATGAATCTAAATTTGGCTCAAACCCTATGCTTTAGAATGTGAGGTATTTAATTCACCGTGTCATGCCATAATGCCTATGTGTGTTTGTGTGTGCAATCCAGCTGCTTCAGTGATCCACTTTTGTTAATACTGGTCCTTTCTCTATAGATGCAATGGAGTTAAGAAAGGTTAGGAAACTGTAAGAGGTGTTTCTATGTTATTTTTCCTGAAATAGAACAAAATGTTTTCAAAGATAAGGGGAAAAAAGAAAGAAATGTTGAAATTTCTTTTCCACTCACCAGAGACACAACCAATAAATACTGCCTTCCATCAGTTTGGTTTCCAACTGTGCAACTTTATTTTTTAACCACGTGAGATGAACACTTGATTTCAACTTTAACTCTTAAGTGATTTGCTCCCATTTAAAGCACTTTGTCAGCTTCTTTGTATGACTTTTAATGTTTATATAAAGTACTCAGGAACTTGAGATTGTGAACCCTCAACTATTTCTTGTTTCCACTGTTGACCTACATAGTGACTTGGGCAGGTTAATAACTATTCTGAGCATAGACAGTAATCTCGCCCCTTCACAGGTTGTTATAAGGTCTGAGTAGCGTCACACACGGAGAAGGCAATGGCACCCCACTCCAGTACTCTTGCCTGCAAAACCCCATGGACGTAGGAGCCTGGAAGGCTGCAGTCCATGGGGTCGCTAAGAGTTGGCCACGACTGAGCGACTTCACTTTCATTTTTCACTTTCATGCATTGGAGAAGGAAATGGCAACCCACTCCAGTGTTCTTGCCTGGAGAATCCCAGGGACGGGGGAGCCTGGTGGGCTTCCGTCTATGTGGTTGCACAGCGTAGGACACGACTAAAGCGACTTAGCATTAGCATCACACAAATAAAGAAATCAGAGGAGTGTTGGCATAAATTAAGTACTTAGTTGTAATTATAAAGGCTTTTCTTTGCTTAATACTTTTGTATTTTAGCTAGTAAGCATTTTTTTAGGTGTTGGCAATTACAATTAAAATTTATGTGACTCTGCTGTTGAAATTCAGCCAGGCCACCCAGGAACTGCAGCAGTTCTGCATGGCACGCCAGGCTTTACGTTTATATCTGCATAGGAAATATAATGCAAAAGACCGCAGTCTGGAAACGTGTTCTGTAATCCAAACTTCAGTGAATGTGATTCATTGTATTTTTTAACGCAATGTCAGGGAAAAGAGAATTTCTTTCCGTGAACAAAAAAGGTAATGACAGGTGATTCTTGGCTAAGAACCAGAAGATTTATTTTGAAGCATTATAATTTGTTTCCTTCATTCTTTTAGGACTCTTTATTAAAAGAAAATACTCAAAAAGAACTGGTGAAAATTCAACTTGAAGACGTCTCAGAACAAACGGAGGACCTGCAAAGAGAAGTAAGTTCTTCATATAAAGGGTCTGCTCCGCCTGCCCCCCAACCCCCAGCCCTTGTGAACACTGGCACGGGGACTTCTTGGAAGGCTATGAACAGATCAGGGCAGCCCCTTCCTCCCAGGAGCTGTGTTCCAGCTACTGTAAAGTCAGATTAAGTAGGTTCTGATGCAGCCAGTCTCCATGCTTTGGTGGGAAGGGGCCCCTGACTTAATTTCTGCTGTCCCCTCTGCTGAAGAAGGAGTTGGGCTGTCAGTTCACATCACCGCTTACTTTTTCCTGTGAAACAAGGTTGGGCAGGGTGAAAAGATGGGGGTCTCTTCCCCATCCTGTATTCACTGCACATGGTGGGCAGTGAGCTTCCCCCCTCGCCTGCCCCCAGCACCAGCACAGGCAGCTCCTCCTCGGGGGTCTGCGACACTCAAACTTGGGCCCCTACTTCTGATGGTCTCACTTTGAATGGCAGGAGAGTTCACTTTGATGTCAGCAGGGGGTTATTCATTCTGTTCAGCCCAGGCCAGATGAATGGTTTTTAATGACCAAAAAATGAATCTGCTTATTTGCAGATGGCGAGGGAGGCCTATTGTCAAATTTATGATTTTCACTTTAAAATTGTGTGCCTATGTGTGTGTGAGCACATATAGTACATAGATGTGTGTCTTTTGAAAGTGAAAGTGGTAGTCATTTTTGACCCCATGGATTGTAGCCCACTGGGCTCCTCTGTCCATGGGATTCTCCAGGCAAGAATACTGGGATGGGTTGCCATTCCCTTCTCCAGGGCATCTTCCCAACCAGGGATCACTCAGGTCTCCCGCTTTGCAAGCAGATTCCTCACCTCCCGAGCCACCAGGAAAGCCCCGTCTCTGTATATGTACGTCTTGTCTCTGTCTCTCAGTGTGCACACACACACACAATTGTGCACCCTAAAATGCGGTAGCTTGGCTTCTGTTAATTTGGAATTAGTGACCATTTGGGAAGAGTTTAATGGTGTCTGTGTGGGCTTTTAAAGTACCTGAGCAAGCAAACGTTTGAGGGGGAGTGATAAGCCAATTAAAATAAATTCTTTTTAACCATTAAAGAAGATTCTCTTTGGATTTTGACTAGAAAACACTTTTAGAACCATTCTGAGTTACTTACTTTGGGCTTCCCTTGTGGATCATCTGGTAAAGAATCCGCCTGCAATGTGGGAGACCTGGGTTCAATCACAGGGTTGGGAAGATCCCCTGGAGAAGTGAAAGGCTACCCACTCCAGTATTCTGGCCTAGAGAATTCCATGGACTGTGTAATCCATGGGGTCGCAAAGAGTCGGACACGACTGAGCTACTTTCAGTTCAGTGAGTTACTTTACATTCCTAGAAATTACAGACAACCTTCCTTCCCACAAATTGTTGTTGTTTAGTCTCACTAAGTCATGTCCGACTCTTTTGTGATCCCATGAACTGTAAGCTCATCAGGCTCCTCTGTCCATGGGATTTCCCAGGCCAGAATACTGGAGTGGGTTGCCATTTCCTCCTCCAGGAGATCTTCCCGGATCAGGGAATGAACTTGGGTTCCCTGCATTGGCAGGTGGATTCTTTACTCCTGAGCCACCAGGGAAGCCTTTCACAAATTAGAATACCCTTAATAAAAACAATGGCTGAGAGTAACTAACAGGCATCATCACATACAATCCTCATGAAGTCCTGTGATTCAAGTGTTCTAATGACTCCAAGTTATGGTTGAGGCTGTCCAGCCTGGCAGAAGCAGGTCTGTTTGCCTAACTCTGTGTCTTAACCGCTTGACTAAGTTCTCATGGTCAATACAAATTAGTAAGGTTTTACTTTCTAGGTTCTGCAGATTTGGGTCCTAACATGAGCATGAGGTCTCCACAGTGGCAACACCGGGGAGAGTCTGTGGTTTGATAGCCGATTAGGCTGCTTTTTAAAATGTACCATCTTTTTTCACCAAAAGTGAGCAGTCCATCGTTTCATGAACCACCTAGTCCATTTCCAACTCTGCTCTGTTGACCTTGGCCTCCATGATGGTGAACCTTTTCTGTGTTCTGGAATATGTTTTGTTGCTTAAAAGAGACAACATCTGGCATACCGAAGCTTGCGTTTTATTCAGAGTGAAACTCACCCGAGGCCTTTACTTTTCATCAGCTTGACAGAGTGTTGACACGTAGTGAGCAGGTGACCAGGACCACCGAAAGAATCCTGGACAAGAGTGTGGACCTCATTAAGTTGACTGAGAAGCTGCAGACAGACATCGAAGGTAGTGTCCTCAGAACTTTGCTTGACGAGTCTGGCTTATTTGGTAGGGAAAGCCTACTCTCTTCACTCAGCACTTGAATAGCCATGACTTGCACTGGACTCTTGGGGCCTTTTGCTGTCCACACACAAGGTGCTAAGTCACTTCAGTCATGTCCAACTCTTTGAGACCCCATGGACTGTAGCCCACCAGGCTCCTCTCCCGTGGGATTTCCCAGGCAAGAATACTGGGGTGAGCAGCCATTCCCTTCTCCAGGGGATCCTCCTGGCACAGGGGTTGAAACCCAGGTCTCTTGCCTTGGCAGGCAGATTCTCTACCGCTGCCAAAACAAACCAGGCTTTATCAGGCAGAAAGTAAAGACGTTACTAGGGCGAAAGACATTTTTTTAAAAGGAGTAGTATCGAGTGTTGGTGGTGGTTCAAAGAGTAAACGTTACTGAGAGCATCCACACGCAGATGTTCCTGGCAGGGGCAGGGAATTCTGCAGTGATCGCGGTGCCTCGGCCCTGCCTGGACAGGGTTCATGGGTACTGGGGCAGCAGACAGGAAATAAACCTGGATCCCAGGTTCCTGAGTGGTTTTTTTAAACACTTTATAAAAATATTTACTTTGGGCTGTGCTGGGTCTTTAGTGCCGTGTGGTGTTTTCTCTAGTTGTGGCGGGCGGGGGCTACTCTCCAGTTGTGGTGCCAGGGCTTCTCACTGTGGTGGCGTCTCTTACTGCAGAGCACGGGCCTCGGTAGTCATGATGTGGGCTCAGCAGTTGCAGCTCCCGGGCTCCAGAGCACAGGCTCGGTAGCTGTGCCACACGGGCTTAGTTGCTCCTTGGCTTGTGGGATCTTCCCAGACCTGGGATCGAACCCGCGTCTCCTGTATTGGCAGGCAGGTTTTTTACCACTGAGCCACCGGGGAAGCCCCTCCCAAGTGTGTTGACAGGGCATATCCTGAGTGCACTGGATACACGGACTAACCTGGCCTGGCTAGAGGGTCAGCCCAGTGCAGGTGGGCAGAGCAGCCTCACTGGAGAAGGTTCTAAGTTCTCCCATCCTAGGACTGTCTACTTTTGAGAGACTTGTTCAGTGATTGATGAACTTTCTCCATAGAAATGATGGAAAAGGCTACGACTCTAAATCAGACGCTGGATAACGATGTCCAGCTGCCCAGCTCTACTCTTCAGGACCTGCAGGAGAACATCACGGCTCTGCTGGAAGTCCTCCGGAAAAGGCAGCTCCTGCCGCTGCACCAAAATGCCACCCTGGAACTCAGGTAAGTTCCTGAACAGCGCTCATGCATGACCAGTTAGAGGGAAGAATGTGGCGGCGGCGGGGGAGGGAGGCAGGTGGGAAGAGGGGAAGGGAGGTGAGTTCTCGGAGGGACAGAGTGCCACAGGAGAAGGGGGTGCCCCTCCCCCACCAACAGCATGGTGTGATCGATGGCGGTGCCCCGGCCTTGCTACTATGTCATAGGTTTGGTTTTTCTCCGTGACCCTGAAACACTTTTTCTACTTAGTATGAACGAACAAACCTCCTGATACTGTCTTTATTGAAGATTAAGTATAATGCAGGAAACTCTCACGGGAAGCAAACAGGCAGTGGCCAGCGCCAAAGCTGTGAACTCTATGACTGACATCATGCCAGAATAATTTTGCTCAATCATGCAAACTGTCATCGAAACCTGGGCTTTGGAAAAACAGGTCACAAAGAACTGTTAGACGTGGTCACGAGAAACTTTCAGTTTGCTTTCAGACTCTTTTTTTCTTAGTATTTTCACACAAATTATTATTTGATGCAATAATAGCAAAGCTGTCTTTCTGCCAGGTTGTGATAAATATCTGGTTAAGTACTGGCCTCAGTGGTCACACCAGACTCCATCAAAACTCCAGTCTCTGTAATGAGATATTTAAGCTATTTTAATACATTATGCTATTTTAAATAACATTTTATAGAATAACTTAGATCAAAATCTTTTTCTGAATTTCACATTATTGTCTTATCAGGGTGAATGTTAAGAAGTGAAGTCATTTAACCAAAGTTTGCATTTTCAGGATTCCTGACTTGCATTGTCACATTATTTTCTACATGGGTTTTAATTACTTTGAAAGTTATCTTTTATTCAGTGGGAATTTTTAGACTTAAGCCTGGGAGGCAGTATCTCAAGTAACCACAAGAGAACTGCTCCAAGGAGGCAAGGGGTGAGCCTAGTTATATAGAAGTTTTGCAGCAATGGACAGCCAGCCTGAACATCAAAAGATTATTGTTAGTTAAAGAGAACAGATATCCCAAGTTTGGGAATTTAAAACAACATCCAGTTCTACCACCCTGGAGAGCTGAATGTATATGTATTTTCATCATTGAGTGGAATTTTTGACGTTGTTGATTTGGTAGGTGAAAAAGGAAAGATGGAACTTACTGTCACATAGGCTTTGGAGAAAAGGACTAGTAAATTAATTATGGGATGTTTGTTAGGGCCCAAGAAGGGCCCTGAGAGGACTCTGGACTGGACAAGGGGAGCTCAGAGTTGGGCAAGGACTCAGGAGATGGGAAGGGGGCCGTTGTCTAGGGAGCACTCCTCTGCCGGGTGAGTGGGGAGCTGTAGATTTCCCCACTCACCTCTGCCTGAGCTCATCCTCACCTCCTTGTGAGGTGGGAAGGATGCAGCTGAAGTAACTGAGGCCCAGAGAATATTTGCACCTCCATCAACGTTGAGCTGCCAGGACAATATGAAACCTGGTGTGTTCTGCATGCTAAGTCACTTCAGTTGTGTCCGACTCTTTGCAACGCTATGGACTGTCACCACCAGGCTCCTCTGTCCATGGGATTTTCCAGGCAGGAATACTGGTGGGGGTTGCCAGTTCCTTCTCCAGGTCATCTTCTCAACCCAGGGATCAAACCTGTGTCTCCTGTATCCTACGTTGGCAGGCGGGTTCTGTACCGCTGAGCCACCAGGAAAGCCCATCTTTCCCTTTATGGCACCCTGCAAGTGATCCTTTGTAGCTGTATTTCCTGACTCTTTTCCAGTTTCTTAAGGAGAGGCCGGGTCTTTACCATAAGTCTTCAGGCTGAATACTTAATCTTGAATCTCCACAGTGAGCCTGGAGACAGCTGACTACGTGGCACCATGCAACCCTTTCTCATGGAACTTGCTTACCTGTTCACGGCACTAGTGTGGTGGAGAAGTGTCACTTGAGAAACCGTGTCTTACTGTATTAACTGAATTTTACAGGAAGAAGCTGATAAGGAGTGCTGAGGGGTTTTGTGATTTTTCTTTGTAGTCTTTCAAATCATTGTCAACTATGTCATTTCATTTGGTCGTGGTTTAGATGGTAAAGTCATTTCGTAGATGAAAATTTGATTTCTGTTTTCAATTTTTTAGAGCAATACTTTCTTTAATGATATGAACTGAAGGATTCATGGCTAGATATTAGAAATATATTGGACTTTTTTGTGTGTCTCCTATGTACTATTTTTAGTTCTCTTTGTAACTATCATAATACAGCATCTTATTGTCTTTTTTATAATTCTTAAAATCACAAGAATGTTCAAATAATTCCTGATGATGCTCTAATGAAGTCAGAGTTCAAATATATACCTTTGGAAAATATTTTTGTGGTGTTTTAGCCCAGCAGTCTGATAATCTGAAAACTAAGGGGGATTTACAAGGCATTTTCCACAAAAATATTCAAAGTTCTTCTGATAAATTGAAGGAAGAAGTTAATAGGATATATTCAACCACTGCAAAGTTCTGTAGTGTGAAAATTATATTATTCTATATAGCTTTAAGTTCAAATTCGATTTAAATAGCAATTTGATAGCACATTTATAAAAGAATAGAGGGAAATGTCTTTTGATTTCTTGAACTTGCTTTTATCAAAGTGGTAGAAAGTATATCTTTCTGGCAATTAGGATTTGAAAGTTTTTATAAAATTTGTTTCTTTACTAGCTGCAGGAAGAACCTTTGTATTGTATGGATACATTGGTGACTTTGGAGCAAATCACTGAAGTCTCCTTTTTTCAATTTCTGACCATATTGTAATGAAGATTTCAGTTGCCATCATTCACAGGCTGTGGCCCCAGTTTTCTGAATCCAAATCCACTGAGATGGTTTCTTTAATTCCACTAAAAATGTTAGGAAGTTTGTTAAACCAAGAAAGATCGTTAAGGATAAAATGTAAACCTGCCATACATACAGCGGCCTTAGGGAAATTTTTTCCCTTTTTAAGGGATGGCGATCACTTAGGACTTCAAGATGAAACTGAGAAGGGATATGTAAAAGTTCCTTTCGCTATACATCAATGCTGTGAGCTTTGCTGTTCATTTCTTACTATCTTTTATGTTCCCAGGGCTGCTGAAGATTTATTGTCACAAATTCAGGAAAATTACCAGAAGCCACAGGAAGAGCTGGCGGTGTTAAAAGAAGCAGTAAGCAGCCTCCTTTCAACACACAACAGTGATGTGCGGGCTGCAGAAGAGCTCCTGAGAGAAGCAGAGATGAAGACCCAGGAGAGTGGTCGCCTGCTGCTCCTCATCGGGGCCAACCTGCGAGAGTTCAACGTGAGTCCTGCCAGCTCTCGCCCCCTTAGAGCTGGTCCCAGATTCTCCCATGTAAATGACGTCATCCTTTGCTTCTTAAAAGAATGAGCCCCAGGGCTGACTTCAGCACACAGTGTCTGGCACCTGAGGTTCAGAGGCTGACTTGCTTTTATGAAGCATCCTTAGAGGTGATGTTTGCTGCAGGAGAAGAAGCTGCGTGTTCAGGAAGAACAAAACTTGACATCAGCGCTGATTGCTGAAGGAAGAGGACTGCTGGATGCGGCCGCTGCTCCTGCAAACGCATCGGGGGAGGCTCTCACGGTAAGTCCCAACTCAGCACAGCCCAGGGTTTCCAGGGAAGCCTCCCAGGCCCCAGACAGGCTGTTAAACAGACAGGCACATGGTCACAGTGTTAATCTCTGTGTAGCAACTAGAGCAACACCGGGACGAGCTGCTACTGTGGACTGCCCAAATCAGGCGCCACGTGGATGACCTGGTCATGCAGATGTCCGAAAAGAGAGCGCTGGAGCTTGTGTACAGGGCAGAGGATCACGCTGCTGAGCTGCAGAGACTGGCAGGTGCTCTGGACAGGTGAGGCATATCTGGCAGGAACCCCACAGGTTGTGATCCGCAGATCAGAGAGAATAATAAGCCTAGCTATTTCGGTCACATTGTCGAGTCACATTCTTCTTTGTGTGTAAAAACAAAGACTTCTCTTTTATTTCCGTGGCAAGGAGGGTTTCCTCCCAAGTCTGGTAGTGTATTTGATCATCGGCAGGAATGTACGATGGAAGAATGTGAACTGAAGCAGATAGGAATGAAAACAAATATTATGCTACGATATCAAGGCCTTCAGTATCTACCTGGTACTCAGGACTTTATGAGTTTGCCCATGGACAGAACCAGATACTGATTTCCTTAAGCATCCTGCCTTCTTGGGACTTGTGATCCAGCCGGCTTTCTGCATGGATGCAGGTGGTGGTTGCCCACCTTGGACTGTTAGAAGTGTTGAGGATCTATTTGCCAACTCCTGAAAGAGACCATCTGCATTATTTTCTACTGCCTAAAAGGCTACCATTGTACTTATTACTTTAACATATAATTTTGAATATTTATCAAATATATCCTCAGTTTGTTAGACGTGCCTTTAAAAGAGAAGCGAGACTTTAGGCCAGTGGTTCCTGAATTGTTGCAGGAGGAGCCTGGGGAACTTCAGATTACTGATGGCTCTGTCCCCTGACCTCTCCCCTTTCCCCCAGACTGTGGGATATGGCCTGTACTTTAAATTGTTTTTTAAGTCCCCAGGTGATCTGATGGCAGCAAATGAGGGAATTGGGGTTTAAGGCCTTACACAATATTGTGAGTTAGTAAATTTATTTCTTTAGAATATGCTATTAACTATGAGTGGAAAAAGTCTGGACACACTGGGCATACGTGTGTTTCTGTGTGTGTTGTGTGTGTTTTATGGAAGGAGAAAAACGAGTATTTTTTCTAATTTGAGGAGTGCTGCCATAAAAGACGAGCTCACACAACGTAAGCAATTAAAAATGACTATTGTATAAGTCTTGTGCTTCAGTGAGCTCTACTGCCTCTGTCTGCTGTTGGAATCAGTAACAGAAAATGGAGTTAGGTACCCAGTTAGTTTTTCTCCTTTCCTCATCTATCCTCATTTTCCAAAAAGGAAAAGGATGTCCTGACTACATCTGTAGCTACAACGAAATCTTTGTTACTTAGTATGAGTTGTAAAAGCAGTTTGGTGTGATGCCTAAAATTAAATAACTTTGTCTTTTGTTTGTAAGTCACTGAATTTTTCCAGTCAAGTAGTAGCAAGTAATAACTGCTGGTCTCTGCTTTGGAAAGCACCCAACTCAATAACCTTGGGGAGAAAATGAAGTGGGCTACTCAGCAGGCAAAGATGTATCTATTGTCAGGTTTCAAAGTATTTTTTCTAATTTGAGGAGTGCTGCCATAAAAGACGAGCTCACACAACGTAAGCAATTAAAAATGACTATTGTATAAGTCTTGTGCTTCAGTGAGCTCTACTGCCTCTGTCTGCTGTTGGAATCAGTAACAGAAAATGGAGTTAGGTACCCAGTTAGTTTTTCTCCTTTCCTCATCTATCCTCATTTTCCAAAAAGGAAAAGGATGTCCTGACTACATCTGTAGCTACAACGAAATCTTTGTTACTTAGTATGAGTTGTAAAAGCAGTTTGGTGTGATGCCTAAAATTAAATAACTTTGTCTTTTGTTTGTAAGTCACTGAATTTTTCCAGTCAAGTAGTAGCAAGTAATAACTGCTGGTCTCTGCTTTGGAAAGCACCCAACTCAATAACCTTGGGGAGAAAATGAAGTGGGCTACTCAGCAGGCAAAGATGTATCTATTGTCAGGTTTCAAGCGAGAGCAAGCTGGAAGAAACAGTACCATTACCAGCTGGCAAGTTCCCGAGTGATCAATCCCCTTACAAGAGTGAAGTTCAGATGACTGAAGTATTATCTCATCCTCCTCCCAAACCCCTGGTGAACTTCATCAAATTGGTGTATACTGTTTGAGGAATAAGCCTCAGTATCCTCACATATGCTTAGCTAAGAAAGCCTTTTTAAAAGAACACGTGGGTAGCAGGAGAGATTACAACCAGCGCAAACAGGCAGGGGATTTGAACAGAGATGAAAGACTGGATGGTCTCAAAGGTGAGACACAGTGGTTATCTCTTCTTTGGGTGTTTATAATTAAGCAGCAGTTCTTAGTGTTACCGACACAAGGTGACCACAGCTTCTTAAGACGGCGTTTGGAATTAGAGGGGAATCCACATGTTGACACAGACTCCTGTCTTCCTCGTTGATGATGTTTCTCTAAGTGGGAGGTTTTTAGGAACAGTGGGCAGATTCAGTTCCATTGATCATAACATCTCTAAATATTCCAATTGCACAGTGGCCTTGGGAATGTCAGACATGTGTCCCTGAATGCCACCAGCGCAGCCCACGTCCACTCCAACATCCGGAGCCTGATTGAGGAATCAGAGAGGGTGGCGACAGATGCTCTCGGAACTGTGAAAGAGGCGAGCGCGGTAAGAGAGGCCCCTCGGGTTTCCCTGTGTGCCTGCTTTGTCTGGGCGCTGTGGTCAAGTGAGCCTTCCGTGAGATGCTCAAGCAGAGAGGCAGCGGCTTAAATCTACGCTTGTCAAGATTCTTTTCTGGTGCAATTCTGCCATCGTGTGCGCTGGCTTTTCCTGCATGCTTAGTCACTCAGTCATATCCGACTCTTTGCGACCTTGTGGGCTATAGCCCACCAGGCTCCTCACTCCATGAGATTTCTTAGTCAAGAATACTGGAGTGGGTTGCCATTTCTTTCTCCGTAATATATTCTAATGCATTAAAAATATTGTCTTTTCCTATGGGAGTAAATAGTGGGCCTTAAGCAAGCTCATTTACCCCTTAGACTACTTCTGTGTCCAATCCTGGATTCAGGGGTTGAGCCCGCGTCTCCTGCATTGGCAGGCAGATTCTTTACCTTCTGAGCCATCTAAGTCATAAATAATTCTTAGAACAAAAATGATAATGTTAATTGATATCTACCTTGGACATTTCTTCTTACCCGTGGTGAACATCTTCATTTAAGGGCTGGTTTTTGTGTTTATAGATTTTAAATGACTGTGTTCCTTCTCTTCAGCCGCAAATTAGCACATATGTTAATAGGCCTGCTTCGGTTGTCCTTGCCTGCTGTCTGCTTGACTTCCTAGTTCGGGGATATTCTGACCGGACAGAGTTGCTCTCTCCACCTTCAGCAAGAGCCCACCTCGCCCTCCAGCTCCACGTTTCAGTTGTTCTGTTTTACAGGCTTCCGAATCTCTTGTTTCCAATGGGAGAGCGGCCCTCCGGCGCAGTTCCGAGTTTCTCAAAGAAGGCAACCGCCTGAGCAGAAAGCATCGAGGTCAGTTCCCAGCTGGGGCTCTGTTACGCCAGAGTGATTGTGGACACACCTCTGAACATACTTCCAGAACATTCTTCTTTCCTGGAGCAAGTTGAATCTTAACATTTCTTTGTCACAATAATATTCCAATTTCCTATCCTAGACACATCATGTAATTTTTATCGTGCAGTCTCCTCTAATCTCCCATAGGCTCAACGAGCCTCCCCTGAGAAGGAAACCCTCTGATCACTGCTCTAGCTCCTGAGTTCAGGCTGGTCCTCACGGCGTTTGTCAGGATACCTGTGATGTCATGTGCTTCTCTGTCCATCTCCGGGTTTCACCATTTCTTGAAGAGTCGTATTATGTTTGACTCTTGTCTTCTGTACAGGGCTAAGGCATTGTTAGAGCCATGGTAGGTTCTCATAAAGTTATTGAATTAAATCAATATTGATTTATCTATTAAAAATACCTATGCAAAAAAAATACCAATGTAGTTTCATTTTTCCTAAGACTTTCAGTAAGCAGTTTTTGGCACATGTAAGAGTTAGTAAGCATGATACAGAATGGCAGCCGACTCTGTTGTGTAAGAGAAACAAACAAGTTTTATAACATATAGTTATATATATATACATTTTTTTTTTAAGTCACTTTAGTCATGTCTGACTCTGTGTGACCCCACAGATGGCAGCCCACCAGGCTCCCCCGTCCCTGGGATTCTCCAGGCAAGAACACTGGAGTGGGTTGCCATTTCCTTCTCCAATGCATGAAAGTGAAAAGTGAAAATGAAGTCGCTCAGTTGTGTCTGACTCTTAGCGACCCCATGGACTGCAGCCTACCAGGCTCCTCCATCCATGGGATTTTCCAGGCAAGAGTACTGGAGTGGGGTGCCATTGCCTTCTGCCACTGCTCAGTCACTCAGTCGTGTCCGACTCTTTGCAACCCTATGGACTACAGCCCGCCAGGCTCCTCTGTCCCTGGGATTCTCCAGGCAAGAATACTGGAGTGGGTTGCCATGCCCTCCTCCAGGGGATCTTTCTGACCCAGGGATTGAACCCGTATCTTTTATGTCCTCTGCACTGGCAGGTGGATTCTTTAACACTAGCACCACCCGGGAAGCCCTTTTTGCCCTAGAGTTCTAATTAAATCAAACATGAATTTAAGAAGTATTAGTGAGAAGGAAAACTAAAAAAAAAAAAATTATCAAGTAAGCCCCCAAGCATACAATTTGAGTGTGGGTTGAGTGGTGCTAAGTCTTGTTAGACAAACTTTCAATATTTGGGCTCTCTGTAGAAAGCTGTTGATTTTATAGATGGGTCAGGAATGATAAAACTCTCATCCAGGCAACTTTTTTGGGTCAGCTTAAAAGAAAACACTTTTTCCCCTTTGAATAGGTATCACATTGGAACTGAGTAGATTGAAGGATACTGCAAAGAGATTTCAAGAGGATGCTGATAAAATTACCAGGCAGACCAACAAATCACTCTTGATACTTAGAGCAATTCCTGAAGGTAAGTGGAAAGGGGGTTTATTGATTTAAATTAATATCTTATTGCAAAACACTTGCAGATGAGCAGAAGACTTGCTGCAAGTCCAATGGAGACCCCTCACCCAAAACAAAACCAAGATTGACAGAATTTTCACTTGCAGAGGGATATGGTTTGGAAGGAAGAGCACTGTGTTTTTTATAGCTTCAGAACACCTGCATTGAAGTAGTAAAATTATACTCTGAAAAAACAAAGCTTTAGATTCTTTATGCTATCATATTAATTGCTAACTATTAAAATAGGCCTGAGATGAAAGAAGAGACATTCAAAGAAGCTAGCAAGTAAAGAAGCTGAAATATTCCTGCTTTAAGGCAAAATGCTAAATTCATTATAAATATGATAATTTAGAGAATTCTTGTTTGGAAATTAAGGAAATCTTCCTTTGTGAGACAATACACATTCTAAAATAGATCACTTTAGAGGGTGGGATGATTTGGGAGAATGGCATTGAAACATGTATACTATCATGTAAGAATGAAGCACCAGCCTATGTTCGATACAGGATACAGGATGCTCGGGGCTGGTACACGGGGATGATCTAGAGAGAGGAAATGGGGAAGGATGTGGGAGGGGGATTCAGGATTGGGATCTCATATACACCCATGGTGGATTCATGTCAATGTATGGCAAAACCAATACGGTATAATAAAGTAAAATAAAGTAAAAATAAAAAAAAATAAAATAGATCACTTTAATACTGATGGCTTGAAAATGCAGCGTCCCTTAAAATTTTAAGTAGGGTAATTTTTTAACACAGGCAAGTTGCACTGTGGTGCATTATTTATCTTACATTCCTTCAGCCTTTTCTTGTTTCTTAAGTCTTGCAAGATACTGAAAACATCTCCCAAGTTCTTCTGTCTGCTGGTTCGCCTTATTGCTGTTCTGTCGCCCAGTCGTGTCTGACGCTTTTCGACCCCATGGACTGCAGCACACCAGACCTCCCTGTCCCTCAACATCTCCCAGAGTTTGCCCAAGTTTCACATTCATTGTATCGGTCACTTTATAAGCAAGAAAGTTACCCTGGGAAGCTGGACTTTGGGACACATTGGACTGACTCCCTACGTTAGAAGAGTGGAGCATTTTCTGATCTGAAATTTTCTTTTTCTTTTATTTAAGGATACATGGTGTATGTTGATCAAACATTGAAAAATAACTTTTTAGTTGGAACCAATTTCACATTTGCAGAAAAGTTGCAAGAAGATTGGAAAGAATACCTGTATACCCTGCATCCAGCTTCTTCTAGTGTTAATCTTTGTCCCTTTTGTGTTAAACCCTTTAAAAATGAGTAAAAGTGCCTTAAAAAAAAAATTCACACAGATTTTCGAGAATAATTGAACTCCAGTTTATCTTTAGTGACCATTTAGTTTTTACTGTGCTATTATTTCCAGGAGCCAGTTGTGGGCAAATACACTTCCTCTGGCCGAGGGTACTTCTATGGCACCTTCAGGTTTATATTCCCAAACCTTCTTATCCAGACATGGAATGATTTGGAGAAGCTGTTAGTGACTATAAGAAAGGAATGATCGGAAAGGGAGCAAATAAGTTTAGATTGCTAACATATAAGATGCTGAACAAATGGCGACTAGCAGTTGCTTTTGTAATCTCATTGTGTATTGAAATCATACTTCAAAATAGTGTTGTCACCAAAAACAGTTCAGTTCAGTTCAGTCATTCAGTCATGTCTGACTCTTTGCAGCCCCATGGACTGCAGCACGCCAGCCTTCCTTGTCCATCACCAACTCCTGGAGTTTGCTCAAATTCATGTCCATTGAGTTGATGATGCCATCCAACCATCTCCCCCTCTGTCGTCCCCTTCTCCTTCTGCCTTCAATCTTTCCCAGCTTCAGAGTCTTTTCTAATGAGTCCGTCCTTCACATCAGGTGGCCAAAGTCTTGGAGCTTCAGCTTCAGAATCAGTCCTTCCAATGAATATTCAGGATTGATTTCCTTTAGAATTGACTGATTTGCTCTCCTTGCAGTCCAAGGGACTCTCAAGAGCCTTCTCCACTGCAGTTCTAAAGCATCAATTCTTTGGCGCTCATGAATGAAAAACATTTCATTCATCCAAAAAAGGAAGTGGTAGCACATAATGGCACCCCACTCCAGTACTCCTGCCTGGAAAATCCCATGGATGGAGGAGCCTGGAAATCTGCAGTCCATGAGGTTGCTGAGGGTCGGACATGACTGAGCGACTTCACTTTGACTTTTCACTTTCATGCATTGGAGAAGGAAATGGCAACCCACTCCAGTGTTCTTGCCTGGAGAATCCCAGGGACGGGGGAGCCTGGTGGGCTGCCATCTATGGAGTCACACAGATTTGGACACGACTGAAGCGACTTAGCAGCAGCAGCAGCAGCACATGTGTGTGTGTGCTCTGTCACTTCAGTCGTGTCTGACTCTGCAACCCCAGGGACTATAGCCCCCGAGGCTCCTCTGCCATGGGATTCTCCAGGCAAGAATACTGGAGTGGGTTGCCATTTCCTACTCCAGGGGATCTTCCCAACCCAGGGATCCAACCCCCGTCTCCTGTGTCTCCCACACTGCAGGTGGATTCTTTACCACTGAGCCACCAGGGAAACCCCAGCACATGTGATAGGCAACCTTAATACTGTCTTTAGAAACAGAAGCCCCCTTTTGTGTTCAAGGACCAGAAAGAAATTCTGTAACATGTTGCTGTTACATTGCGTTCATTGTGGTCTTATGGTTTTCTGCTTGAGTCTCAATTTATTTCAGGTGTCAGAGACAGAGGAGCCCAAGTCAAAGAGCTGGCCATGTCTGCAAACCAGAGCGCCAGCAGCACACTCAAGAATGTCATGGGGCTGAGCCAAAAGCTGGTGAACACGTCCACTGACCTGTCCAGGGTTAACGCCACATTACAGGAAACAGACGAACTCCTACGAGACTCCTCAATGACCAGTAGGTCGTGGTCTCCCGTCCCGTTAGGAAAGTTTGTGTCATGCCATGTGAGCTGGCGCAGGGCACATGGGTGTTTGCAGACAGCAATCCTAAATAATAAAAATGTGGCAGCATCTGGATTTGCATTTATAAAGGAAGAGAAGGGCCTCGGGTACTGCCTTGGGCTGGTGCATTTTTTATATATTTACCAAAATAGCAGGCATTTGATGATTTGGATGTTCTAGTATATCCAGCACATATTCTAGTAATGACCAGCTAATTTCTCTTGTTTCCTCCCTGCCTCCCCCTGCCCCGCCCCTGCCAACTTTTTGTCACCTTCATGTATTAGCTTTGTTAGCTGGAAGAAAAGTCAAAGATGTGGAAACACAAGCCAACCTCTTGTTGGATCGGCTGAAGCCTCTGAAGATGTTAGAAGAGAACCTGAGCAGAAACCTGTCAGAAATCAAACTGCTGATCAGCCAGGCCCGGAAACAAGCTGCATCTGTGAGTGTGGGGCCCACGGGTCTCGGGAGCCCAGCACCACCCCGCCAGCTGAAGCTCCTGGAACCACACATCCCAGGGGTCTCCTATGCAGAGGGCTTCGGTCACACTTTGTACCGACAAGTTCTCAGAAATGCCCGACTTTTCACAGCCTTGTCTCCAGGTGTATTTAAAGCCTTGTCGTACATATTTTACTTTGCTGTTGTTCAGTCACTAAGTCATGTCCAACATTTTGTGACCCCCAGGGACTGCAGCACGCCAGGCTTCCCTGTCCTTCACTATCTCCCTGAGTGTGCTCAAACTCATGTCCGTGGACTCAGTGATGCCATCCAACCATCTCATCCTCTGTTGCCCCCTTATCCTCCTGCCCTCAGTCTTGCCCAGCATCAGGGTCTTTTCCAGTGAGTCAGCTCTTGGCATCAGGTGGCCAAAGGAAGGGAGCTTTGGCTTAGGCATCCAGTGAAGCTTCAGTCCTTCCAATGAATATTCAGAGTTGATATTTACATTAAGTATATTTAATGAGTCCCATTTTCCTTGATTCCTGCTTTTGTTCTGTGTGTTTCAGAATGTTGTTAGCAAAAAGATCTCCATGTCCTTATGGAGATTTATAATCATGGCCTAGATTTCTAGATCCCCACCGCTTCGCTGGATAGTACAAACACATTGGTCTAAGTGTTAGCATTGCTGGAAGTCTCACTGGTTGCAGTGTTTTTTCCATCATTTTCCCAACTCGGTGTTATCATAATCCTAGTATTCTCCAGAATGCTTGTGCAGTGTGGGCCGCATCCCTAGAATTCTGACAAAACAGCTAACATCCCATGAATGTTGCTCAAATCCAGGTCACTACCTGCGTAAAACAGACAGCTTGAGAGAATGTTTCCTGGCCATCCTTTGCCATGCCTTGGCCGTGTGCTAAAGGAGAGGCGTTTCAGGGAAATGAGATTGAGAGAACATCATTTGTCGTGCTCCTGGGGACCTATAGACAATAATAAAGGTGACCTGTGGTCTAATGTTTATCTTCCTGAAGCTTCTAGCCAAGAAAAAGGAGCTCTGGATTCTTTGATCCCTGAGTGATTTCACTTTGGAAAAAGAGCTGGAGGCTTATAAGAGCTCTGGTTTCCATCTGCCTTAGTTCCAGTTGCCAAATAAAAAACCTGATGGATGGTTCCAAGTGCTCTGGTTAATATAAACTTATAGTCTTGAGGGTTAATATATAGATTATGTGCAAGTAATTATTTACCAGAGTGATATGTGAGTGAAATAACTGGTCTGTAAATATTTGCTGAGTGATCAACGCTCTATTTACTACATATTATGCCTGCTCAGTTGCATCCAACTTTCTTGCAACCCTGCAGACTGTAGCCCACCAGGCTTCTTTGTCCATGGGATTTCCCAGGTAAATGATCGTCAAATAGCCTTTCTGTGTCAGGTGTAAGATTTCCAAAGTGATTTAGAAAAACTCCTTATCTTTATCTCACAAAATAGAGTTCCTTGCGTAAAATTCTTTTTTAAAACCTCACGACTGGCTTTTCCATAGTAAAATATTTTACCGAATGGAATACGTTTCAGCCCCATCTGATTTTCACCTTTTGAGCCACATAGCACTGTTATCCGGAGAGGAATCCTGCCTAGCAGCAAAGAGCCGGAACAGCACAGCACTTCTGAACCCCGGGCGTGCTGCCAGCCTGTGTCCTGGATGACTCTAAGGCACTCGGGGACACGGCTCTTCTCCTTCTCCAGATCAAAGTTGCTGTGTCTGCAGACCGAGACTGCATCCGGGCCTACCAGCCCCAGATCTCTTCTACCAACTACAACAGCCTAACGCTCAACGTGAAGACAAGCGAACCCGACAACCTTCTCTTCTACCTGGGCAGCAGCACAAGCGTGAGTGTGACCCGCGGAAGCTCCGCTGAGTCTCTTAGGCCAGGGGATATTTTCTCAATTGGTACATTTTTGGCTAAAAAAAAGATAATAATAAGGCCTTCATGAAATCACTAGTGCTTCTAAGGTAACTAATCTTTTGCTAAGCTGGTAATGTTAGATTGAAAACAAACCGTGACACTGCATGCCTGTAAAGAGGAGAGCGGCATTGATGAGCAGTGCCTCCCTCTGCCCCTTTAACTGTGAGCTGTGGGGACAGAGCTTTTTGTAATGTCTCCTGTGACCTCTGAAGCCTCGGAGCTTCACTTCGAGTCTGTGAAGTCTCAACCTTGGCAGTTGTCACCAGGAGTGGAGGCGTGCACCCCGAGGGACACGTCAGAATTGTCAAGCTTCCCCCAGACTTCCACCCACTGAGATGCTCGCGGTTCCCAGAGGGCAAGTCCCCTGGGGAAGACTGTTGCTTCTTTAGGCTCTAATGTCGGTGGGAACGGGTCAGACCCTTGGGCAGAAGATACTGGCAAGCACAAATGGCATCTGAAATGTATTCTTAAGACACAGGTGCAAAGCACAGGTCAGTCCGAGCTGTGGGGTTTCATGGCTTCTGTCTTGTTGCACAATTCGCGTTCTTCCGTCGCCTTTTCAGGCTGGGCAGACAGACAAGAGCAGCGCCTTCCTTATGACCCCTGTAGAGGCTGCTGACCCCCAGCAAGTTTTCTTGGAGAACTTCATGGCAGGCTCCATGGAGGGCCGTGCCGGGGAAGGGTGGTGGGTACAGATGGCCAATGGTGGCCACTGTCTCCAATACAATCCTTCCGGTCATGCTCCAGCTCCAGGGGAGGGGAGCATTTAAAGACAATAGAAGGTCTTCTTTTGGTGTTCATTTTTTTACTTTTTTTTTTTTTGGCAATGCAAAAGCATGAAGGGGTTTTATTGCTAGCTCGAGCTAGGGCTCCCGTCTCATCCAGCGCAGTGGAGTCTTGACGAGAGCTCTGAGCTCTGAATCACAGCTACTTTTATACAGGTGGCTCTTAGTACAGCTGACGGTAATAATTGGCTGAGCCGTATGCACGCACAGTTTTCAAATCACACAAATCACAAAATCTCATTGGCTCGGGTTTGGCACGAGTGGGACTTTCCCAGGGTGTGGTTTCCCGGAATCATGACTCAGGTTTTGGCTCTAACATTCCCCCCTGTCTTTTGATCATATAGAGTAATCCTCCTCTATATCCTGGGGCAGGGTCTGATATTGCTGTCTTAACACAAGTACCTGAACCGCGCTAATGCGTTCCCTTATGAAGGCTATCTTTATGTGTCCAGGGCATGCCCAGAATCTGTAGTTCCTCAGCCATGGTCCCTCCCAACCACTGTCAATCAGTTTCCCCAGGTTAAAGTACAGATCCGACCACCAAGTATTGGGGGGGTGAATTCCGGTGGTCGAATTGAGTACCTCCCGAGTCAGTCCGTTCCGAAGCTTCCAGGTGATTTCGGCCGGTTGGTGCGGGTTGGCATTTGCAGCTCCAAGGTTAAAAAGGGCAGTTATCAGCAGACAAATCATGAGCCCTCCTGGGCCCCCTGGTGAACGAGCCTCGGTTTCAATGGGTTTGATGGGTGGGGGTTCACTTTGCATTCTTTCCAGGCTTTGTCCTGTTCCTCCGGAGTGGCACAGCACACGTGGTTGCAGAAAATGCTGTAAGAACTCCTCCTCTAAAGTGTGTCAGTGGTCATGCCCACAGTCTGGCCTGTGGACTAACCCCAGCTCATGCCTTGCACCCCAGGCTGATTTCCTGGCAGTGGAGATGCGGCGAGGAAAAGTGGCCTTCCTCTGGGATTTGGGCTCTGGATCAACACGCTTGGAATTTCCAGACTTCCCAATTGATGACAACAAGTGGCACAGCATCTATGTGACCAGGTAGCAGACAAAGTTCTGTCTGAGCATCTCTCATTTCTCTGCTGCATCTTTTAAGTAACTATGTGTTTACCCTGATGCTGGGAAAGATGGAAGGCAGGAGGTGAAGGCGGCAACAGAGGATGAGACGGTTGGATGGCATCACTGACACAATGGACATGAGTTTAAGCAAACTCCGGGAGATGGTGAAGGACAGGGAAGCCTGGTGTCTGCAGCCCACGGGGTCACAAAGAGTCAGACACGACTTAGTGACTGAACAGCAACATGTTTGTAATATCATGTAACAGTCCTTGAAATTTCTGGGGAGTGGGATTATAGTGAAAGAATGCTTGGTTTAAATTTACTGTAGGGATTTTTTTCATTATTACAAAAGAAATAAACTTTGTTGCCAGAATCAACCATCAAATGAAGAAAAAAGTTAAAAGTTTGTATTACCTACAGAATGTCAGGTCTAAGTCTGGGCAGCCAACCCAGAAGAGGGCAGTAACGTGCAGCATAGTGGAGACCCCACGTGGCTGGCAGCGGGACAAGCAGAGGGCAGGCCAGGAGGGAACCAGTGGGGGGTGTGTTTTCTTAGAATTCAGGCGGGACATGAAATACTTCCTTTCACAGCCCCTCTCCAGGGACTTCCCTGCAGGGACTTCCCTGGTGGTCCATTGGTTAGGACTCTGTGCTTCCAATTCTAGGGGGCAAGGGTTTGATCCCTGGTCACGGAACCAAGATCCTGCCTGTCATGTGGTTCTGCCAAAAAATAATAAAAGTTATAAAAAATAAAGCCCCTCCCTAGAGGCAACTACTGTTAAGCAGCTTTATGTGTCTCTTTCTCTTCACTTTTCTACAATATCACATTTTGTTGTGGTGGTGTTGTTGGGAATTTGTGATTTTTACTTTGTTATTTGAGAAAACAGGGATATAATAAAGGCAGTGGGCTGTTGAAACATATTTAGTCCATTATCTGTAACTATATTAACCAAGAAGATAACAGGATGGAATTGATGCTTTAGAAGAAATACTCCACAAGATTCTAGAGTGCACACTAGAGCTGGGCTGGGCAAACCTAGAAGCAGAGAGGCCAGTGGAGACGTGGGCAGAAGCTGGTGGAGGCTGTGTGTAGAACAGATGTGTGTGTGTGTGCGTGCGTGCGCATATGTGCACACGTGTGGACCGATTTGTCGTTCTGAAAGTGCTCTTTTTGCAACTGTCTGTGACCCCCAGGTTTGGGAACATTGGTTCGTTGAGCGTAAAGGAAATGAGTGCAGCTCAAAAGCCTCCACCAAGAACAAGTAAATCCCCTGGAACGGCCAAAGTTCTGGATGTAAACAACTCAACCATGATGTTTGTTGGAGGGCTTGGCGGACAGATCAAGGTAACATTCTGAAGGCTCATCTGAACAGGCTGATTTTACCAATAGATGAAATGAATATGCTTACAGTTTTGAAAATATTCTAGGCAGAGAATGATTTTCCTGCTTCTATTATTTTGTTTAATGACAGTTCACCTGCAGAGTTGGGTTGGTTTTGTAAAGGATCATGCTTTATAAATGGTATAAAGGGAAAAGCAGCCAATGGTTCATTTTACTATTTTTTCCCCCTCAATAATGAAGAAATTCAGTATTCCGCATTAATTTTTGTGAACTCCCTTATCTCTATTCTGACTCTAGAGGTGTATTAGTCATTTAGCCATGTCCAGCTCTTTGTGACCCCAGGGACTGTATAGCCTGCTCGGCTTCTCTGTCCATGGAATTCTCCAGGCAAGATTACCAGAGTAGGGTGCCATGCCCTTCTCCAGGGGATCTTCCCAACCCAGGGATTAAACCTGGGTCTCCTGCACTGCAGGCCGATTCTTTATCATCTGAGCCACCAGGGAAGCCCCGACTCTAAAGGTAGACTAACCCTAACCCTAACCCTAGTGTTTAGCAAAAGAGTTCATGGTATATTTTATTACATCATTTATCCTCCCACCCAATAAAGCTGGGGCTACCTGGACCCGGTTCAGTGCTCTGAAATGAGAGTGAGAGTCTCTGTTCCCGGCAGGTGTCATCTCTGACTGCATCCTCTGGGTCTTTTCTCATCTGGTAAAGGGCCTTCTCTCCAGCAACCCTAGTAATTGATGTGACCTCTGAGTTCTCGTCCTGCTGTCTGTCACTCATTCTAGGATCCCAATTCATGATTGGAAGGAAGTCCAGTGATTACAAACTGGACATTTTCCTGGATGTTGTTTTTTCAAAATTTGGATCTGTGAAATTTGAGCTCCCAAGGAAGAGCTTTGGACACTTAAATAATGTATTTCTTTTCACTCATTGTTTGTGCGTTTGTTTACACCAGAAGTCTTCTGCCGTCAAGGTTACTCATTTTAAAGGCTGCATGGGAGAAGCCTTCCTGAATGGACAGTCAGTTGGCCTGTGGAACTATATTGAGAGGGAGGGGGAGTGCCACGGCTGCTTCGGAAGGTAACTCGCCCCACTGGTGACACCTCAGATGCTAATGTGTACAGTGACCTGGTCCAGGGAAAAGGTTCGAGTTACAGCATTTCTCAAATGCATTGGACCCTGCATGCGTGCTTTAGTCGCTCAGTCATGTCCTTTGAGACCCCGTGGACTGTAGCCCACCAGGCTTCTCTGTCCATGGGATTCTCCGGGCAAGAATACTAGGGATTGCCATTTCCTCCTCCAGGGGATCTTCCCAACCTGGGGATCCAACTTGAGTCTCCTGTGTCTCCTGCTTTGGCAGGCAGATTCTTTACCACTGAGCCACCCTGAACTCTTGCTAAAAATGAATTTTTTTAATATTCCATGGAACACACTTTGTAAATGGTGATACAGACACAAACTGGTGCTTTATGTCTGCGTTTGTCACCGGATTAAACTGTCTTCATTTTAGATAAGTGTCCCTACCTAGACAAAAACTTTCGCTCAGTGAGTTAATAAACTACTTCTAGTAACTGAATCCATTTGAGCAGGCCAGTAATTAGAATTCATTGTACTTTTCACCTTTGTGTGTAATTTTCCATTATTAAATCATTAATATGGTCCAGTGATGCCCTTTAGATTTTAAAAAAGTTTTTTTCTCAGCGTGATCATGTAGCTTTAACTTGGGCTTATATTACCAAGGAGGCTAACTGGTTGTTGTTTTTTTTTTTAATTCCTCTTTTAATATATTTGTACTCCTTTAGTGTGGTGTCAGCATACATTTATAATTATGAAAAATCTCTTAGATCCTTGAAGGATAATATAAAATCATTGATTTTAACAGTTCACATCTAAATATGGCGGGGGGGGGGATCTTTAATCGGCAGGCCTTTATTCCTGTATAAGTTCTGAGTGGCTGGTGTAGTAACGCATTGGCTGCTTAGCTGACCTTTGATAGGGCAGTCTTCTTTTCTTTACACATATTAAATCATGTATCACCCTTCCAGAGAGGTTCTCTCATAATCTCTGTTTTACAGATAGAGGGAATGAGACACAGAGGGGTTGGGTAACTTTTCTGAGGTCACACAGCTAGTAAGTTGGGGAGCTGAAATTTGAACCACAGCAATCTGCTTCTAGAATCTGTGTCCTTCGCTACATGAATCCAGTCGTCTGAAGGTAAAGCAATGGGACTTGCTTCTAGGAAGTGATTGAGAATTAGACCATAGTTGATTTATGCACAGTGCATTTCTTGTACTTCTTTATGGGAGATCTCAAGACAGAAATTTTCAGAAAGAATAGGACTGTAGAAAGCTATCAATTTGAAACCTGGGGTTTTGCAGAGGACCGTTTTACTTTGTTAATGGAAACCTTGTCATTGTTGGGTCTTCTGTCTCTGCTTGGAGTTGTGACACAAAGTTTGGTTATTACACCTTTACCGGGAGAAAGTGCAAATTCATACCCTCCGCCCAGATAGTCTAATCTAAATTTCACTCTCAAGCCCTATGACATTCCAGAAAAGTACTTTTTGAACATAATAATGACATATTCCAAGTCCTTTATATTTGAAGAGTAAATCAAGTCAGCTTTTTGAAGCATGGGGGAAACTGGAAAATATTTATCTAAGATGTGCTGGGGTCCACAGTGTGTGACTGTGAGTTGTGAGCTCATCTTGCAGATTTTTGAGACTCTGTTCTGTCCATGATATTCTTGTAAGCTGATCCTTCTGGCACGTTGGTACGGATTTGCTTCCCATTATTAGTCCAGTTTAGTTGATGCATTTAGTTAAAACCAGCATCAGGTAATAAATGACAATATAAAATTTATTCCAAAAGTGCTGAAATTAAGACAGGACATTAACGGAAATGAGATATTAAAGGACATCAAAGTCACATTAAAGGAAATTAGAGTAAACGAAAATCTAGTTGCTAAGTAGAATTATTTATAGCAACAATCCATCCTCTGAGAGAATTTCTTTTTACCACAGTGAATGCTGCCTACGTTAACTCTCTTCTTTATAAAACAACTGGGCGCTTGTCTCACATAATCTCATGGGGGGGCATATTTTAAGATATTATGACTTAACACTTGCTATCAAATTATGGAAATAAATGCTCTATGACAGTTTTGTGAGGAGGAACTCATGAATGTCGTGTGTCCTTGTGAACTACCTTCCTAAGAACAGGTTGTATTTCACCCTCTCTCTGTGCAGCCCCCAGGATGAAGATGCCTCTTTCCATTTTGCTGGGAGTGGGTATTCTGTCTTGGAGAAGACTCTCCGGGCTACTGTGACTCAGATAATTATGCTTTTTAGTACCTATTCACCTAACGGGCTGCTTTTGTACCTGGCATCAAATGGCACTGTAAGAGTCTTTAAGGGTACTATGCCCTGCTTTGTATATACAGTTGGATTGCTGTGAGGATATTTATTAAATGATTGTTTTATGAGCACATACAAGGATAATAGATACACATGTATGTCTGTGGGGTCGCACAGAGTCGGACACGACTGAAGCGACTTAGCAGCAGCAGCAGCAGCAGCAACGCGCCATACTAGTTTCCCATTTTAAATTTATCAGTACAAACTCACTGACAAACATTTGAAAAGCATGTCAAATAGAAAATAGCTTCCCATCATTATGTGCATTTAGCCATGTCCAACTCTTTGCGACCCTACGGACTGTAGCCCACCAGGCTGTTGTGTCTATGGGATACCCCAGGCAAAAGTGCTGGAGTGGGTTGCCACGCCCTCCTCCAGGGGATCTTCCCACCCGTGGATCCAGCCTGACTCTCCTGTGCTGCAGGTCGACTCTACCCACTGAGCCACCTGGGAAGCCACATCACTTAAACATTTATTATTAGATTTTGAGCCTAAATAAGAGGTCTTGTTTTAGTCACTGTGACTTCCTAACCTAATCTGAATTCCATCAGAGGAGTTCATGTTCTTATTTTTATCTTGAGTGCTGGTGATCTTTCTGTTTTGTGGTTGTGTTTTTAGGACTGGCTCATTTGTCAATTTAAGTGAACAAGATACAGAGAGTCCACTGCTCTTACTGTTTTGTGGACTTGGACGTTCATGAGTTTATCTCACACATGTCTGTATATTAATCTAGAAAGCCTTGTGGACACTTTTAATGTCCAACTATTAGGCCAGATCCTTTTCTCTCAGTTTGACTGTAGGAGGTTTTCACCCTCCCTGACTTGGAGAGGAAAAAAATCTTGTGATAATAATGTAACCATGGGTAAGTGTTTTCTCTTGTTTTTTACAGAAAGACTTTTTATCCATTGACCTGGTCGACGGCAGAGTCAGGGTGACAGTTGACCTGGGTTCTGGGCCCCTTGCTCTGATAACCGACCGACGCTATAATAATGGAACATGGTACAAAATTGCCTTCCAGCGAAATAAAAAGCAAGGTAAGTGTGAGGACCGACAGACAAAATGCCCTGGTAGGAGTGGAAATCTTTCCAAAGTTAGCAGTCTTTGTTTTTTCTTTAGTTTTCTGAGTCTTCTTGAATGATGTTCTATTCAAAAGCCCTTGTTTTCTTTGGGATTCTGAGCACCAGGATTCACAGCTTGGTGAAGGAATATTCTATTTGTCTATGGTTTCCAAATGCATTGGGCTTCCCTGGTAGCTCTGTTGGTAAAGAATTCCCCTGCAATGCAGGAGACCCCGGCTTGGTTCCTGGGTCAGGAAGATCCACTGGAGAAGGGATACGCTACTCACTCCAATATTCTTGGGCTTCCCTGGTGGCTCACCTGAAAGAGAATCCCCCTGCAATTCGGGAGACCTGGATTTGATCCCTGGGTTGGGAAGATCGCCTGGAGATGGGAAAGGCTATCCACTCCAGTATTCTGGCCTGGAGAAATCCATGGACTATATAGTCCATGGGGTTGCAAAGAGTCGGATATGAATGAGCAACTTTCACTTTTGCAAATGCATTATTTAACATTAAAGGTTAAATTGGAATCAAGGGTCAAATTGATTCCATTTTCTTTCACACATTCTGGTGCTATTTAGCATGCACATTCTGGATTTATTGACTTTTGTAAAGATGGTTTTCATTTGCCCTTTAACAGTCAAGAACATTCCTTGATCAAATTTGCAGGATGGAAAAGAATATGTCTTTGTTAGTGAACTTTGTGAGATGTCTGTGTTTTGTTTTACTGTAGAAAATGATTTTCTTATCCTCTTGATCTCCTCTAGGGCTCCTAGCAGTTATTGACGCTTATAACACCACCTACAAAGAAACCAAGCAAGGGGAGACTCCAGGGGCATCTTCTGACCTCAATCGTCTGGACAAGGATCCAATTTATGTGGGTGGATTACCGAGATCGAGGGTGGTGAGGTATGATACCACACTGCAGAATTGTCGTGTCCTTAATTCCTCTTTTAGTTTTCATAACAAAATCCCACAAACCGGGCAGCTTAAACAATAGAAGTGATTAACAAATGTATAAGAAATGTCTCTTACAGTATCTGGAGCCTGCGATTCTGAAATCAGGTGTCCACAGAGCTGCTTCCTTCTGAGGATCATGAGAAAGATATCTGTTCCTTGCTGTCTTGCGCTTCTGGTAGCTTCAGGAATTCCTCAGCTTGTAGGTGGCATTCTTCATCTGTGTGGACACATTGTCTTCGCTCCATGTCTCTCTGTGACCAAATTTCCCCTTTTATAAGGGCACCACTCATACTAGATTAGAACCTATCCTAATGACCTCATCCTAAATTGATTACAACCATAAAGACCTATTTCCAAGTATGGTTACATTCAGTACCTTATGAATACTACGTCAAAGTAGAATGTTAGAAAGTCAGAATCTTTTTTGAGAAGAGGTAGAGAGCATATCTGAGCCCATAGCACTCTGTTTTGACTAGTTTGCCATGTTTGTTGTTGTCGTTTATCTCCAAGTTGTGTCCAACTCTTTGCAGCCCCATGGACTGCAGCATGCCGGGCCTCTCTGTCCTTCACTGTCTCCTGGATTTTGCTCAGATTCGTGTACACCACCTACAAAGAAACCAAGCAAGGGGAGACTCCAGGGGCATCTTCTGACCTCAATCGTCTGGACAAGGATCCAATTTATGTGGGTGGATTACCGAGATCGAGGGTGGTGAGGTATGATACCACACTGCAGAATTGTCGTGTCCTTAATTCCTCTTTTAGTTTTCATAACAAAATCCCACAAACCGGGCAGCTTAAACAATAGAAGTGATTAACAAATGTATAAGAAATGTCTCTTACAGTATCTGGAGCCTGCGATTCTGAAATCAGGTGTCCACAGAGCTGCTTCCTTCTGAGGATCATGAGAAAGATATCTGTTCCTTGCTGTCTTGCGCTTCTGGTAGCTTCAGGAATTCCTCAGCTTGTAGGTGGCATTCTTCATCTGTGTGGACACATTGTCTTCGCTCCATGTCTCTCTGTGACCAAATTTCCCCTTTTATAAGGGCACCACTCATACTAGATTAGAACCTATCCTAATGACCTCATGCTAAATTGATTACAACCATAAAGACCTATTTCCAAGTATGGTTACATTCAGTACCTTATGAATACTACGTCAAAGTAGAATGTTAGAAAGTCAGAATCTTTTTTGAGAAGAGGTAGAGAGCATATCTGAGCCCATAGCACTCTGTTTTGACTAGTTTGCCATGTTTGTTGTTGTCGTTTATCTCCAAGTTGTGTCCAACTCTTTGCAGCCCCATGGACTGCAGCATGCCGGGCCTCTCTGTCCTTCACTGTCTCCTGGATTTTGCTCAGATTCGTGTCCATTGAATCGGCCATGCTATTTAACCATCTCATCTTCTGCCGCCCTCTTCTCCTGTTGCCCTCAATCTTTCCCAGCATGAGGGTCTTTTCCAGAGAGTTAGCTCTTCACATTAGGTGGCCCACGTATTGACACTTCAGCTTCAGCATCAATCCTTACAGTGAATATTCAGGATTTATTTCCAAGTATGCCATATACTTGGGAAGTAAAGAAAGGCTTTTGTAGTAAAATTTATGATGTTCTACTTACTGCCTGTAGAACATCTAAAAATGGTAACTGTGCAATATTTGGAGATCTCACTTTCCATCACGCATCATTCTCTTGTCCAGACTTTCTACTAGAAAAATCTCTTTGGAGACCAAAAAAAAAAAAAAAGATCGTGCTTTTTGCACACTTATCTGGATTCCCCTTTTGTGTGATTGGAGTGAATAATGTATGTGAAAGCTGAAAGACCAGCGTCAGCAAGTTGGATTAGAGATAGCACAGAAGAGGTGCACTGATTCTTATCCTTGTTTAGCTTTGCAACTTTAATAATTCACATAAACTTCCTGTAGTTTGCTGTTCTCAGTTTTGTAATTTTGAACTGGGGACAAATTAAGTGAGACGTTTCTTTCACACCATTAAAAAAAAAAGAATGCATACACAGCTGGCAGTCAAGGCAGCCAAGTTCCCAGAGACTGAACTGTAAACTATGTGCCGTAATTTCCTTATGACAATGCACTGTCTTTCTTATAACTGGCCCCTGTTTTGGTGAGTACGTCCAAATGATAATGACTGTAATAGTTTCCTTTAAAAATACTAAGCAGGCTTTCGTCTAGGTAGCCACCTAGGTTGTTGTTGTTCAGTTGCTCAGTTTTGACTGACTGTTTATGACCCCATGAACTGCAGCCCTCCAGGCTTCCCTGTCCTTCATTATCTCCTGGAGTTTGCTCAAACTCATGTCCATTGAGGCAGTGATGCCATCCAACCATCTCATCCTCCATTGCCCGCTTCTCTTGCCCTCAATCTTTCCCAGCATCAGGGTCTTGGCATAAGGTGGCCAAAGAAAGGGAGCTTCAGCTTCAGCATCAGTCCTTCCAATGAATATTCAGGGTTGATTTCCTTTAGGATTGACTGGTTTGATCTTCTTGTGTCCAATGGACTCTCAAGTCTTCTCCAGCATCACAGTTTGAAAGTATCAGTTCTTTAGTGCTCAGCCTTCTTTGTGGCCATCTGGGTAGTTCTGCTCACTAAATTTGATCCTTTTCTTTAGCCATAAGGTGAGCACATGTTTGACCTGAATTCTCACCGTCTTACGGTCAGTAGCCTTTTTATAGGAAGACCTAGACATTTCTGAGAATGACACCTGGAAGGAGATCTTCCTTGTTTTTATTTCTTCTTTCAAACCTGGAGTTATAAGATCCAAACTTTTTTGCTGCTGCTTTCCTATCCTTCCCTACAGGAAAGGTGTCTCCAGCAAAAGCTTCGTGGGCTGCATCAAAAACCTGGAAATATCCAGATCGACCTTTGATTTACTCAGAAATTCCTATGGCGTGAGGAAAGGCTGTATACTGGAGGTGGGGAGCGTTTTATGAATATTGAGACAAGTGTAATAATATTAGGACGAGTAAATCAAATGCCTGTAGATTTACTAACATCATAAGGCAACAGGATCTAAACCAGGGGACTGAATAGAAAAGGGGGGTGGGGTAAACAGCAGCAGCCTCTGGGTGATGGTTGGGTGGGGAGGTTCCACACACGGCGGACCTGATAGGCTTTCTTCTCTCCTCTCTGACCAGCCCGTCCGAAGCGTCAGCTTCTTGAGAGGTGGCTACGTTGAATTACCACCCAAGTCTCTGTCACCAGACACGGAGTTGTTGGCAACATTTGCCACCAGGAACAGCAGTGGCATCATCCTGGCTGCCCTGAGCCAGGGCGGTGAGAAGCCAGGTGATCGGCAGGCCCATAGGGTGAGTGACCCAGAGGCTCTCAAGCCAGGAGCTCAGGAAGGAAATGACTTCAGGAAATAATGGATGGAAGATGACTTAGTCCTAACGTGTATTCTAGCCGTGTGCTTGGTTGTTTAGGGGGGCACATTTTTACTAAGGAAACGTGTTCATTGCTGAATGTGTTTTCCTTCATGAATCAGTGGTGTCTTTGCGTTGCAAAGTCCAGCTTCCTTGTCCAGCCACTGCTAAGAAAGACACTTAGTGTCTACCTCGGATCGTAATAAATTAGGTGATATTTATCCTTTCCTCTCCTCAGACTTTATATATTATGTAATACGAAGAGACTCAGAGAATGCTAATGTATTGTATTAATGTAATAGAAGTCACAGAGCTACAATTTAGAGTATGGCTCTCTACTGTGCAAGATATTTTATGGACACTGTGTGTGTGTGTGTGTGTGTGTGTGTGTTTATTCAGTGAAATTTTATTCAGCCATAAAATAGGAGGAAGTCCTATGAAGGAACACGTATGAACCTCGAGGACATTATGTTCAGTGAAATAAGTTAAATGGAGAAAGACAGGTACTGTATGATCTCATTTACATGGGGAAACTTAAAAAGAAGACAACTCAGAAACAGAGCAGACTGGTGGTCAGCAGAGTTTGTAAGGGCAGGAGGGAGTTGGGTGGCGAGGGCCAAAAGGCACAAACGTCCAGCTGTAAGACAAGATCGGGGGCGATGTCCAGCACGGTGACTGTAGTCACAACACCATATTGCATTTGAAAGTTGCTAAGAGAGTGGGTCTTAAAAGCTCTTCCCATAAGAAAAACATGTTGCAACTATATGAGGTGATCGATGTTAGCTCATTGTGGTGATCATTTTGTGATATATTCAAATATCCAATGGCTGTGTTGTATACCTCAGGCTAATACAGTGGTATATGTCAATATCTCAGCAAACCTGGGGAAAGAGAGAAAGAGATCAGTGACTTACGACATGACTATTTGTTAGTATGTAACGTAGCAATAAGTAAGTGTGAAGACTGTGTGGAAATGGAAATCTTTGATGTGGTTAGTGATAACAGCCTAATGCAGAAAGTAAATTATGTGAGCAGAGATTAGAAAGTAGCATACGAAGTAGAAAACAGTTGTGTCACATGGTGATATTTTTAAGGAGCAGCTTCCTTGGCACTAATACAGCCACATTGCCTTCATCAGATGATAATTCTTTAAATCCTATAGTAATGTCTTTTCTATGGCAATTCTCTGTGTCTCCTTCCTAGCCCTTCTGGTCCATCATGCTAATTGAAGGCCACGTTGAAGTGCATGTTAACCCTGGGGACGGAACCAGCCTCAGAAGGGCTCTCCTGCACGCTCCCATGGGCACCTACGGTGATGGTCAAGAGCATTCCATCTCCATGATAAGGAGCGGAAGGTATTTGCCTAACCTTACGAAGGTTCCCCAGTAGGACGCCTGTATGGGGCTCTTTGCAATGAAATGATTGGGATAATTAGTATGATGTCATTAGCATTCAGTTTTTAGAGTTCCAAAATAATTCTAGAAGCTTGCTGGAAGACCTCCTTGGAAATCAATTTCATTTGCTTTGTAATAAGACATTTGCAGATTTTTCATAATTGAACAACCTTAACCCCGCCCTTTCGTGGGGCCCAGCATAAATTGTCTTTAGTTGGAAAAATTCTGTGTCAAATACCATTACAGTGTTAGTAAATTCTAATAGTGAGTGGGAAAACAGTAAATAACTGTAGTGTGCTCAGCTCTGTCTGACTCTTTGCAACTGAACCCACAGTCTGTAGCCTGCGAGGCTCCTCTGTCCCTGGGATTTTCCAAGCAAGAATATTGGAGTGGGTTGCCATTTCCTCCTTCAGGGGGTCTTCCTGACCCAGGGCTTGAACCTGCCTCTCCTGTATGGCAAGCGGATTTTTTTTACCACTGAGCCACCCAGGAAGCAAATTTTAATAGTGAATGGTATAATAGTAAATAGTAACAATGCAAATAGTAAAATGTAAATAGTAGTAAATAGTGTTAGAGTAACATTTCTATATTAATCTCCCTCAAAAACTAAGGACCAAATGTTTTAAAAACACACTGGACATTTTGTCACAGATAAAGAAGTAAAGGATGCTCTCCAAAAAGCACTCGAACTGAATAATGTTTAATCACATTACATTCATTTTGGGAAAATGTTCAGCTGTCTCTTTTCATGTTCAAGAGTTGCCTTTTTATTATTCACACATGTTAAATTTCATGTTAAAAAATTTCTTTCAGGGAAAACTTTTATTAGTAAGAACTTGCTGGAATAAAATGGACAGTGATGTTTCATTGTATTTAAAAATCTTTATTTTCTCCTTTGATTTTTTAGAGTTGTCACTGTTCAAGTGGATGAGACAACTCCTGTGGAAATGAAGTTGGGCCCGTCAGCAGAAAGCAGGACCATAAATGTGTCCAGCCTGTATGTTGGGGGCATTCCAGAGGGTGAGGGGACACCCATGCTCAAGATGAGAAGCTCGTTCCACGGCTGTATCCGAAATCTGGTCTTTAACATGGAGTAAGTATGACTGTACTCTCAGCCTGACTCTGCCCATCCCAATCTTTGAATGCCCAGTACCGACACTAATCTACAGTCTAATTTTGCCATTGGAGCTGGCCTCAAATTCTGCAAGTTCCCAAATAATAAGTGGATCCCATGTTTTATCATGAAAGTCCCCCCAGATGGACTTTACTGAACTAGAATAATGGACAGTCTGGTCATCATGCATGAGAAAGAAAAGAACCAGTAGGCATTAGTTCCACGGGTGGTGCTAGTGGTAAAGAACCTTCCTGCCCATGCAGGAGACTTAAGAGATGTGGGTTCTGTCCATGGGTCAGGAAGATCCCCTAGAGGAGGGCATAGCCACCCACTCCAGTGTCCTTGCCTGGAGAATTCTATGGACTGAGGAGCCTGGTGGGCTACAGTCCACGGGGTCGCAGAGTCGGGGGCGACTGAGGAGACTGAGCATGCACATGGGCTTCTAGCCACTGTGGGAGACGGTCGATTCGGTTACTCTTAAGAGTAATGTATTCGTATTTTTTAATGGGTTTTAAGTGTTCAGTAATCATGTGACCTTGGTGCATGTGTTGGCTTGTATTATCATCATTGATTCTGAAACGCTTTGTTTGTGTCTAGACTTCTGGATTTCACGAGTGCCACCGACTATGAACACGCGGACCTGGACTCCTGCTCGCTCTCAGAGAGGCCGAAACTAGCTGTCTACCGAGAGGACGGAGAGCTCCCGCCAGAGCCCCAGCCTTTACCAAGTCCAGTAAGAAGGCCCTTCTTCCATTATGCAGTTTAGTGTTAGTAGCTCAGTCGTGTCTGACTCTTTGCGACCCCATGGACTGTAGCCCGTCAGGCTCCTCTGTCCATGGGATTCTCCAGGCAAGAATACTGGAGTGGGTGGGTTGCAATTCCTTTCTCCGAGGGATCTTCCCTACTCAGGTATCGAACTCGTGTCTCCTGAGTTGCAGGCAGATTCTTTACCACCTGAGCCACCAGGGAAGCCCTTGTTAGCTTTCACTTTCCTTTCCGTTTGGTGATTTCTCTGCTTCCTTGGTTGAAAACTCACGCTCTGATGAAGCAAATGGCTCAGTTGTACAGAGCAAGGCCTGTCTCTGAGTTCAGGGCGGTGGTATTGGTAGCCTCCATCCACGACCTGGGAAACTGAGTCTACAGCCTTATTCGGCCTGGATCCAGGGCGCCTGCCCTCCAGCCCCGCTCCTCCTGGCTACCCCTCGCTCCTGTCGAGGAGGAACCACCTTGGCCTGTCCCCTGTGGGCACGTACAGTCCCCTGCTGTCCGTGGGCCAGCTGTTCCTGCAGCTGCTGACCCCTCCGGCCCCCACAGAGCATGTTTTTTTTTTTTTGAGGGAGTGGGCATTTGGGGCACAAGCAAGGCCTTTGCCCTTTGGACCTGATGAAAATTCATGGGAATTTGGTGAACTTGAGTGGGGTTGAGGTAAAAAACAGAAGCTCTGATTGCCTTCTCAGAGAGACAAAGGGGTGTGGAATAAACAGGCAAGAAGGTAAAGGCGGTGCTGATGTGTTTGTGTTGCTGGTGTGTTTGTGTTGCTGGTGTGTTTGTGTTGCTGGTGCTCTGACACCCTTGCTTCTGAGATGTTTCCTTCGTGGAAAGACATGTTTGTGTTGCAGGGTGTGGGGAAGGGCGGGGGTGGAGGGCCTGGCCTTGCATGGCTGTGAGCCGTGTGTATCTCTTACAGGAACTGTGCGCCACGAAAAGGGCCCCAGAATACGTGCCCAATGCCCACCAGTTCGGCCTCGCAGAAGGCAGCCACTTGGTGCTACCTTTTAACCAGCTGGCTGTCCGAAAGAGGTAGACGATGCTCTCACGTCCTCACGAGATTGTCTCATTGCTAGAAGAATCCAGGGCATATTCTTCAGCAGTGAGTCTTTTCCAGAAGAACCTTCTCGTGTTTCATGAGAAGTGAACACTTTGGAGTGTTCCGCTTGCCACCATGTGGCGGCAGTGAGAGGCAAAGAGGAACGCAGCTTCTGTGCGGCTCAGATGCGCCAGTGTGGCTCAGCCGGGTTCCGTGGTTTGTCTGGACCCCATCTTGATGATGGTGGGTGGCTGCCTCTCTGGGGGTGTGGAGGAGAGCCCTGGCTACCCTAAACCCCTCTTCCTTCTGGAATCCCAAGTCCCCTGAAGCTGTCATTTGGACGCTGAACCCCATTCTACAGGAAGCATTCACTAGTCTGCAGAAACGGCCCCTCCAGCTCTATCATCATGACCCCAAATTCCTGGAGCCACACACATGCCAGCTTGCACGTTCCCTCTGCTCTTCACACCTGGGTGTCCCGGGCAGCCTTCTCCACCCGGGGAAGCTGGCTCCCATCCCAGAGGGCTCGTGGCTGAGGCTCCTCAGGACCCGCAGGCCTCCCTGTCCTCCTGAGGGTCTCGGCCCCGCCGTCCACGCCCTCGGCTCTGCAGGGCTCTGCGCCTCTGTTGCCGCCATCTGCGGTCACTGCCCCTTGGCTCCTGCCAAGTCCCCATGAGCTTGGCAGCTGCCCAGCCCCTGATCTTTGAGGTCCTCTGGCTCCGATCATTCAGAGGTCTTTCCCTCGCTCCTCCCTGGCTGCCTTCTCCCTGTGGTCACACCGCTGAGCACTTCCTAAGTACCCACCCCACCTGCACAATCTCTGCTTTAAGCATCCTGCTAACCACCTCTCTCCCCTCCTTACTTCTCTCTCCAGCAGCTGCTCACCCCCATCAAGACCTCTGAGCCCTCCGGCTTTCTCGCCATCATCACCATTTTTTGCCACAGCTCATTAGCCCCCTTCCACACTGGCCTCCACGTGACCCAGTTTTAACTCTGTGGTGTATTTCTGGTGTTAGTTTTGGGGAGAAAGGGACTGTCCTCTGTTCACTGCTTGATCCTCTGCTCCTAGGAAGATTCCTGGCAGACGGAGGTAGGCAGTTACCACGAGTGAATGAATGGATAGGTCAGTGAAGGGATGAATGAGATGTTTAAAACAGATGTTGAAACACTTACTGGGGTCTTTGAATTTAAAGAGAGACAGTGAGAGCGTGTTCCTTCCTGAGAGCCCTCGCCTCCCTCCAGGCTCTCCATTCAGCTGAGCATCCGCACGTTCGCCTCCAGCGGCCTGGTGTACTACGTGGCTCACCAGAACCAGGTGGACTATGCCGCGCTCCAGCTGCGCGCGGGCCGCCTCCACTTCACCTTCGACCTTGGGAAGGGCAGGACCAAGGTCTCACACCCCGCGCTGCTCAGTGACGGCCAGTGGCACATGGTAGGCTCTCGGGAAGGTGGCGTCACTTGTGCTGAGCTCTGATCCACCGGCCCCTCGTGTCCACTCCATTTCACAGTAGTGGGATCAACCCCTTTGATTTCCAGCTTGCTCTGTGTCTGATATCTGCCCCATAGAATGTAGGCTCCTGAGGGGCACAGCCTTTTCTGCTTCCTGAAATACCCTCAAGGGCTCACTCAGTGCATGACACTTAGTAGGCACGCAGCAAACATTGGTAGAATGAACGAAATGTTCATTTACCAGATATGTTCTTGGTTTAACGAGAAGTAAACCAAGCCCACGGGTGGCGTGAATGGGCCCAACCTGATGTCCTGGCCTCCGTGTTGCTGTAACGGGGACTCTCCAGCAGGTCCTGCGCTAACCTGCTCCAGGCTCAGCCTCCTCTCAGCCCTGGAGGTGCAAACACCTGAGTCGTCCTCGAGGGTTCCATTCGGGTTATTACTCCTGCAGTGAACAGATGCTGCAAACAGCTGTTGTTTTCGCAGATTCCTTAGAAATGACTCATGTCTTCGGATTGCTCTAGGTCAAGACAGAGTACTTTAAAAGGAGGGGCTTCATGACGGTTGACGGCCAGGAATCGCCCATGGTGACCACGGTGGGCGATGCCACCACGCTAGACGTGGAAGGAAAGCTGTACCTCGGAGGCCTCCCCTCCGAGTACAGGGCCAGGAACATTGGAAACGTAAGCAGCGTTTTCTCCGTAGGCCCATTTTTACCTTTATTGTGGTGGTGGTTTTTCTTGTGGAGGAATGTATTTATGTTTAAATTACTCTGTTTGGGCCTGGAGCTTGGCCACAAAATGGAAACATTTGGAACCATATCCCTCGACTGTGTGTTGGGGCTTCTCCTTGAAGCCCAGCCTGCCTTCCTTTTGGTTAGCGAATGAACAGTTCCCTTCCCGCAGGCATTTAGCCCCAGTGCAACTCAGGAAAAGTCCAGCAAATTTGTATTTGCAGGTTAGAACACTCCACAGTCTTTTCTTTTTTCCTGATTTTTCATTTATCATTTTGGCTGTGCTGGGTCTTTGTGGCTGCGCCTGGGCTTTTCTCTCGTTGTGGCAGGAGGGGGCCACTCTCTGGCTGTGGGGCACGGGCTTCCCTGCAGTGGCTTCTCTGGTTGCGGAGCGCAGGCTCTAGGGCGCACGGGCTTCAGTAGTTGCAGCTCCCTGGTTCTCGAGCACTGGCTCAATACTTGTGTGACACACGGGCTTAGCTGCTCCATGGCATGTGGGGTCTTCCCAACCTGGGATCGAACCTGTGTCTCCTTCACTGGCACGTGGATTCTCTACCCCAGAGCCCCCAGGGAAGCCCCACTCCACAGTCTTGATTTCCACAATATTTACTCAATAGTGAAAGTGAAGTCGCTCAGTCGTGTCCGACTCTTTGCGACCCCGTGGACTGTAGCCTACCAGGCTTCTCTGTCCATGGGATTCTCTAGGCAAGAATACTGGAGTGCGTTACCATTTCCTTCTCCAGGGGATCTTCCCAACCCAGGGATTGAACCCGGGTCTCCCGGCATCAGAGGCAGACGCTTTAACCTCTGAGCCACCAGGGAAGCCATTTACTAGAAAACCCTTTTTACCATATTGTAGTAGCTTTTTTTAAACTGAATTTCACACTTTATTGATAAACATTTTTATTTATCCTCCCCCCCAGGCAAATTCTATTTATTTTTTTTTTCTTTTATGGTTTCGTTTTTTTTTATATATTATAAATTTATTTAAAGTTAGACCTTCACATGAAGTATGGTGGCCACTGGATTTTTAAAACCCAAAGACAGTGTTTTACTGTGTTGTGTTGAAGGGTGGGAACAGTGTGTGCTTCCTTCTCATGTCCTCACCGTCACCTACTCCTGCATCATTTCACTTAGATCACTCACAGCATCCCTGCCTGCCTCGGGGAGGTGACAGTGAACAGCCAGAAGCTGGACACGGACAGCCCCGTGTCTGCGTTTGCAGTGACCAGGTGCTATGCTGTGGCCCAGGAAGGAACTTTCTTTGAAGGAAGTGGATACGCAGCCCTCGGTATGTACGATCAACTGTCTCACAAACAGTCTTTGGGATGCCCTGCAATCTAAGATGATAAGGATCCAGGAATCATCCGATAGGACAGGACCTGCTGCACAAGCTGCAGTGAGACCACGAGTTCTGGATTCTCAGCATCTTGTGTAAAAACCTGCTCACCTGTCGTGGTACCCAGATGGCCTCCTCTCACCAGGAGAGGTGACCCTCCAGACGGCTGGCCCCAGATTTACATAAGGCAAAAGCTGTCACTGTTCAGGTTAATAAAGACCTTTGAATTCAAAACCAGCACTGTAAAATGTCTGGACCAGCCAGCCAAGTGCAACTCAGTTTTGATGAAAAAATTAACTCTGTTTAGACTGTTGAAATATTCATGAGTTGTAAGTAGAGAAATTTAAATCTCTAAAATGCTTTAGGATGGAAATTCCTCGAGGCTTAGAAGTAGCCCTTTTTGTATATCTACGTGCTGTCCCACTTCAGATGCTTGATTGGCTGGCTAAACCTGCTGGTTCAGTGGTAAAGAATCCGCCTGCCAAGCAGGAGATGTGGGTTTGATCTCTGGATCGGAAAGATACCCTGGGGGAGGGCATGGCAACCCATTCCAGCATTCTTGCCTGGAGAATCCCATGGACAGAGGAGCCTGGCAGGCTACAGTCCATGAAATCGCAAAGAATCTGACATGACTTAGGGACTAAACAGCAGCAGCTTGCCGGCTAACTTCCTGTTTGCACTCAAACGGTGCTCCCCTGGCCCCTATTCTGTTTCCTATCACAGGGAACTAATTTCTGGGCTCCTTTGCTGGGGGCTTCCAGGGAGGCTCTGGTAGAAGATGGAAGTTGGGAGGCAGGAGAGGAAAAGCCAGCAGGCTTCTCTCTTGCGCTCTGTGCTTCTGGTAACACCACCTCCCACTTTTCCTTCAGCCCTGGGCCCCATAGGTAACAACTGCCTGCTATTGCTAATATCCCTAACTTAGCCCAGCTTTACCACCTGAATGAAAAATTCATTCAATTAAAACCCCACTTAAAAAAAAAAATGCATAGTGTGGAGTCTAACACACTTAACACACTCAGCAAATGATGACACACCAGTTAGTGGATACTGGGAAAGTAAAGTGCTCTATTTTTTGGATGGATGATGAGCCAATTACATGGATCAAATCCCTTCTGACTTTTGCCTACGTGGCTCTGGATAAAAGCATGTGCCCACCTCAGCTCCAGTCAGGTTTAGCCCAGCTGGTTGTGTGTTTTCTTTAAAAGCATCACTTCATCCTACGGAGGTGCAAGCCGAGACTCGGGGGTGGAGGAGACTTGCTGGTGGGGGTGGAGCTGGATCCAGAGAAGGAGCTGCAGCTAGGTCTCCTGACCCTCATCAGGAGCCCGAAAGCACAGCCAGCCAGCCAGCCCAGGCCCTGGCCTCTCGGAGCCTGTGCCTTCGTGCATCAGGCAGGCCCCACCTCTAACTGAGCGTCTTCCTTGTGTGTTTCAGTCAGAGAAGGCTACAAAGTGCGATCCGACCTGAACATCACACTGGAGTTCCGTACCTCGTCGGAGAACGGTGTCCTCCTGGGGATCAGCAGCGCCAAAGTGGATGCCATTGGACTGGAGATTGTACATGGAAAGGTGGACGTTTAATCTGGATGCCCCCCCACACACACACACACACATCTCATCCCAGTGTCAGAGCAGTTGAGAAACAGTAGAAATATCTAGATCCAAATTTCTAATTATTCACTTTCATGGGATGGAGAAAAGATTCAGGTAATATTTTAAAATAGATAATCCTTAAAAAGGACTTGCCCAGTGACTCAGTGGTCAGGAATCTGCCTGCAATGCAGGAGACACAGGTTCAATCCCTGAGTCAGGAAGATCCGCTGGAGTAGGAAATAGCAACCCTCTCCACTGTTCTTGCCTGGGAAATCCCATGGACAGAGCAGCCTGGTGGGCTACAGTCCAGGGGATCACTAAGAGTCAGACACGACTGAAGCGACTAAACAGCGACAGCAAAGCTTCACATGCAGCATAAGAAGTTGAAAATAGGATACTTAGTGTTTCCCTCCCACCTTCTGCAGGTCTCAGATGTTTTTGTGCTACCACCTGGGGTAGTAGAGCATCCATGGTTTTTCAGGAGGGAGGGAGTAAATGTTCCTTCACAGGTGCTGGCTTCCCTGGTGGCTCAGAGGTTAAAGCGTCTGCCTCCAGTGTGGGAGACCCGGGTTCGATCCCTGGGTTTGGAAGATCCCCTGGAGAAGGAAATGGCAATCCACTCCAGTATTCTTGCCTGGAGAATCCCACGGACGGAGAATCCTAGTAGGTTACAGTCCACGGGATCGCAGTCGGACACGACTGAGCGACTTCACCTTCACCTTCACAGGTGCTATCGCAACAACTGTGAACCAACTTTCTTAGTAGACTCATGGGCTCCTCTCATGCTGAAAATACGACACTGATTTGAGGATGCATCACTAAGATTGTGGCTCAGGCTTGCTTCCATGGCAGTGGCTGTTTTCCCTTCTGAAGCCTTGGGAACAGGCTAGCATCAGAATCCTTAGATCATTGTCTTACAAAACCACTGTTTGTTTTTCATAGGTTCAGTTCAGTTGCTCAGTCATGTCTGACTCTTTGCGACCCCACGGACTGTAGCACACCAGGCCTCCATGTCCATCACCAACTCCCAGAGTTTACTCAAAGTCATGTCCATTGAGCCCATGATGCCATCCAATCATCTCATCCTCTGTTGACCCCTTCGCCTCCCACCTTCAGTCTTTCCCAGCATCAGGGTCTTTTCAAATGAGTCAGTTCTTCACATCAGGTGGCCAGAGTATTGGAATTTCAGCTTCAACATCAGTCCTTCCAATGAAAATTCAGGACTGATTTCCTTTAGGATGGACTGGTTGGATCTCCTTGCATTCCAAGGGAATCTCAAGAGTCTTCTCCAACACCACAGTTCAGAAGCATCAATTCTTTGGCGCTCAGCTTTCTTATAGCCATACATGACCACTGGAAAAACCATAGCCTTGACTAGACAGACCTTTGTTGGCAAAGTAATGTATCTGCTTTTTAATATGCTGTCTAGGTTGGTCATAACTTTCCTTCCAAGGAGTAAGCATCTTTTAATTTCATGACTGGCTGCAGTCACCATCTGCAGTGATTTTGGAGCCTGATAAAGTCTGCCACTGTTTCCCCATCTGTTTGCCATGAAGTGATGGGACTGGATGCCATGATCTTTGTTTTCTGAATGTTGAGCTTTAAGCCAACATTTTCATAGGTAGCCCTCCCTTTTAGTAGAATGCTCTGATTTTATCCACTCTAAGAACATCATGTGAATGGACTGTGTTCCTTGAATAGGGAAAAATTCACCGAGGTATTGGCTTTGTCTCATTTGTTTAGCTCTTGTTTCATGTTAACAATGGTGCTGGGAGGATAACAGCCACGTACGAGCCCAAAGCTCCCGGTAGGCTCTGCGATGGGAGATGGCACACCCTTCAGGCAAACAAGAGCAAACATCGAGTGGTTCTGATTGTCGACAGGAACGTGGTTCGAGCGGAAAGTCCACACACCCAGTCCACCTCCGCTGACACCAACGATCCCATTTATGTTGGCGGCTATCCTGGTGCGTGTGATGTGTACTTTGCTCACTTTTCGGGGGGCATTGCCTCTGGGGGAGGTCTTATTCAGGGGGATAAAGAATAGGGGTGAAGAAAGATACATGGTTTGGGTGACAAATCCTTTGCCATTTTAGGTCTATTCCAAATACCTAGGAATTTTTGGAAAAATCAAAATAATCTGCATATATAAGTTGATTGGGGCTTCCCAGGTGGCACTAGTGGTTAAAAAACAAAACAAAAAACCTACCTGCTAACGTAAGAGATGCGGGTTCAATCCCTGGGTCGGGAAGATCCTCTGAAAGAGGGCATAGCAACCCACTCCGGTATTCTTGCCTGGAGAATCCCATGAACAGAGGAGCCTGGCGGACTACAGTCCACGGGTCTGACAGAGTCAGACACGACTGAAGTCTCTTAGCATGCATGCATGTGGAAGTTGATCATTGGGTAACACTCTGAGAACATCGGCTATGGTGTATAGTAAGATGGGTGACTTTACTGACAGAAATCTCAAATGATGCCTGGAAGTGGGAATCATTTTACAGGTCAGTAATCATTTTAGAGGACAAACGTGTCTTACCCTCTCACATCGCTTTTCAGATTCTCCAAGTAATTAATACAAATGTTAATAAGATAAAAATCCCTTTTATGACAAGTCACAACTATGCCTTAAAATTATTGCTTATTAATAGTATTCTATAAATTATGCTGTCACTGAAGCCACTTATATGGAAAAATATCCTTCTAATCTTGATGTGGAAACCACAAGTGGTTAGTTTTGTTTCTCCTGCTCTTCTCACGTCATTTAACACAACAAGATTTATTTTCTCTTCTTTCCTAAACAGCTGATGTGAAGCAGAACTGCCTGAGCAGCCGGACCTCCTTCCGGGGCTGTGTGCGGAGGCTCACTCTGACTAAGGGCCCGCAAGTACAGTCCTTTGACTTCAGCACAGCTTTCGACCTGCAAGGAGTTTTCCCTCATTCCTGTCCTGGGAGTGAGTCCTGAACTTTGGGGAATGCCTCGGTTGGGAACCATCGTTTATATTTTGAGGAGAATTATTTTGTGAACTAAAATCTTTACAGTTCAGATTTCATTTCCAACTCAGGTTCAGTGTTTCCAGAGAGAACGTTTTTGTTTATGTTTAACTAAAACCATGTGTACAACAAATACCTCTATTAAATAGTTTAAAATGTAAATCGAAATCACTGGCTCTTTTAAGTTTTTTTAATGAAACTTTTGAAATATTCTGTTGATTGCCTGATAATACTTCATGTTTTGCATTTTAAACTTAAAAAAAATATCATTATAGACTATCATAGATTAGAGTGGCGTATGAATACTTTCATGGGCTTTCCCTGTGGCTCAGTGGTAAAGAACCCACCTGCCAATGCAGGAAAAGAGAGTTCGATCCCTGGGTCGGGAAGATCCCCTGGAGAAGGGAATGGCAACCTACTCCAGCATTTTTGCTTGGGCAATCCCAGGGACAGAGGAGCCTGGCTGGCTACAGTCGATGGGGTTGAAAAAAGAGTCGGGCATAACTTAGCAACTAAACAACAACAACATGAATACTTTCATTTCTTTATCAAGAATTTAAGCTCCAATTTCTACAATGAACAAGTAACACTGTTGGTTCTATTCCAGCAGAGGGCACCAACTGTTTGCACGTAAGCACGTTAAATAGACTTCAGCAAGTCAAAAAGCAAAGGGAACACGGGAAGACAGAGCCTGGTCTAGACAAAGCTTTGTTCTGAGAGGACCTAACCTAACAGAGCATTTTGCAAGGTTAAAAAAAGAAGTAGCATCATAACTGGATAGCTAGTTAGCCCTTAATATTTTAACCATTTTTAAGTGTGCAGTTCTCTGCATGAGGTACTTTCACACTGTTGTACAACCATCACCACCATCTAGTTCCAAGACTCACTCCATCTTGCAAAACAAGCTCTGTACCTATTAAATACTAATTCCCAGCTGCCCTCGCTCCCCAGCTCCTGACATCCACCAGTTTTCTTTCTGTGTGCGTGGGTCTGGCGACTTGAGTCACTGGAATCATTCAGCATCGGTCGGTCTGTGACTGGCTTTTTTCATGGCATAAGGTCCTGTAGGATCATCCATGATGGAGTATGTGTTAGTCTCCTTCCTTTCTTAAAGCTGAGTAATAGTCCATCATGTGTATATACCATATTTTTAATTTATTTTTTATTGAAGGATAATTGCTTTACAGAGCTTCATTGTTTTCTGTCAAACCTCAACATGAATCAGCCATAGGTATACATAAATCCCCTCCCTTTTGAATCTCCCTCCCCACGTCACCCCTCTCGGTTGATACAGAGCCCCTGTTTAAGTTCCCTGAGCCATACAGCAAATTCCCGTTGGCTATCTATTTTACATATGGTAATGTAAGTTTCCATGTTACTCTCCATACATCTCACCCTCTCCTCCCCTCTCCCCATAAGTCTATTCTCTATGTCTGTTTCTCCATTGCTGCCCTGTAAATAAATTCTTAAGAACCATTTTTCTAGATTCCATGTATGTGCATTGGAATATGATATTTATCTTTCTCTCTCTGACTTACTTCACTCTGTATAATAGGTTCTAGGTTCATCCACCTCATTAGAACTGACTTAAATGTGTTCCTTTTTATGGCTGAGTAATATTCCATTGTGTATATGGACCACAACTTCTTTATCCATTCATCTGTCAATGGGCATCTAGGTTGCTTCCATGTTCTAGCTATTGTAAATAGTGCTGCAATGAACAATGGGATAGATGTGTATTTTTCAACCCTGTTTTCTTCAGGGTATGTGCTTAAGTGAAAGAAAGTAAAGTCACTCAGTCATGTCTGACTCTTTGCAACCCCATGGACTGTAGCCTGCCAGGCTCCTCCATCCGTGAGATTTTCCAGGCAATTGTACTGGAGTGGGTTGCCATTTCCTTCTCCAGGGAATCTTCCCAACCCAGGGATCAAACCCAGGTCTCCTGCATTGTAGATAGATGCTTTACCGTCTGAGCCACCAGGGTATATGCCTAGGAGTGGGATTGATTGCTGGGTCATATGGTGGTTTTATTGTTAGTTTTTTAAGGACTCTCCATACCATCTTCCACAGTGACTGTATCAATTTACATTCCCACCAACAATGCAAGAGCATTCCCTTTTCTCCACACCCTCTCCAGCATTTATTGTTTGTCAACTTATATACCATATTTTTGTTTATTCATTCATCCATCAATGGACGTGGGGTTCCTTCTACGTTTTGGCTATTGTGGACAAAGCTTCTGCAAATATGAACATACAAATAGTTCTTTGAGTCCCTAATTTCACCGTTTTAGGGTAGAGACCCTGAAGTGGAATTACTGGATCATACAGTAAGTCTATTTTTAGTTTTTTGAGGAACCTCCATACATTTTCCCCCATAGCATCCAGTGCAATTTTTAAGCTTCGGTTTTCCACCTGTAAAATGTGGTTATGCCAACAACCACAAAAAGGTCTATATTTGGAAATATTAAAATTGACTCAGAACATCTGGATAAACCAATAACTTCGACCTTAGTGAAATTTAATCCTCAGTCACATTTGCTGGCAGAATGTACAAAAGTCAGTTGGTTTAAAGACATGCTTTATTAAACATCAGGAACAAGAAAAAGAAAACTAACCAATGCATTTAACACAGCTGGTATAACCTTTCTGAGAGGCCTGATTTATATAACACCTTATTCATTTTCCTGTTTTGTCTGTCTGTGCCACCACCTCTAAAAGGATGCATCGTAATTAGGAATGATACACTCGTGGCTGGATATGGAACAACCACATCCAACACAGACTTAGGAATTAAGGGCCAATTTAGTGTCCAAATCAGAAACTGCAGTGAAAATGATTAAATGCTCTGTTAGAAATGCTGGACCAGGAGGCACATGTATTCTCACCTTAGAACACTATAAATCAAGGGCTAAATTGTGGTACCAAGTGAAAGACAGATCTGGGAAGGTTGACAGAGGCAGCTGGAACTAGGCTTTGCAGAATACACAGCAGTAGCAGCCAACGTACTATGCTTTCCTATGCACGGGCTTCCCTGATGGCTCAGACAGTAAACAATCTGCCTGCAATGTGAGAGACCCAGGTTCGATCCCTGCATCAGGAAGATCCCTTGGAGAAGGGAATGGCTACTCGCTCCAGTATTCTTGCCTGGAGAATCCCCATGGACAGAGGAGCCTGGCGGGCTATAGTCTACTGGGTTGCAAAGAATCAGACATGACAGCAATGAACACTTCTTATGCAAGGTGGTGTTCTAGGCTAGAGGGCAGTATGGAGGCATGACACGTGGGTCCAAGCCGCCCCACTGAAGGAAAGTGGACTGATGGGAATATTAGGAAGTGGGCGGGGGGACGAGCAGGTGGAGAGAGAACAGAGTGGATTGGGTCTAACCTTGGAGAGTACAACATTTAAGCTGGTAGGAAAGAGACTGGATGCCATGCCTTATGAAGCATCTGAGCTTTTCATTAGGAGCGTGTTGTGATGAAATGGTGCATTTGAAATCATAAGCTAGCTGGAAAGGGCAGCCCGAGTCTGCCAGTTGAGCAGCACTGATTGAGTGGCAACCGATTCCATGGCAGGGATAAAGACAAAAGAACTGTATAGGAATGTTGGAGGCTCCAGCAATGCGTTAGCTTTAGGCAGTAAAAGATTATGAGACTCAAGCAGGGAGCTTGGACAATGAAAATGGCAGTTCCACAGACAGGAGGTAAACAGAAAAATTATGAACTCAAGCTCTGAATGTATTGAATTTGAGAGACTGGTGAGACAATCTGAAGGGAGGTGTTTCAACTGGCTGGCTGGATTATGGACTGGCCCAGGACTCTTCTCACAATGCAAGCTATGTTGTTTATCTATCAAACAGTATTTGTCTTTCTCTGTCTGACTTATTTCACTAAGCGTAATACCCTCCAATTCCACTCATGCTGTGCAAAGGGCAGGTTTTCATTCTTTTTTAACAGCTGAATAGTTTTGCATTGGGGCTTCCCTGGTGGTTCAGATGGTAAAGAATCTGCCTGTAATGCGGGAGACCTGGATTTGACCCCTGGGATGGGAAGATCCCCTGGAGGAGGGCATGGCAAAGTACTCTTGCCTGGAAAATCCCATGGATGGAGGAGCCTGGTAGGCTGCAGTCCATGAGGTCGCTAAGAGTCAGACATGACTGAGCGACTTCACTTTCACTTCTCACTTACATGCATTGGAGAAGGAAATGGCAACCCACTCCAGTGTTCTTGCCTGGAGAATCCCAGGGATGGGGGAGCCTGGTGGGATGCTGTCTATGGGATCACACAGAGTCGGACATGACTGAAGTGACTTAGCAGCAGCAGGTTGGTCATAACTTTCCTTCCAAAGAGTAAGTGTCTTTTAATTTCATGGCTGCAATCACCATCTGCAGTGATTTTGGAGCCCCCCAAAATAAAGTCAGCCTCTATTTCCACTGTTTCCCCATCTATTTGCCATGAAGTGATGGGACCAGATGCCATGATCTTAGTTTTCTGAATGGTGAGCTTTCAGCCAACTTTTTCACTCTCCTCTTTCACTTTCATCAAGAGGCTTTTTAGTTCTTCACGTTCTGCCATAAGGGTGGTATCATTTGTATATCTGAGGTTATTGATATTTCTCCTGGAAATCTTGATTCTGGCTTGTGCTTCATTCAGCCCAGCGTTTCTCAGGATGTACTCTGCATATAAGTTAAATAAGCAGAGTGACAATATACAGCCGTGAAGTACTCCTTTTCCTATTTGGAACCAGTCTGTTCCATGTCCAGTTATAACTGTTGCTTCTTGGCCTGCATATAGATTTCTCAAAAAGCAGGTCAGATGGTCTGGTATTCTCATCTCTTTCAGAATTTTCCACAGTTTATTGTGATCCACACAGTCAAAGGCTTTGGCATAGTCAATAAAGGAGAAATAGATGTTTTCCTGGAACTCTCTTTTTCAATGATCCAGCGGATGTTGGCAACTTGATCTCTGGTTCCTCTGCCTTTTTAAATCCAGCTTGAACATCTGGAAATTCACGGTTCACGTATTGCTGAAGCCTAGCTTGGAGAATTTTGAGTGTTACTTTAGTAGTGTGTGAGATGAGTGCAATTGTGTGGTAGTTTGAGCATTCTTTGGCATTGCCTTTCTTAGGGATTGGAGTGAAAACTGATCTGTTCCAGTCTTGTGGCCACTGCTGAGTTTTCCATATTTGCTGGCATATTGAGTGCAGCACTTTCACAGAATCCTCTTTAAGAACTGAAATAGCTCAACTGGGTTTCCATCACCTCCACTAGCTTTGTTTGTAGTGATGCTTTCTAAGGCCCACTTGACTTCACATTCCAGGATGTCTGGCTCTAGGTGAGTGATCACACCAT
>SJYT01069410.1:194949-209186 GCA_006410635.1 Cephalophus harveyi
CCTTTATTGAGCCCATCTTTGCATGAAATATTCCCTTCGTATCTCTAATTTTCTTGAAGAGATCTCTAGTCTTTCCCATTCTATTGTTTTCCTCTATTTCTTTGTAGTGATCACTGAGGAAGGCTTTCTTATCTCTCCTTGTTATTCTTTGGAACTCTGCACTCAAGTGGGTATATCTTTCCTTTTCTCCTTTGCTTTTTGCTTCTCTTGTTTTCACAGCTATTTGTAAGCCCTCCTCAGACAGCCATTTTGCCTTTTTGCATTTCTTTTCCATGGGGATGGTCTTGATCCCTGTCTCCTGTACAATGTCATGAATCTCCGTCCATAGTTCATCAGGCACTCTGTCTATCAGATCTAGTCCCTTAAATCTATTTCTCACTTCCACTGTATAAGGGATTTGATTTAGGTCATACCTGAATGGTCTAGTGGTTTTCCCTACTTTCTTCAATTTAAGTCTGAATTTGGTAGTAAGGAGTTCATGATCTGAGCCACAGTCAGCTCCTGGTCTTGTTTTTGCTGACTGTACAGAGCTTCTCCATCTTTGGCTGCATAGAATATAATCAATCTGATTTCGGCATTGACCATCTGGTGACGTCCATGTGTAGAGTCTTTTCTTGTGTTGGTGGAAGAGAGTGTTTGCTATGACCGGTGCGTTCTCTTGGCAAAACTCTATTAGCCTTTGCCCTGCTTCATTCTGTACTCCAAGGCCTAATTTGCCTGTTATTCCAAGTGTTTCTTGACTTCCTACTTTTTACTTTTTCTGTATCTTGGATATTGTAAATGATGCTGCTACATCGCTATATTGCAATGCTGTAGAGGAGTGCATATATCTTTTCAAATTAGTGTTTTTGGTTTTAGTGGTTCTTATTTAGGCTCATTTCCCCTCTCAGATAGCATGTGCATCTCAACAATCTAATTGGTCCACAACTCCTGTAAGGGCTATATTGTGTCAGATATTTCTTGGGCATTTCTCTCAAAGCTAACGTAATTAGGGCCTATGGGAGATTATTAGTAGATAATTGTTGAGTTGAATATTAGTTTATCATTTTTTCTAAAAATACCACAGCAGTGTAGCTCTTCATATAAATTTCAAAAGTTCTTTGCAAACGTAATTCCTCTGAGCCATCTAATAAGCATAAAACAAATGGCAGAGTAAGCCTCTTTTGCAAGATATTCCCAAAAGAAGTTCTATAGGCTTAACAGTTTTCATAATATGTAGTGAAATGTTCAGCATAATATACTCTGATATGCCAAAACTATCAGGATTTTTTTTTCAAATGGTGACAAAGGCATAGCTCATGGTCCTTTCAAACTCTTTCAGTGTCCAGCAAAGGCACCCATTGCGGCTGTCTGAAGCAAGGACTTGGGTAAAAACATAATGGAGAGAATTTTTTTCTGAGTAACAAAATTTAGAAATGATACTTTCTTCTCAGATTATATGGAGTGTGTAATAATTATAAAATATTACAACACAAACTCCATCTTCAATATTGAAAAGCTGTGGTTTCTGTTTACATAATTAGAAGAATTTCATAAACATGAAAGGGTAAAGTTTATGGCAGTTTGTTTAGCCAGAACCGTTATAAGCATCCAGCATTTCATCAATAATTTAATTTTTAGCATGTGTTCAAAATCCAACTGTGATTGCCTGTTATGAATAAAAAGACAGTAAAAGCTTTGATAAAAATGGAAGAGCACTGCGCTGTGTGTCCCCATTAGGTGGTCAGAAGAGGAGATTTAGGGAAAGAACGTTGGTCAGTGGAGCAGATGGGAGCTTGTGAAGTACAGACACAGCAGCGGTTACAACGGGGGCTTTGCAACCAGACTAGAAAGGTCAACAGGACTTAGGTGTGGTGAGGAAGTCAGTGGGACTTCCCCAGTGGCTCAGTGGGTAAAGAGTCTGCCTGCAATGCAGGCGATGTAGGAGACTTGGGTTCGATCCCTGGGTTGGGAAAATTCCCCTGGAGGAGGAAATGGCAACCCACTCCAGTATTCTTGCCTGGAGAATCCCATGGACAGAGAAGCCTGTTTGTGATTTAAATGTAATTGTGTGTTCTTGAAGCTTGATTAAATTGATCATGGAGTTTAAGAAGAAATATGAGTGAGAAGAGCCAAAGGTAGAAAATCATCTGGCATGTTAATGCTCACTAAGTCTGGCTGGGAAAAAATGTTCAAACTTGGAAAACTGTGAAAGTGTTTCAATCTTCTAGGTGAGATCAGAAGTGAACTGAAGAAAGCACTTCTTAACAGGGTAACCTAAGAGAGAATAATTTTTTCCTCCTTTCACTTATATTAGAATTGAGTAATGTTGGGAGTGGGGAGAAAGGAGAGGAACCCTGAACTGATAAAGTGACAAGGGAAATCAATGAATTACTGCTGACTCTTATAGCAGTTCCCAAAGTCAGCTGAAAGGTATGCATCCATGTGTGTGTTTTAATTGATAAAACCAACAGAAAATGGGAGAGAACTTATGGTCTGAACACAACCTAGTCAATTTCTTACCTAAATCCAAAACATCAACAATTCCTCAGTGACTTATAATAGGACCCAGAATCTATAGCACATAACATCCACAATATCCAGGATATGATTCAAAATCTTTCTACACACATCCAACCAGGAAAATAGGACCAATTCTCAAGGGGAAAAGATGCCAACCTCAAAATGGAATTATTAGACAAAGACCTCAAAGCAGTGATTATATCTATGCTACATAAGGTCAGAGTAAACACATTTGAAATGACTGTAATGACCAAAAAAAAAAAAAAATTCTCAGCGGATAAATGGAAAATAGAAAAAGGAACCATCTGAAAATTACTGAACTGAAAAATACAATATCGGAAGTGAAAAAAAAGATCACTGGATGGACTCAAGATCAGAATGTAGATAATAAAGGAAAGGTTGCTGCTGCTGCGGCTGCTGCTAAGTCGCTTCAGTCGTGTCCGACTCTGTGCGACCCCATAGACGGCAGCCCACCAGGCTCCCCCGTCCCTGGGATTCTCCAGGCAGGAACACTGGAGTGGGTTGCCATTTCCTTTTCCAATGCATGAAAGTGAAAAGTGAAAGAAAAGGTTGAGTAAACCTGAAAACAACATAATGAAAATTATTCAGCAAATTAAATAGAGAGATGAAAGACTGAAAAATAAAAACAAAAACAAAACACCAGTGTCAGGTAGATAACTTCTAAACTCTAACATAGAATAATAGGAGTCCCATATGGAGAAGAGAGAGAGACTGGAACAAAAAGATTTTTTTTTGCATTAAGACGTGGCTGCAGATGCCCCTGGCATGCTGGGCCATCTCCCAAGAGGGAGGCCAGGACTATGTCTAGCAGCGCTACCCAAGGTGACATGCAGGAGAACACAAAATGGGAAAACTCCCTTGGCCGCTCCCCCCGCCTCACCTACTTTTCAGTTCAGTTCAGTCGCTCAGTTGTGTCTGACTCTTTGCGACCCCATGAATCGCAGCACGCCAGGCCTCCCTGTCCATCACCAACTCCCGGGGTTCACTCAGACTCACGTCCATCGAGTCAGTGATGCCATCCAGCCATCTCATCCTCGGTCGTACCCTTCTCCGCCTGCCCCCAATCCCTCCCAGCATCAGAGTCTTTTCCAATGAGTCAACTCTTCACATGAGGTGGCCAAAGTACTGGAGTTTCAGCTTCAGCATCATTCCCTCCAAAGAAATCCCAGGGCTGATCTCCTTCAGAATGGACTGGTTGGATCTCCTTGCAGTCCAAGGGACTCTCAAGAGTCTTCTCCAACACCACAGTTCAAAAGCATCAATTCTTCGAAGCTTTAGCATCATTCCTTCCAAAGAAATCCCAGGACTGATCTCCTTCAGAATGGACTGGTTGGATCTCCTTGCAGTCCAAGGGACTCTCAAGAGTCTTCTCCAACACCACAGTTCAAAAGCATCAATTCTTCGGCGCTCAGCTTTCTTCACAGTCCAACTCTCACATCCATACATGACCACTGGAAAAACCATTTTTAAAAGTATGAAGGCTGATTTTTGTCTGGGAAGCATTGTTGAGAGATTAGCCTTCTTGGGGCCTGAAGTTTGTCAAGGTGGCTCAAGCTCTCCAGCAAGCCATCCTGGCAGTTGGGGGCCATTATCTCCAAAGAGCACGTTGAACCCTGAGTCACTTTGCAAGGAGACTGTGCTTTTGCTGTTATTTCCTGAAGGTTGCAAGACACCTGTCCAGCAACCTTACCCAACTGGGTGGTATCTCAAGAATTGTAGCAATAATCAGAAGCCCTCTCTAGGCATCAAATGTAACAGAAATTTCCTCTCCTTTGACGCTTCCATCACTGCAGGCAGCTCAGACGAGGGTTCTTTCTCTCTGGCATTTCATCCCCACTTTATATTACTGAAGCTGCTTTGATAATTCTTCTTACAGAAACTGGGGCTTGTGACTTCAGATCATTAGTGCTCCAGAGAGGAACCCGGGCCCAGTGGTTTCATTCATCTGGGACCCCAGGGAAGGCCCAACAGGCTGTGGGTCCGAGGACTCCAGAAACCTCTGTGAACCATTTCTGTTACTGCTACTGTCCAGCATTGGCTGTGATGCGGCCCCTGGAATCCCAGCCACGGCCCACTCAAGAGATGAGGTGGCATGCGCTCCTTCACACCTTGCGCTCCTTGGAGTCATTGACTGGGGAACCGTGGGGGCTCTGGCCTCCTGGGAAGTTTCACATGAAGACTCGGTCTCTTTCCAGGAATTTCTCCAGTGAGAATCATTATTTTTGCACAGGAGATATTCTTGACTGTCCTTCTGGGCAGCCTCACAATTTAAATGTCATCCCCACGTTTGCTGCTGGGTACCACTTTCCAGGCCTGGGCAGTGGGGGTGAGGCCTAGCTGTCTCCCAGGGTCCAGTCCCGGGGAATCTGGGGCACACGTGTGGGAACCCAAGCTCAGCACCCAGGCCTGAGTGTGTGTTGCTGTGTTTTGTTTTTTTTTTACAGGTTCATTGAGGTGTCACTGACATATGATAAACTTAATAGCACATATTAATATTTAAAGCGTACAGCCTGATGACCTTGATTGTATGTATCCATCCTTGCAATCATCACCTCATTCAGGATAAAAAACACACCCGCTACCCCCAAAGTTTCCTCCTGCCCCTTTGCAGCCCCTCCCGCCCATGCCTCCCTGAAACACCTCACATACTGTTACAAAGTTGAAGACAAAAACAGGAAACAGGAAAGCGACTCTACCCATTACAAGTCGGCTGTAACCCCGGCTCCAAAACAAGGTAAGGAAATTATAAGACAATTGCGGGCCAATTTTTCTTTTGGACCTAGATGTAAAAATCTTCAATAAAATGCTGGTTAGTTGAATTCCTCAATTAGGGAAAAAAATATGACCAATTACAATTGCACCCCAGGCTCCCCCACTTTTTAAAAAATTCTCCTGTGTGTTATATATTTTTCACGGAATCTTTGTTCATTTTCCAGTTTTCCTTCCAATTTCCCTGCAGTAGTCAATCTGGCTGATACTCTCATTTTATCCTGACATTGCCCTAGCAACTTGGCTGTTTTCTCATAAGCTCCTGGAGGGGAAGTGTGTCCTGGAGGAAGAAAGGAAGCTGGGGGATGGGAATCACCCAGATTTCAAAATGAAAGGAGCAGAAGAGGAGGGAGGTTGTGTTCAATTCCAGTTTTCTTAGGTTCTTTTATTGCTTGTCAATCTTGTGAATGGGTCTCAAGAAATACCACTAAAGGACCTGGTATAACTGGTATAACTTTGTGTCAAAGCTCCGGAATACAAAGGCTGCTTCTTTGATCTGGGGGTTAGGGCCCAACAATTCCGGTTTCTAGGGTAAGGCATTCGTTTTCTATTCCCTCAGTGTGTGCAGCTATTGCCTCAGTCTGGACAGCTGTCTTAAACACGACTCATGGTACCAAGGACGTGACACATGGTGAAATGTCAAACATCCATTTATCAACAAATATTTATCAATTAAGTGTGAACTCAAGCGTGAAGAGTTTGTGAAGATGAAAATGAAGACAATGCTCTGTTAAAGTTGTTTGCATCAAGAAGCACACGTGTGCCTTGTTTGCTGTATGTGCTCAGTCGTGTCCAAGTCTTTGCGACCCCATGGGCTGTAGCCCACCAGGCTCCGCTGTCCATGGGATTTCCCAGGCAGGAATACTGGAGTGGGTTGCCATTTCCTTCTCCGGCTAAGACAGCATAAAAGCAAGGGCTCCGTTGGGGTGCAGTGGGGTAGAAAGGGATGAGAAGGCTTTAAGGTCTTTGCAGGATCTGCCTTGGCAGCACTTGAGGAATGACAGCCCAGCTTGCAAAGTGCTTTCACTGTGGTAACGGGAAGGTTGGGGATGGGGTGGGTGGGGCGTGGACACAGCTGTCCTAAGCTGCCTATGGAAACAAAGGGGCCCCAGTGTGGAGTACCAGGAAAGCCTGCAAAGTGGGCTGGGCCTTCTCATGGAGAACCCAGAAAGCACCTCATACCCGTCTCCAGCCAGTCCCACAAGAGGCCACCTCTCTGGTGTCTGTGGACACATAAGGTAGGTGTGTGACTGATTAACCTTGTACTATTCTACCAGTTTTGCAAAGTGGGGTTCTCCCATTTCACACGCCCACCAGCAGTGAGAATGCCAGTTATTAACAGGGATATTCTTGTGTTTACATAGTGCTATGACATTGTAGTTTAATTATCGTTTTCCTGAGGGCTGATAGTGTTGAGTACCTTGCCGTGTATAGTGACCATTTCTATACTTTGGCAGAATGTTAGTTCAAGTCTTTGGGCCATTTAAAAGCATGAGTTGTCTTTTAAGTATCTGCTGCGTCAGGGTTAGTTGCAGCACATGGGGTCTTCATTGTGTCAGGCAGGGTCTTGCCTTGCAGTGCACGGACTTGCAGTTGTGGCGCTCTAGCTTAGTTGCTCTGCAGCATGTGGGATCTTAGTTTCCAAACCAGGGATAGAACCTGCATCCCTCGCAATGTGGCTTCCTAACCACCGGGGAAGTACCCGCCTCCTCCCACTTTTTTCTTTTTTACTCTTGAGCTTTGGCAGTGTATGTTACGAGTTCTTTACATAGCCTGGGTGTAACACGTGCATTTGACATAAACACACACAAAATTTTCTCTCAATATGTTTCATTAATGGTTGTTGTTCAGTTGCTCAGCTGTGTCCAACTCTTTGCAACCCCGTGGACTGCAGCACGCCAGGCTTCCCTTTCATTCACTGTCTCCCAGAGTTTGCTCAAACTCATATTCATTGAGTTGACGATGCCATCCAACCATCTCATTCTCTGTCTCCCCCTTCTCCTCCTGCCCTCACTCTTTCCCCACAGCAGGGTCTTTTCTAACGAGTCAGCTCTTCACATCAGGTGGCCAAAATAATGATATATTTGCTTAAAATCTTGTGGATCTAGATTATCAATTATTTCCTTCTATGGCTAAGTGTTTGCTGTCCCATTGTACTGTGATGTGATGAGGGTTACATGGTAGAAAAGCCTGTTCCCAGTTTGTCATCTGAGTACATGGAGCCAAGAACCACAGCAAAGCCCACTGCTGTGCCGTAATAAACACGTTGTACAAACGCAGAGCAACTGCCGAGAATGAACTGTTATGGCATTAAAGTTCATGAATAAGATGACAATGTGTAGAGTCCACTTGTGATTATTAGTTGATAAAACTCAGATGAACCTTTGGCGATGGTCCCCCCTCCCCCAAGATCTGTCTGGCCTGTCAGGAAAGGTGTCATTTCCTGCTGGGAAGATGAGACAAGCAGATCTGGGGGGCCCCCAGCACCCCAGGAATTCCAGATTCTTTTCCATCTGCTCGTGTGCTCTGCTGTCAAAGCCTATTTGGCAGAGATCTTTGGAACTGAGCTAATGTACTTCGTCACTTGTTACCGCCAGCCAGATTCCAAACTGATCTAGTGGAAGAGATGGCAGCTGGGCTCAGGCAGGGTGGGAACCTTCCAGGACGGCCAGCAGAGAGAGCACACACTCCCCAGTCGAGAGCCATGGGAAGGGAGAGTCCTCGGAGCAACTAACCGGGGGCCCGGGATGACAGCTTCATCAACCGTGAAGCAGGAAATGTGGATTTAATTTGCATCCCCCTAGTGGCACACAATGCTGAGCATTTTACACACGTGGTTACTGGCGATTTGTATATTTTCTTTTGTGAAGCATCTATTCAAGTCTTCCCCCATTTAAAGAAATTAGGTTGCCCGCTTTTTTTCTTTTTTTAAATGAGTTCTTAATATAGCCTAAATATCAGTCCTTTGTTAAATCTATGCTTTACAATTATATTTTTCCCAACCTGATTTTTATATAATAATCTTGTACGCCATGACCTTGCTAAATCATCTTATTAGTTCTAATAGTTGAAGATACCTTAGGCTTTTGTATATAAATGATCATATTATTTGCAAATGGAGACTATTTATCTCTTCTAATCTTTATGCCTTTTTATTAGCTATTTTTCTTGCCTTTGGTATATGGTAAAATGTTAAGTATAAAAAAAATCATGAATGAGTCAAATATTCTTTTCTGTATCTATTGAAACTATATATATATTTTAAAAAGCACATATTAAAAAGCAGTAACTCAAACAAGTTTAGTAAATAGCTTTGCACAAACATCCACCATTACCCCAGTGCCTATAACATCACAATTTATGATAGATGGCAGAGGCTGGGCTCAAAACACAAGCCTTATGACTTTAAGGCTCCTTTTCTTTCACCAGCACCATGGTGTCTTCGGACTAGTGGAACATAAGAAATCTCATGATAATGCTTTTGGTTTTTTCCTCTTTATTTTTATGAATAAAATGCAACATACATATTATACTTGGCAATGAAACTGACAGGATGAAAGAACATTAACTCTTGAGATGGGAGACAACATAAAAAATTGGCATCCTAGGGACAACGTGACTTTTCAATCAAATCACATCATTTCCAAGAACAGCTGGAAAATACCTGAAAGAAAAGATGTCATTTTAAAATTAAGGTAGTGTGTGTGTGTACAACTGTTGAAAAATGTTTGAAACATTTTAATCCATGTCATATTATTTTTTATTAAGTGACATGTTTATGAAAAAAAAAAAAATAGTTAAAAGTGCCAGACAGAAAATAGAAACTACAGAGTCCTAGAATATATATTCCTTGCAGATGTGTAATACATTTATGTAAAACAGTTGAAATATGTTTGATAGAAAGAAGGGGCACTTTAATCTCATGTGACTTTCAGTCAAGTGCAATGTGGGGAAAACAGTTGAAAATGCATGAAATTGGATGAAGTAAGTTCCTACATTTGAAAACTTGTGACTCCACTGGGTTAAACACACGAGACAATGACTAAAGGACAGATTCTCTCAGCCTCTACAACACACATCACAATTACAGAGTATTTTTGGTTTTAAAGCTTTTGCTAAAAATATTTTACATCATTAAATGCATATTATTAAATGTACATTGAAAGGTAACTGAAGTGACTTAAATAATTAGATCAGGGACCATTTGTAACAAAAATTGTTAACGTCTGTCATTTTTCCCCCTCAAGGAAAGACAAGTGAGGTAGTTTATACTGTATATACATTGTAACCAGGCAAGACAACTGGAGTGGGGTGCCATCACCTTCTCCAATGAGTTCTTAATATAGCCTAAATATCAGTCCTTTGTTAAATCTATGCTTTACAATTATATTTTTCCCAACCTGATTTTTATATAATAATCTTGTACGCCATGACCTTGCTAAATCATCTTATTAGTTCTAATAGTTGAAGATACCTTAGGCTTTTGTATATAAATGATCATATTATTTGCAAATGGAGACTATTTATCTCTTCTAATCTTTATGCCTTTTTATTAGCTATTTTTCTTGCCTTTGGTATATGGTAAAATGTTAAGTATAAAAAAAATCATGAATGAGTCAAATATTCTTTTCTGTATCTATTGAAACTATATATATATTTTAAAAAGCACATATTAAAAAGCAGTAACTCAAACAAGTTTAGTAAATAGCTTTGCACAAACATCCACCATTACCCCAGTGCCTATAACATCACAATTTATGATAGATGGCAGAGGCTGGGCTCAAAACACAAGCCTTATGACTTTAAGGCTCCTTTTCTTTCACCAGCACCATGGTGTCTTCGGACTAGTGGAACATAAGAAATCTCATGATAATGCTTTTGGTTTTTTCCTCTTTATTTTTATGAATAAAATGCAACATACATATTATACTTGGCAATGAAACTGACAGGATGAAAGAACATTAACTCTTGAGATGGGAGACAACATAAAAAATTGGCATCCTAGGGACAACGTGACTTTTCAATCAAATCACATCATTTCCAAGAACAGCTGGAAAATACCTGAAAGAAAAGATGTCATTTTAAAATTAAGGTAGTGTGTGTGTGTACAACTGTTGAAAAATGTTTGAAACATTTTAATCCATGTCATATTATTTTTTATTAAGTGACATGTTTATGAAAAAAAAAAAAATAGTTAAAAGTGCCAGACAGAAAATAGAAACTACAGAGTCCTAGAATATATATTCCTTGCAGATGTGTAATACATTTATGTAAAACAGTTGAAATATGTTTGATAGAAAGAAGGGGCACTTTAATCTCATGTGACTTTCAGTCAAGTGCAATGTGGGGAAAACAGTTGAAAATGCATGAAATTGGATGAAGTAAGTTCCTACATTTGAAAACTTGTGACTCCACTGGGTTAAACACACGAGACAATGACTAAAGGACAGATTCTCTCAGCCTCTACAACACACATCACAATTACAGAGTATTTTTGGTTTTAAAGCTTTTGCTAAAAATATTTTACATCATTAAATGCATATTATTAAATGTACATTGAAAGGTAACTGAAGTGACTTAAATAATTAGATCAGGGACCATTTGTAACAAAAATTGTTAACGTCTGTCATTTTTCCCCCTCCAGGAAAGACAAGTGAGGTAGTTTATACTGTATATACATTGTAAAGAGATTGATATTCCAGTTTGTTCAAAGATCCCCCCTTGAACTCACTGAATTCACTGTTCAGTGACCTGAAGAATCATATCCTCAAGGGAGTTGTTTAGCAAAGGAATCTACTTGTATAGACTGGAGGCAAGAAGGAGCCCGTTCTAGGGGTTTTTTTCTGAATAAGCATTCCTAAAACGTTAACTTTCTCTAACGCTCTCCTAGATGTCGTTTTCCTAACTGCACACTAAGAGCGCATAGGACAAGGTGAGGTGGAAGCTACCAAGAACAGAATTGAGAAGCCCAGGGTGTGACTCTTTTGTTTGCAGATATACTATTCATGCTTGCCTTTACACTATTCGTTTTTATAGATGACTGTAACTATTGCAAAAACAACTCTTCATAAGGCAAAGATAGTTTTTTCAACACTTAGGTGACTGGCATTTTTGAGTTTTAGTTGTACAGGTTTGTTTATTCATTAAGAATAAACAAGTTTTAAAAAAAGTAATAAAATCAGTAAAAAGAACTTTTTTAACCTCAGAAAAATTAGTTTGTGTGCCTACTGGAAATTCTTCTCTGATCAGTTAGTTAATTCTATGACCAAGAAGTCAAGTTACATCCAATATATTGGTATTGACATGGGCTTCCATATTTTATAGTTATTTTAAAGTTGTCACACATCCTTGAAGGCAGTGAAGTGATTAATTTAAGATTATTGACTGGGCTGAGCCTTTGATATCTAAATGATGTCACATCTTATCCACATCAAAGGATAAGAAATTCAGAAACTTAATTTTTTTTACCTGTCATCTGTTAGCCATTTCTTTAAAACTAATGACTAATGGGGTAAATCTTAAAAGTTTTAGAAGTCTTCCATCAGTGCTAATGTGTTTTCAGTCAAAAGAAATAAAAATTCTGAAATTAAAAATTGGCTAGGTGGGTGAATTTTCTAAACACAACAGAATTTATTCCAAATGAGAGGAAATTCAGTTAGAAAAATCAGTCATTGTTTTAATATATACACAGAAGTGTAAGGCACCTGATTTGAAGAACTTCCTTGTATATGTGCATCAGTTACAGCCATCTTTTGTCTTGGAACTTAGCAACTAATACACGGAGTAAAATGCTTACTCCTATTGTTTGAATTGCAAGAATGATAACTGTATTTTCTCAGAGCCTCAAAGTTCATTATGCAAACTCACATGCTGTCAATTAGCCATACATTGAAAACTGATGAAATATAGGAATAAATATAAACCAACAGAATGCACGTTTTTCTTCCACTGGGTTTTCAAGCAAAGGAAATAAAAACTCTCAAATAAACAAAATGAATGGATATTAGCTCTCCACAAAAATGTAACAAAGCTCCAATGGCCAGGAATGTTGAATATAAATCAAGGTTTTATAGATATCAAGGGATAATGAGCATGGAAAAGATTTCTTCTATAATATAGGCTTAAATTATCATCACATTATGTTCTGAGACTTGGTAAGAAGATAAAGGGCTTCCCAGGTGGCACTAGTGGTAAAGAACCCACCTACCAATGCAAGTAGATAAAATGTTTTCTACATTTGTGAGCAACTTTGTCTATTGTTTGAACTGCAAGGGAGAGTCATTTGGATGTTAAATTTCATTAAAACTCACATAAGCTCGTCAAAATCTCAAGCTGTAGATTCTAATCCAAAGCACACATGTGGGATAAGTGAGACCTCTATCCCCATTTCTCCACGCTGCAGTCCCTAGAGGAAAGGCAGGGCTCCCTGACCGCTCAGCACATGTCAGATCTGCTCTCAGAATCGTGGAGAACTGTGCTTTCTCACCAACTGCAGGCCTGGAAAAATGGCTCTGTGGGCTTCTGGGAGTGAGGCAGTTTTCAGGTCACCCAACATGCATCTGATTCTAAAGCCTGATCCTAATCCACGGGGCCTGGCCAAGTCTATGACGGATGAACACAAACAAAATCTGTTTTTATAGCATAGGAGGTCTGGATGGAATGGTATTTTTCAGCACTCTTGGATAAAGAGCAGTTGGATAAAGGCAGTTCTGCATTGGAACACCGAGGCTGCAGAAGTGATTATCTACAGTCATGAAACTTAAAAAATGATCTGTTTGGGGAGGAAAGACAATCTGGGCCTGGCACATGGAGAGCTATTCATTGAGCACCATCATCATGATGAGAAACAGAAGCTCCAGGACTGCGGACTACACCGAAGGTTACAGAAGCACAAGAAAATCCTTTGTAAACCTGACCTTAGCTATGTGTTCATTACAGAGTAAGCTTTACAAGTATCCGTTTTCAATAGTCCATGATGGGGAAATGTTCACTTGCATCAGAAAGCAGACAGTCACAGCACGGTACAGCATACGTAACAATACAGTGGTCTGCAGACAGAAGTCCCTCCTCCTCCAATTCAGGAGCAAGCCAGAGCATCCATACTGTATGTGTGACTTTGGAAACAGATTCTCTTTGGAAAGGAGATCTAAATTACTGTTCAGAAAAGAAATTTTTTTTTTTTTCTGGCATTCTTGTTCAAAAAGGTCAAAAATATATATATATATATAAAACATAAGTATAAAAAAGTCTCTTCCACCTCTTGTGTTTGGCAGCATTTGCTACATCGAGAAGTGCCTCTTATCCCCAGGTGTAAAGACCAAGCTCATTTCTGTTGTGAGTCAAAGTATCAGAAATGATGAGAGCTCCATATTCTATGCTGGCCTTTCTTCTGGAAGGATCACACCCTCTTTCCTTCACTCTTACCAAGGAACCACCATGAGACGGCTTCAGCTCAGATGGTCAACCAGCTCCTCTTCCACGATTCATGCTGACAATCCTGGGAGACACCAGGTGGGCTGAGAAACACCGAGAGGGTCTAGGGACAGACATGTCAGAAGCTTGTTTTTTCCCTACTGAATGTAGGACTCCTTGGCGTGTAATACATGATAGCTGCCATCTTGGGGGGTGATTTCAAACACTCTGTGGGGGTTTAATCACCCATTCTGCCTGGGGATTCACATGATAAACATCCAATATATAAGCATCTGGATCCAAGCAGTGCTGTCCTAAAAGAAATGAAAATCAGAGAATGTTTTCAAAAGGCCACACTTCTGTGCAGGGCCTATTTGTGTGTATGGGTGTTGCGAGTCTCAAATAAGGCCAATATCATTCTCTCAGCCAAAAGCAGATTCAGTTTAAAGTTTCCAGCACAGCCAACCTACCTTCCTTCCCTCTTTATTTCTTTCTGACTGTGAAGTACTCCAAATATACCCCATGTGACACTG